>OX421503.1:15363054-15963054 GCA_949126835.1 Anisus vortex | reverse complement strand
CCCTATTTTGCACTCCTGGAACATTGCCACGTTAATATCATACTCATGCAAGAGTTTTCGGATCACTAGAGACTTGGGATCAGGCCAAACACGTTCATGTGCATCACCCGGAGCTGGCCGCTCTTTTGGTGCGAGCCTTTGCCTAGGTCATGTCTACCGCCAGGCTTCCTCAGCTTTCGCTGGGAGCCGAGTCCTATCGTGCTGCACCTCTTAGCTCGGGAAACCCGCGCACGGGCCCCCCTAAACCGGGAACACGAAACCCCTAGATAGGGCTTGTCAGATCTGTGCGCCGTTTCACTACTTGCGGGAGTCACCTTCGGGGATTGGCAGAACGCGGTCTTATTGTGACTGACCCGACCACCCAAGGTGGGTGTCACGATGTCCCGTGCGGGAGAGCAATTCGTCACAATGTTGACACTGAGAGGGGTGCGGGGGATGTGGTTGAGTGGGGTTAATGGTTAATGGTGGCTGGTTGTCGTGGGGTATGAGGTGCCGATGCTGCAATCGTTCTGGAACTATGATTATCTCTCTCCTGGCTCGTTTAAGATGTTACAGAGTATACAAACAAACCGTTCTAAGATAATTAAGCAAATCACTGGTTACTGTTCACGTGTTTATTACGTTTCGAATATCTAATGATGAGATATACATGTGAAGTTATACAGTAATGCTGACACTAGTATATGCGAGTGTTATGGAATCCAAAGTTAGGCTACACAACTATACTACTGAAAATACGGTTACTGGCTAAACAGCTATATATATATCTAACATGCGGGGAGCGATATAGTACATGAGATATATGCACAGGGGGGTCTAACGCTTAGTATATGGTACTGTTTATGCAATCCAACATTAGGCTACACAACTATACTGAGAAAATTACGTTTACTGGCTAAATATTTGCAAGTCCAAGATGCAATTTGGGAGTTAAGCTAAGACGATGCATCTTCCTCCAGACCTGAGCCATAACTGATCAACTTTTAGTTGAGCGGCTTTTCGTGAACATTAGTCACGTGAAAGCTCCCCAGTTGATTGGGTGATTACATTACGTTCCGATTTACAGATAATTCCCATTGGTCAGCTTGAACATATATTTACATAAAGGAAAAAGGCTTATTGGAGCCAAAAGGGGAGTTGGGGTTGGTGAACAATTATACCGCCAAAACTGCGGGTAGGGGGTAGATGAAATAATTATTGCCGCCCGCACTTAGCGGGGGTGAACAAGAGAGACGGGGGGGTTGAAGTGGGAGGGGATAGTGTAGATAAAAGACGATTGATACATACGTCATGCTGAATGGAGGGAATTTATCTCCCTTTGATAGAGTTTGACGTGGTCACTCAAGTGGGGGGGGGGGGGGGGTTCGGCCGAAGAATATGAAGTAGATGCGAAAACGTTGACCGTCTCAAAGGTTAGCTAACGAGTCGCCGCCCTTGGGTGGTAGGAGAAGGGGGGGTCAATAGGGGGCTTTATCGGGGGTGAGTGGGGTGTGTGTACAAGGGAGTTTTATGGCGTAATGGCTACACGCAACATGTTGAAATAACAACATGAATGAATATTTACTATACAAGCACATTAATACAGACAGCATTAATAAATAGTTGGAAATGTAATAGAAATATATACATTAAGATTCACACACGTATACACTTCATTCATTCACGGTTTTAGTACCAGTTTGGGCGTATTGATTAGCAAACTCTGAATTGGGACTAAAAGAGTGTAGTGATGGGTTAAGGAACAGGTGAAGAAAGGGTTGGTGGGGTGTTCCTAGTGCGTAAGAGAAGGAGAAGATACTGGCGTCAGACTACTCTCTTCCTATCTAATCTTAACTCTACGCTAACCTATGGTTCTATACTACTATCTACGCTATAACCTATGTATGTGTGCTAAGAGTCACGATTTAAGTCCAAGGTCGTGACAACTCACCCGGGCAACTTTGGAATCTACTCAGAGAGTGGATTCACGCCTAAATTACTGTGTCTGGGGCGTGAGAAACGGGGGAGTCGGTGGTGTGTCGTCGGGGTTGGGATCTGAGTGGGAGTATCGGGATAGGAAATCCGCGAGGTGGTGTTCTTTTCCAGACTGGTAAACGGTTTGGAAGCTGTACTGTGACAGGGTGATGGAGTATCTCATTAACCTTCTGTTTAGGTTCTTTGCGCATGCGAGGAACGTCAGGGGCTGGTGGTCGGTGTAGAGAATGAAATGGCGCCCGTACAGGTATACGTGGAATTTCTCAATTCCAAATACGAGAGCCAGACACTCCTGTTCAGAGGTGCCGTAATTCATTTGCGCGGAGTTGAGTTTCCGTGACGCGCAGGCTACAGGAAACAGCATGTCATCATATTCCGGTTCAGGTTGTAACAGGGCCGCGCCTACTGCTCGTCCGCTTGCATCGCACTTCAACACGTAGGGAACGGACGGGTTCGGCAGTCGCAGTATGGGTTTGCTAGTGAGAGCTGTCTTCAATTGGTAAAATAGTAGATCATGCATCAGGCTTAACTAAATTATCAAGTCTAATTACAAGCAATTACTAATTAGAAAACTCTAATGAAAAAAAAATGTGTATGTCACAAATGTCGACTCTTACAACTGCTGCAACATTATACCGCTCCGATACGACTTCAATGATATCATAGATTGAATCTGGTTACACACCAAATCTGATATTGGACTTTTCAGCTTTTCAAGCTTTCCCAACACTTGCAAAGAATTTTGCCTGAAATTCAGCTTAAAGAAAACGAATATCATGCCCAAAGTCAAATGTTACCCTGCTACCATTCTCATAGACAATGAAAACTTGGAGGTTGTGGACAGCTTCACTTACTTGAGATGAAAATATTACAGTTCACTGTCCATCTGAGATCAAACAACAACAGTAGAATCGATGGCTACAATGGCTACACTTTGTAAACGGGTTTGGGAAAACACAAAGCTAACAGAGAGGACCAAACTGTGAGTCTACCAAGCCTCCGTCATCAGCACGCTGCTAAGTGGAAGTGAGACATGGACGACCTACACGTCCCACTATGGAAAGCTATAAGGCTTCAAATTTTAGTCACTAAATGGCAGAGCAAAGTGTCCAATAGCGAGGTGCTAACTGCCAAAGTATGTTATCAATCTTTAGAAAAATAAAAAGGAACAAAAAATGGACATGGCGGCCATGTTGTTTTTATTATTTTTATTTTTATTTGAACGAAAAGTGATACAACTTTTTTATAGTTATAAATATATTTAAATTTAGCATAAATGGAAATTAACTACATTTGTGAGAATTAGAAAAAATAAATTGTCGATCATACTAAAAAATGAATTGGTATGGATCATGAAGTTTTAGTCAGGCATACATTGTAAACATTTACAAAAAAAAAGTTACTAAAATAGTAATAAAAATGCCATAATGCAAACAATTTATGTGATTAGTTTCCATAGGACAAGTTTGTGACAAAAGCAAAGAGCTAGGTTATGATCATAAAGTACCAACATAATAATTACAAATTAACAAATCCAGATAATCCAGCTTAAGAAAGGAATGTTAAATATAAACATATTGTCACTTAATATTCTTTAGTACCAGGTGGACATATCTTCGTTCGGTAATAAAGAGCAGGGGCTTGTACGTTAACATATTGTGCTGTAAAAAAACGGTGCATACATTTTAATAAATACTTTTTTACCAGACCAATAACTTGCATTTGTCTTTTTCTTTTTTTCTCGTCTACAAAAATGAAAGTTATGTAAGTAAACGTTTTTTGGCGTATTCATTTCTATTATTGCACTAGTAGTATAAATTATAGTATTGTATGCAACCCTCCACCCAACTCCAATACTACTTTCATCATATCAGATGTAAAATGTCCTTCTAAGCAACATTTTAGGTGTGATTTATATAATCTGCCTGGAAATAGATAAACGTTTAAACTGCATCGATCTTTCACTGTAAACATATGATACCGACACATTGTAAAGTTTAACGTTTGGACCTTTATAACAAATGCATGAACCAAAGGGTGACGCTGTATTGTGTTTTAAAATTCTCGTAAATCATCTCTTCCAAAAAAGGTGTCTAGAAGTAAGCTTTTTCTGAATTCTTACTGTAAGCCTACATGTTGATCTGAGTTATTACTGTAGGCCTACATGTTGATCTGAGTTATTACTGTAGGCCTACATGTTGATCTGAGTTATTACTGTAGGCCTACATGTTGATCTGAGTTATTACTGTAGGCCTACATGTTGATCTGAGTTATTACTGTAGGTCTATATGCTGATCTGAGTTATTACTGTAGGCCTACATGTTGATCTGAGTTATTACTGTAGGCCTATATACTGATCTGAGTTATTACTGTAGGCCTACATGTTCATCTGAGTTATTACTGTAGGCCTACATGTTGATCTGAGTTATTACTGTAGGCCTACATGTTGATCTGAGTTATTACTGTAGGCCTATATGCTGATCTGAGTTATTACTGTAGGCCTACATGTTGATCTGAGTTATTACTGTAGGCCTATATGCTGATCTGAGTTATTACTGTAGGCCTACATGTTCATCTGAGTTATTACTGTAGGCCTATATGCTGATCTGAGTTATTACTGTAGGCCTACATGTTCATCTGAGTTATTACTGTAGGCCTACATGTTCATCTGAGTTATTACTGTAGGCCTACATGTTGATCTGAGTTATTACTGTAGGCCTACATGTTGATCTGAGTTATTACTGTAGGCCTACATGTTGATCTGAGTTATTACTGTAGGTCTATATGCTGATCTGAGTTATTACTGTAGGCCTACATGTTGATCTGAGTTATTACTGTAGGCCTATATACTGATCTGAGTTATTACTGTAGGCCTACATGTTCATCTGAGTTATTACTGTAGGCCTACATGTTGATCTGAGTTATTACTGTAGGCCTACATGTTGATCTGAGTTATTACTGTAGGCCTATATGCTGATCTGAGTTATTACTGTAGGCCTACATGTTGATCTGAGTTATTACTGTAGGCCTATATGCTGATCTGAGTTATTACTGTAGGCCTACATATTCATCTGAGTTATTACTGTAGGCCTACATGTTCATCTGAGTTATTACTGTAGGCCTACATGTTCATCTGAGTTATTACAGTAGGCCTACATGTTCATCTGAGTTATTACTGTAGGCCTACATTATCATCTGAGTTATTACTGTAGGCCTACATGTTCATCTGAGTTATTACTGTAGGCCTACATGTTCATCTGAGTTATTACTTTAGGCCTACATGTTCATCTGAGTTATTAAGACCATTGCATTGGATATTTATCAATTAGTAAAATATCCTCTTTAACATAGGCCTACTGCTAAGCCTAATTTTTTAAAGCTTTAAGCCTGGTTAAATGTTACCTATAGTGTTATTTAAAAATAAAACAACAAACTAGGCCTATTATAATCTCGGTAGGTGTCTATATACGATATAGCCAACATAGAACAGCTATTCAGGACTGATCAATATTGGTGAGTCATCAGTCCAGGATAGCTTGCTTATAGCTGTCATACCTGCTACAGACATGACTAACGTAACCTAAATGTTCATTAAATGTTTAAAAACCGACGTTTATTCACTGTCATTTAAAATCTCACTTGCTAAGAACGCAATAGTCAAATGACATTAACCTTGTAGTTCATAAAATTAGCTGCAGTTTTATGAAAATCATTACAAAAACTAAACTAAATGATTCTAATAGTTATGTAAACTAATAAAATGCAGTGATTAGCAAATAATTTTAAAATATTCCGCCGGCTAATGGGGTGTATACTAGAGGGGTATTAGAATTCAAATTACTTTGTGATGGAATAAATGTGTAGCCAAGTTTACTGTACAAATGACCACACATTTGATCAATTATCCGAGCAGCACTAATTGGTATTTTCGATTGCCATCTAGACATGGCCTGACTTGCGTTTCTGTCAATATCGAACGGATCTTTGTATTGTTCACCAGGAGCATTTGTCAGATTTCTAACGTAGTCGAGTATAGTTTCGTTTAAATTTAACTGTAAAAATCTATATATATCCTTGGTATATGTGATAGGGTCCGTAGCGCCATCTTCGTATCGAATACCCTTCACACGATCTGGATATAGTTGTTTCAGGCGTTCGGCTTCCGTCAGATCTTCCTCCAAGCGTTGACAGTGGATTTTGGAGATGTTCATGACGTCACTTGACATATCAAAATATTTGAAGTTCGTGGACTGTGAGTAAAGTACAGCTCGTGGATCTCTGTATAGGATATAATATATGTCAGAGACTCGATAAACATAATTACACAAACTGAATTGCAATAACCATATAATTTATACATATAAATCAACATATATAATTATAAATATTATATGAATGACCATATCATATTTTTCTATGTATATGATTAACCATACATAATTCTATGTATAAATGACCATCTATAAATTACAATATATATTTTTCTACTTAATATGACCATAAACAATTATATACATATAAATAATCATATATATATATATATATATATATATATATATATATATATATATATATATATATATGAATATAGTTATATCTATATAATTAACTATATATCATTCTATATAGTCATGAATATCCATAAAAGTCGGTATATAGGATTCATTTTTTTTGTAGGAGCATTATAACAAACAATAGGCTTATATATTTAAGTAAAATAAAAGTTTTTTTTTTAATTTTAAGAACAGCTTTGGGACATATCTGCTAATCTTTTACTTCTAATGGCTTTATGATAGAATTTGTTGGTTTAATGAACTTCCGCGCATCGGAAATTTTTTAGGGCAGAAGAAGTTATGAACTTATGTTCTATATATAGTTTAAGTGTAATGCATAATTATCGAATTGTAGCCATATTTCTTGTTTAATTTCTTTAGAAAAACAGACTATAATATAAAATAATGTGGTGACTTTGACTTAATAGAGACAAGAGAACATAACCGTGTGAGAATGTATTTGAAACAAACATGTGTATGCAAGTAAACATATAGGTGGCACGGTAGCCGAGCGGCAGCGCGTTCGACTGGGGAGCCAAGGGTCCTGGGTTCGAATCCTGTTGAAGACTATGATTTTTTCCCGGGTCTGGAAGGTGTTCCTAGGCAATGTTAAAACTAATGTATTACTCTAATAAAGTCGATAGTCTTACCTAACTAAGAACAATAACTTGAAATTTGCGTAGTCTTTAAAAAACTTTTCCGTCCATTTCACAGGAACTCTAATAGTTTTCACCAAGGTAATTTTATGATCTTGACACGTCATGATCATTTGGTTAAGGCAGGAAAGAGTATCATATTCAGTGGTCTAGTCAAAACATGTTGTTTGAAAAATATGACATATTTTTAACAGCAGCATGAGAATGAAATCAAAGGGTACATTTATTATATATTTGTAGATGACAACATCCAAGAGATTTTTTTTTTTAAATGATCTTTTGGTTTTTTTTATTTTATTTTTATTTTGCTGCAATCAATTATGACGTACATTTTAACATCTTAGAATATTCATGTGATGAGCAATTAAAAACAATGAGCAAATACACAATTGTCACAAAGGCAGGTATAGACAAAACTTGACCCTAATTCCATTCCTATTTAAAACCTAGCCCTAACAGTAAAATCTATCCATAACCCTAGATTCCAGGCCTAACTAAACCTAAGATCTGAATCTTAAACTTAACAAAAAACTAACTTTATACATTCTCCTTTCTGATGTCAAAGATGCTGCAGTTGTTATAGCTTTCTTAACCTCATTGTCCGCATAAAGTTGAGCAAGTTTACTTGCCTATGTTAAATGTTTGTATGTATAGAAAACTAGGCTGTTGGTCTGTTCGTGAAAAAATTAAAATACATATAATATTTATAATTTTCATTGGATTTTTATATCTAATCATATATGCTGACGAATATTGTGAATATATATATATATATATATATATATATATATATATATTGGAGTACAATTTTCTTTATTTTTTCGTTTTTCTCATTATTTTATTTTTATTGTAATTTTCTTTCGTTTTTTTCGCTATTCCTCTATAACTAATCATCAACTAATTCGGCAATATTTTTTATCACTATGTTTTCTCTAATCCCATGCATGATCTTGAAGATTTGTTGAGAACTGTTTTAAATTTTTTTCAATTTTCATGTGTCAATATGCTATTTTTTTATGCTGTTTTAGTACAAAATTAATAATTTTTAAATAATAAAACTATCAGTAAAATCTTGCCAAAAAAGATTGAGAATATAAATTCAAAGCAATAACAGAAAACAGAATGGAAGAATCTTCTTTTTTTTTAAATTATAAGAACTATTGTAAAACTGAAAGCCGGCCATTTTTATGGTTGCTATGGCAAAAATACTGAAACAACACAATAAAAAAAAATTATATAAATCACACAGCTGAATTTGATAGGGTAATTTAAAATTATCAGGAAAGCATAATTTTAAAAAAAATTAGACAGGAGTCCAACGTTTTTAACATAAGAAAATTGTTTGCTCTTGTAACTTAACTTTATTGATTTTTTCACAGTTTCAAGGCAATTTTATTTTTTTTAGATGAAGTAAAATTCTATAGCTTTACCAAAAAATTATTGATAGTCACAAAGTTCACAAAGAACGTCTTTGCTGTTCATGTGTATGCAGTGAGGATTATAATGTAACAGTTGTCTGTGATGTACAACAGTTGCCAAGAATGTCATAATCAGATCAATGTTTCCATACGTTATAGAAATATATCTTTCTATATGGCTTAATACAGGCGATGATTGAAAACAACCACTACAACATATAGAGATATTCTAAGTACATATGACAACTTAATTAAAAAAAATAATAGAAACTCAGTGCAATGAATTTCTTTCTACTTTGAATCAAGTTTAATATAATGTTTGCCCTTTCTTTTTGTATATATCACAAGCTGTATATTGTATTAGTTTGAAATTGTACAATAATAATATATGCACGTCTGTTCGCATGTAATTGAACAATACAATATTTAACATACAGTGACTTTTGTAATACTAATTATGTGTTTGGGTGTACAATATTTAAACACTCTCCAGTGTGAACACTATTTATCTTATTTTTTACTATGCTACAGACTTTCATTTTATACAGAAGTATAGAGTGTCCTTCGCTTGCACGTGTTTGAATATTTTAAATGTTAAGTTGTTTTTCTTTTTTTCTTTTTTGTATGCAAACAATTTAAAGAATTGTCCTCTTGAATATTGAATTAGAAGAGTGTGTTTATCCCAATGTCTTTATAATTGATGCTAGAAAATAAAAAGGAAGGCTAGTAAAACAGTATTGGAACACACCTCACTTTCTTCTCTCTCCAACGCGAGTTTTGTGGGATGGACTGGAGATGAATCTAATTTACTTGCCAGAGGAGTGCAAAATTATGGTGTTTTACTTTCGAGCCGCGTGCAAAATCTGGGAATAGTTCATCATTTAACGTACAGGGGAGGTCACCTTAAACAATAATCTTACTTTTGTCATGGATTAAGTAGTAATTACCAACTTTTTACCCCTCTCGAAATGGACGTACCTTGCCGTTCTTCTTAAACATTATATACGGCCTTGGCGCGATGCACAAGTTTAGTTTCTGGGCGATTAGTTTTCTGGACTATTAATTTAATGACGTTTGTGTTAGTACTATTTTCTTAAGGACTGTACATAGTTATATATATATACTAGTGGTTATGCCCGTCAAAATAACGGAGAAACGAATGACTACAATGCGTTTTTTAAGAGAGAAATACAAAAGACAAAATTACAATACAAACTGGAGTGAGAACGTTTCTTTTCGGTATTTAGTTTTTGTTCTTTTAAAAAAAATTTTCTGGTCGCCCTGACCCTGGCATATGCATATGAATTGTTGCTGTCAAGCTTCTGGCCTCAAAGTATGGCGTAGTGTGTAAACCGCCGAAACATTCACATTAAGAATACACAGGCGAGGGAACGCATGGGGGACAGTCATTGCAGCGGGTCTGAGATCCATTACATTGCCGAGAGGCCACGTACCGGTGGGGAGGAAGCGATTGACGCTGCAATCTCGTCTCGAGAACCACCCGGTGCCAGGTTGCATGTACCTATAGTATAGGATTTGTGATACCCGGTGACAGTGCTGGTATTATGGCGATCCACCACGATAATAATCCTTAGGGGAACCGCAGTCAACGGCGTGTCGCTGGGTGGCTCGAGCCCGGACAGAGATTGCTCAATCATAATCGTTACGCAAGAGCTGAACCACTCGTCCTGGATTTTTTAAGATACTTTTTAATTCGATATTAAAATTAAGCGAACAGTTGTGTTAACTTGACTTGTTATTAATAATATTAAATTAACAATATGTTACGACCACAAACCCCTTGTGGTCAGAGCCTTGCAAATGCTGTTGATAATGCTCGTTTGTCCTAGAGTAGACTTTGGTTAATATTATTTGTATTTTAGTATTCCACGAACTCCTTAATAGTCCTGGGAACAAACTCAGGATTTGCGTTCTAACAGTTCCTTTCTTTGACGTTGTATTTGTAAATAAATATATATTTTTGTAGTGTAAACAATACAATACAATAGTAACTTGACAAGGAAGCTCCAGTGTAAAAGATTATATCAAGAAAATACTTTAATTCCGGTGGTATGTGCAAATATGTACAATATGAAGATTATATACAGTTAGAATAAAATAGTGCAAACACAAGCGTCCATAACAGACTCAGAAGAAACCATCTGTAGTGTGTTGCGCCAGCAGGCAGCAGTGTTTTGTTTCAGTCTCTTTTTTTTTTACTTTTCTGTGACTTTTCTGTGATTAAATCCTTGTTTATAAACGTAAATTTTGTACTCGTGCATTACTTGTGAATTTATCTTTGACATTGTGTGTAATATTCTATTGATGGTCTTGGACCTGGTTAATTATCAACTGAGTATCAAACGATTTTGATGTTTCCATACACTCAAACTTGTGGTTTATAAGTGAACTTTTCTCACAGTTCTGTACTGTGTTCCATCTTGCTACGCTTGATAACTCTGCCGTCACCACTATTTGTAAACAAAGTGTACTGTGTTCCATCTTGCTACGCTCGATAACTCTGCCGTCACCACTATTTGTAAACAAAGTGTATTGTTTTTCATCTTGCTACGCTCGATAACTCTACCTCACCACTATTTGTAAACAAAGTGATGGCGACTGCCACACTAGTTATTTTCTTATCAGCCTTTATTATATTGTCAATTATCAGGCAGCATCTATCTGCTTATAATATTCTGCTTCAAGTGTTAGTACATACAACAAACAGTATTTATCATTCTACTCGACGGCTTGGTGTAGGGGTTCACATACCGAAAAGAAGAGGAACGAGAGCTGGTCGATTGCATCGTATTTGGCATGGCAAACCGCTGTCGTGCTCCGAGGATGTCCTTTCCCTCTCACAAACATTACCCAAGCAGATGGAAGATGACATCCATACAATATCTACTGTTGGTAATGTCACGATAGGTCTTCTAAGTGCGCAGTCTTCAGTAAAGAAAGATATCCTCATCAATTACCTTATCATTGAAAAATCAATCGATTTTATGATCATCACGGAAACTTGGCTGCATGATGGGGGTGATGAACCAGCAATTAGAGAGATGACGCCTACTGGCTATGTCTTTCTGCAAAAGCACCGCTCTACTGGTCAACGTGTTGAAGGCTTAGCTGTGATTTATCGAACTGCTTTGACTGTGAGGCTTTGTAACGATATGAACTACTCCTCATTTGAATGCATGTACTTCGTGACCTCCCAGGGCAAACAAACTGTTCGAATCATTGTTATATATAGACCTCCGCCTTCTGTCGCTAATCAGATAAAGGAAAGCCGTTTTCATGACGATTTTGGGAACCTTGTATCATCTATCAAAAACAAGAGCTTACTGATCTTAGGTGACTTTAATTTCCACTGGGATGATCCAGAAAACACCCACACTCATAAGCTTAAGCAAGTATTTGACTCTGCTGACCTAGCTCAGCATGTTTCCAAACCAACGCACAGAGCTGTATACATCCTAGATTGGGTGGTCTCTAGATCTGACATACCAGTGTTTGTCCACACTGTGGGTGCTGATGACCTTCTTCTGTCTGATCACTTCCTTCTGCGGTTAAAGACAAATATGAAAAGGCCAGTTGCTGGGAGAAAAATGATAAGGACGTGGAATCTTAAGAATATCGATATGTATTCTTTTCGCAATAGTCTTACTAAATCAGACTTGGTTAAGTCACAATCAAGTGATCCTGAAAACCTGGTCCTCCTGTACAACCAGACTCTCTCGACTTTACTGGATGACTACGCCCCAGTGACTGAAAAACTTGTCAGTGACAAACCGGACTCCTATTGGTACTCCCCTTTAGTTCAGAAAGCTAAGTCAATCCGTTGTTTAGCTGAAAAAATGTTGGAGAAAAACTCGCCTTGAATGTGACAAACACATTTTTCGGAGATAAAGAAACAGGTTCACACAAGTGATCAGGCATGAAAAGTCGGTGCATATTCAGACTGTTCTAAAGTCTGCAGGAACGGACTCCACTGTCAATGATCTTCTTGGAAAGAGATCAGAAACCTCCGTTTTGCCTGACATGAGAAGTGAGAAAGCAGCGGAAACACTTAGCAATTTCTTCACTGACAAAGTTGAGAAAATTAGGAAAAGCTTTGGAGAGCGTGATTCTTTGCCCTTAGTGGAGGATGTCTTTGCAGGTATCCCACTAGAGGAACTCGTCCCTGTTTGTGAGGAAGGACTTAAATATATTATTCTATCATATAAACCTACATATTCCACTGTTGACCCCATCCCTGCCAAAATTGTGTTGGCATGCATGGGCATTCTACTTCTTGTGTTGGTACGTATTATAAACACTTGCCTACTGTCAGCCAAAATTCCACGCCCATTCAAGACGGCGATCATTAAGCCACTCCTGGAGAAAAATGGTTTAGATATGAATGACTGCAATAACTATCGCCCGGTCTCAAATCTCTCCTTCATTTCTAAAATACTTGAGAGAGTTGTGGCGCAACAACTTGTGCAGCATCTCAATGCTAATAATCTACTTGAACCGTACCAATCTGCCTATCGACATGGACACAGGTGCGAAACATCACTTCTGTGAGTCCTAAATTATGTACTTTGTATTGCTGATCGTGGCAAACTATCACTATTAGTGTTGCTTGACTTAAGTGCAGCTTTCGACGTAATTGACCATGAGCTTCTTCTAGCCAGGCTTAAAAAGGAGATGGGCCTTACGGGTAATGCAATGCGATGGTTCACGTCTTATTTGGATGATAGGACCCAATATGTTGTGGTAAAACAAGCTTCTTCGCAGAGCACACCACTGAGGTGCGGAGTACCACAAGGCTATGTATTGGGACCTATACTGTTCTCTATTTATACTAGTAAACTTGGCAAAATCTTTAATATCCATGGCGCAAATCGTAAGCTATTTGCAGACGACACGGAATTATACATTAGTTTCAAACATGATCCTGTTTCCTGTGCTGAGGCTGTAAAATCTCTTGAAGACTGCTGTCTGCCAGTGAAATCGTGGATGGTGAAAAATAGGCTAAAGCTAAATGATGATAAAACAGTGGCAATATTGTGTGGGTCTCATGCTAAACTTAAAACCTCTAAGTTAGAAGCAATAAAAGTTGGCACTGCTGAAATTACCTTATCTGACTATGTAAAAGATCTTAGCCTGTTTATTGACAGTAAACTTTCAATGATTTCGCATGCCAGCTCTGTCGTCCGGGCGTGCTCTATGCAATTACGAGCCTTAGGTCAATTGCGACCTCATCTAAACAAGAAAACAGCAAATGCCGTTGCCGTCACTCTTATTCTCTCAAGACTCAATTATTGCAACAGCTGCTTGTGGGGAATTCCAAAAATGCAGATTGAGAGACTCCAGAAGGTGCAAAACTATCTGCACGCATAGGATCTCTGGTCAAGAGGTCCGCTCACATCACCCCTAAACTTCGGGATCTCCACTGGCTCCCCGTGCAGAAGCGAATTGAAAATAAGCTTCTTTCCCTGACATTCATCTGCTTGGATGGCACTGCACCTTGCTATCTTTAGAACCTTCTGACAAAATATACCCCAGCAAGAGATCTGCGTTCAAGTGCACAGTCGTTACTCAAGGCTCCAAGTCTTTGAGTCAGTGGCGCCAGTATTATGGAACAATTTACCTATTTCACTGTAGCGAACTGAAGCAAAGTATTATCTGTTTAAGTAATCATTGTTTAATTTGTGCTCTTGTATTTTATGTCATGACAGTGCACTGAGCATGATATTATAGCATGGATAAATGCGCTTTATAAGTGCTCATATAAGTGCTCATTATTATTCTCGAAACTGACTGCCTTGATAACTAAACGAATCATTGAATAGTCGCAGACCTATTACTAGGAGGGGTGAAAATAATGGTATCATTTACAAAACTCATAATAAAAACGATAGTTCTAATATAACTCCCCTGTACGAGAAATAATAAACCATTCTTAGCCTTCCGAGAATTTGAGGTCAGCACAAGAGTGGATTCCCAGAAGTCTAAGCTTTAGTACCGCCCACAAACTCGCGTTGAGCTGGGCGATGTTAATACATGACAATTAATATACTAACTAAAAGAAAAGAATAACAAATACAAAACAATAAGAAGGTAAATTATAGAGAAAAAAACGATTATTCCAATGGAATAAAAGCTATAGTGACAACAATTTTTTTCGGTATTTAATTGTTGTTCTTGCTTATTGTATCAATAAAACAGTATTTTAAACATTTCATTCGGTATTTAGGCCTATTAATAATGTTTATTTCGGTATTTAGTTTTTTTTTTATTGTGTCCGGTCGCCCTGGCACATACATAAAAATTGTTGCTGTCAGGCTTCTGCTATTTAAAAGTAATCATTTATAACTTGTCACTTGTCCTTTATAATAAGTATAATTTAATTTATAGAGTGTAGAAAGTCGTCTATCAAAGGATGCTCTCAATAGCGGCGTGCATCCATTTAATAATTGAAACATGTGGTTACTTTTACTTAAAATATAATGTAAACATTTATAATTAAAAGAAGAAATGATTTATTAGACATTACGTCATACGTTGTTTTTTTTTTTAAAGTAGCCTACATCAGGGGTCGGCAACCTAAGGCACGCGTGCCAGACTTGGTACGCAGAACGATTTTCATTAGCACGCAAGAGACCTCCTGGAAAGAGATTTTTTTAATGCAATTCACATAAAACATACTTCTGCATAATTAATGGGTGCTGCTTGGTTAACTACAACGGAATCACACTAGACGTCGACTGCTTAATTTCAAAAATGCATATATGCTTTCATCATTGGACTTGTGATCTGTGATTGAATCTATTGTTAAGATAGTCAAGTTTATAGTTGCTCGAGTCTCTTCTAAAAGAAAGTGATACGGAGTATAGGTAAAGTGTTGGATACATTCGTTTCTTGACTGGAAGCAATTAAGGTGTATCTTGATTAAAAACAAAAACAATTCCGATATTAAATGCGGAGAACTGACTTGTTTCGGAATGGCTGAGTGATACATGGTTGTGCACAGGGCTAACAACCCTGTCACATTAAAAACACATTTTGTTACAAAAACGCCGACAAGAAGAAAAACCAAAGACATTTCGGTCCTGGGAGAGGATAGATTCCCAGCTGAGGAATATATGACGCTGAGTGGTGAAAACCAGAATCTGGAAGCTACTAGGCCGACCTCCATCATCTCCACCAGGACCACTGCCACAATCGGAACTTGGAACTTGAGAATAATGTACGCGACAGGCAAGTAGCGGCTGAGGTGAGAAATTATAACATCGCCATAATTGGGATCAGTGAAGCAAGATGGACTGGCTCTGGACAGAGGAGGCTGATCTCAGGAGAGTTGATACTATTCTCAGGCCACGAGGATGACGATGCACCACACATCCAGGGGGTAGTCTTGATGCTATCAAAGACAGCTCAAAGAGCGCTCATCGGATGGAAGGCGCATGGGTCCAGAAACCTGACAGTATCATTCCGAACGAAGAAGCGAGGTCTCAGCCTAGATGTCGTCTAGTGCTATGCACCAACCAATGAAAGTGAAGAGGAGGACAAGGATGCATTTTATGACAGAATTCTAGCTGTGGTCCAGGGTCGTTCCAGGAAGATCATGATCATCCTCGTGGGGGACTTCAATGCCAAGATAGGTGGCGACAATACAGGTTATGAAGGGAAAGCAAGGAATGTGTGAAATGAACGACAACGGTGAAAGATTCGCTGACCTATGCGCCACAACCAATCTAGCCATAGACGGAGTTTCTTCCAGCACAAAAGTATACACAAGGCTACGTGGGTCTCCCCTGACCTCCGAACGACAAACCAAATAGACCATGTGTGTATTGGGAAGAATTTCAGGCGATCTATCCAAGATGTGCGTGTCAAGAGAGGAGCTGACGTTGCCTCAGACCACCATCTCCTAGTGGCCCAGTTAAAATAAAAATTGAAAAGACACAACATACAGCAGGCATCACATAGATTGAACTACAACACTTCCCTCTTGAACGACAAACAGAAACAGGATGAGTTCAAAATCACTATTTCTAGCAAGTTCCAAATCTTACGTGAAATGCTAGACGAAGAGTCCATTGATGGAAAGTGGAAAGGAGTAAAGAAAGCAGTACAGTCAACATGTCAAGAAGTTTTGGGGAGCAGGAAACATGGGCACAAAGAATGGATAGCAGCGGAGACACTGAAGACAATATAAGAGATCAAAAGAAAGAAGGCAGAATTGAACACTAGCCGTAGACGTGCACAAAAAACCAAGTCCCAAAGAGAGTATGCAGAAGTCAATAGGACTGTAAAGAAAAACATTAAGACAGACAAAATGAAATTTGTAGACATGCTTGCCAAAGAGGCAGAAGATGCAGCATACCAGGGGAATATGCGGGAATTGTTCGTTACCATCAAGAAGCTATCTGGGAAATTTGCAAAGCCAGAGAGACCAGTGAAGGACAAATATGGTAAGAATATACCAAACGAGGAGCAACAGAGAGGTAGATGGAAAGAACACTTTGAAGAGCTCCTTAACAGGCCAGAACCAAGGAACCCACCAGATATACAGCCAGCTGACAGCGACCTGTTAATAGACTGCAACACACCCACCAAAGAAGATATACGCACGGCCATCAAACAACTTAGAAATGGCAAAGCTTCTGGACCTGATGGCATACCAGCAGAGGCACTCAAGACTGTCGTAGAAACCAGTGTGGAGATGTTATACCCCCTGTTCACAATGATCTGGGAGGAGGACCATGTCCCTTCTGAGTGGAAGGAGGGATACCTCATCAAAATCCCAAAGAAGGGCGACCTAAGTTCTTGCTCTAACTACAGAGGGATCACCTTACTGACTATACCAAGCAAAGTCTTCAACCGCGTGCTGCTCAACAGAATTAAAAATGCTGTTGACCCCCTGCTGCGAGACCAGCAAGCCGGCTTCCACACCAGCAGATCCTGTACTGACCAGATTGCAACACTGCGCATCATCCTAGAGCAGTCACTGGAGTGGAATTCACCTCTCTATGTCAACTTTGTTAATTACGAGAAAGCCTTCGACAGTGTGGATAGGCAAACCCTCTGGAGACTGTTGAGGCATTATGGAGTGCCGCAGAAGATTTTGGACATTATCAGGAACTCTTATGATGGATTGACCTGCCGAGTTGTCCATGGCCAACAGCTGACAGATGCTTTTTAAATGAAGACCGGTGTGAGACAAGGATGCTTTCTTTCGCCTTTCCTGTTTCCTGGGTGATGAAACATCCACACACCAGAGGCGGAATGGTATCCAATGGACCTTGTGGGACAAACTCGATGATCTTGACTTTGCTGATGATCTTGTCCTTCTCTCTCATACCCAACAGCAGATGCAGGAGAAAACTACCAGTGTTGCAGCCACTTCTGCACGTATCGGTCTTAATATACACAAAGGGAAGAGTAAGGTCCTCAAGGTCAATGCCACAAGTACTGCACCCATTATGCTGGAAGAGGAAGCACTAGAAGAAGTTGAGAGTTTTGTCTATCTTGGCAGCATTGTTGACAAGCAAGGTGGGACAGATGCTGATATAAAAACAAGGGTGGGAAAGGCACGAACGGCCTTCCAATAGATCAGGATTGTCTGGGTCTCCAGACACCTGAGAAACAACCTAAAGATCAGGATCTTCAACACCATGGTGAAACCGGTGCTGCTGTATGGAGCCGAATCCTGGAGAACCACGGCCACGAAATTAAAAAACTCCAGTCTTTTATAAATAACTGTTTAAGAAGGATTCTTGGTATTCGTTGGCCAGACAGGATAAGCAAGGGACGAGAAGGCAGAAGAAGAAGAAGATAGCGATACATCTCAGTGAGTTAAACTTGCATTTACAAGGATGGGGTCGAAAAGCACTTGGAGTGTTGGATCACTGGTATGGATGTGCATTAAAATTTGACATATCTTGTCGTGAAATCAATTTCGAAACATTTAACTATTTCCTTAATTTAAGTCAAATTAAGACAAATTAGCTTTTTCAGAAATACATTGAAGCCATTAATGCGGAGTTTTCTGAACAAAGGCAAAATTTTGAAATTCACGGAATCGTAGGGCCGACTCGTCCATATAGGCAACCTAGGCGGACGCTTAGGGCGCAGAATTTATTTATTTATTTTTTTTTTGGGGGGGGGGGCGCATAATTAAGGATTATTTTTATTTTGCGGATTTAAAATTGTAAACTAAATGAAAGTTTAGTACATCTGCGCGCTACTAACATAGGCAGAAGAATAACTAGGTAATGAAATGTGAAGGGTATTTTATTTAAGTTGTCTTAGAAAATAGGAAAGTATGCCCTAACACTACTCATTTTCGCCCAGCCAAAAGCACTTTAATGAGAGCGCAGATTTGGTACGTGATTTGTGTTTACTTTCTGTAATGGTGTACAAGTGTTAAAGGCAGCTGTATTAATAAAGTTTCATACAGGCTGGCGCTTTTTTTAAATGATGTGTTGTGTTTTAAGTCTTATTAAGATTTAAGCTGTATTATGTATGTTAAATAAAATAGGCTATTTTATTATTATCATAGACATAGATCATAGACGATGTGAGCCTATTAGTGACTTGACTAGATAGCCTATTCACCAACAATATCGCTTGACATCGTAGCCTAGTCTACGAAACATTAAAAGTGTAGGCATATAAAGTGAAATTGAAAGTGTAAATAGGTCTTGCCGGCCCTAGCCTAATCACATTAATCAAGTAATCTACAGTACTACTATTTACCTACTTATTTTTGAGTAGGATAGCCAATATTCAGATGTGAATTTTGCATGATAAAGAACAACTTCACTTTCACCACGTTACATTTGTACATCAAGTGGGTTCTTATATTTACACAAATACGTCACTAAAAACCTAAGCACCGCCCACTGAGAACGCTCTACATAAAGGATGTAATTAAAAGGAAACAACCCGATTTCTTTGCGTTAATATCTCTAATATTTTTTTTTCTTTTTTTTTTTTTTAATTTTTTTTGTTGTTGCTTCATTTTAAAAAAGAAGGCGTACAGTTTGGATCTATAACTTTAAAATGATCAAACTAATAAGATATTTGAAATTTATATAAATAGCATATGACTAAAGAATTTATATATACATTCTAAACATTACGCTAACTACCCAGTGCGTAATAATACTACTTATCTCTTCCGATTAACTACAGACACACTAATATTCTAACCTAAAATTATATAATATAAATTACATTAGTGGAAATCTCAGATAGGCTGAGATCAAACTATAGTGAATTTATAGCTATTACTAGAATTATAAATATATTAAATCTTGACAAGGACATTTAAATGGGGATTCATTAACCATTAATGTGTTAGTTGAACAATGAAATTGTGTATTAGCAATGAGTGGATTTAAAAAGTTAATAACAAACAGGTTGATTTGTTATTAAATATAAAATGCTTTTTTGATTATCTTTAACGCTCCTTTTCTTTTGTTATAGGTCTTGCTAGAGCACTAAATACATTGTCTTATAAAAATAATATACTTCAGTAGTTTGACTTTCACTTTCAGGCTGTTGGCACGCTGAATTATTTAGCAATCCTAGTTTGGCACGCTATAAGCAAAAGGTTGTCGACCCTAGGCCTACACCATTTAAACTCTCCAAGCCAAATTGCGGTGCGTAACTTTTGAAAAAAAGGCCTCGCCACATTAAAAAAAACAACAGCAGAATTAGAACAATCCGATAACACCCTCGCGTTCAACATAGTGAATCTCGCGTTCAATATAGTAAATGAACGGAAATGGCCATTTGATTTGTACGCTTATATTTATTTGCATAGTTTGATATAACATTTTGAATTTTTTTAATCAACACATTCATGAATATACGTCGTAAAATAAAAATATATTTCGGAGGACGTTTCCATTTAATATATACTATTTAAACATATATTAAATAAATGAATAAATATATAGATCTATATAAACAAACATATAAACAAACTCACGGTAATTATAATATATATATATATTTACAAGAATCGGCTTTATTTATGGATTAAAAATTATACTGAATGAACTTTATACACCCTCGTTACTGTTTTCAATTTACCGTATCGTTATTTACAATATAATATATATTTGTGATACCAAGTTGGTATACTAATATCTGCCAGTGCTGGTTTAGTGACGGAACTGTCAGACCACAAATTTGCACCCAAGGAACAAAAAAGAGAGAGTGTAGCGGTAAAGATAAAATAAAATAAAATATAACGTCAACCCTAGGATGAACGAGAATATAGAACATCATATACACAACACGGACCACTATTAGATAGTGGTCGTAACACTAGAAACTAGAAACAAAGAGCAAATATAAAATCTAACCTGCTCATTAAAATAATAGTAGAATTTTATAAGGGACTTGCTCCAGCTGAATAAAGGATCCTTATAGATAAAGATGTTATCTATGAGTAAATTACAGGTAAAGAATGAATCTATAATGTCTAGAGATTTGTTTGGCCAGGTGTTGCTGAAAAAAATATTACAAATACAAAATTAGTCAATTTATTTTACAAGGGAATTGTTATTGTAAACAATAACTGCAGTTATAATGTCACTCAAATCTGGCCGTCAAATTTTTTTAGCCTGTGTTATGTATTAGGGTTGTAACAACTGCACTGTGTCATTGTAAATACACTTTCATATTCTATCAAACTTGTATGATTACTTTTAAAAACTAGTAAAACTTTTGACGGTTATGACGTTCTAAACCTCAGCACTATTAGGACATTGTTTTTTTTTTTAAATAGTACTGTATCCAAGTGTGTTTCAGATAGGATGCTGACATTGTGTAATGTAAATGTATCCAAATGTGTTATAGATCGGATGCTAACATTATGTAATGGAAATATTTTCAAGTGTAGTTACATATAAAATGCTAACATTGTGTAATATAAATGTATCCAAGTGTGTTACTGATAGGATGCTAACATTGTGTAATACAAATGTATCCAAGTGTGTTACAGATAATATGCTAACATTGTGTAATACAAATGTATCCAAGTGTGTTACAGATAATATGCTAACATTGTGTAATACAAATGTATCCAAGTGTGTTACAGATAATATGCTAACATTGTGTAATACAAATGTAACCAAGTGTGTTAGTGATAATATGCTAACATTGTGTAATAAAAATGTATTACTGTGTGTTACAGGCAGGATGTTGACATTGTGTAATGGGAATGTATCCAAGTGTGTTACAGATAGGATGCTGACTCTGAGTAATGGAAACGTTTCAACAGCTTCTTATTATGTTATTTTCAAAGTAAAGTTGTCTTACCAGTTTACAAAAAAAAAAAAAACTTATCGGACCGATGACTCTGATATCTTAGTATGCAAATTTGGTTAGGAAGGAACGTGACTCTTATTGATTAATGAAAATGTAATCCCCATTCTAAGTTTTGGCAATTATCTTTATGAATTAAATATTGTTCTATAAATAGATACATACATAAAGTATGTGTCTTTTTTTTTTTTCGTGAATGGGGAAGAATGCTGTAAGGTATTCAGAGGCTCAAACACATAAAACACTTCTTGATGGTAATTGATGACTGCAGACGTAAATGTTGTACCGCTTCTTCCAAAACTCAGTAATAGGACCTGTTGTCTTGTAGAGGAACCATCTAGCACTGACAATGCCTTAGTTCTCTCGCAACTACAAGAGCTAAAGGGAGATGTCTTTACAATCACTGTTAAACAAACAAAATGATTACAATACATTTTACACTAAAAATAGCAACAACAAAAAAAAACATATAAGCTTACTATGTAATAACACAGATACTTTCAAAATGAAGATACCATAGGGCTTTTAAAAACAAAAAGGGCTTATAATTTTTTTGCTATACCAACTGACAAACATATTATTTTCTATGTATTTCTATTTTGTATCCTCATATCTCTACAAAATGTTTTGAAAACTGTATAAGTTTAAGACTTATAAAATGCTGCAAAATATACTTTTCTAGTTTGTGACTTCATTACTTCTAATCAATAACTAGATATTTTGAAAAAACATATAGTAGATCATTACTGTACAAAGGTATCATTTTTGTCTTCATATCAAGGCTTGCAGAACCGGATACCCGAGAACTGAATTATAACATGTTTAAATATCGATTATAAAAGTATAATTTTAATCTTTAAAAAAAAAAAGAAAATAAAAAAAAGTATGCTATACTTTTTATCATTGTTTTAAGCAAAATTGTTTCTTATGACAACAAAAATACATTAACGAAGACAACTTCAACAAGACTGAATATATATATATATATATATATATATATATATATATATATATATATATATATAGTGCTTTTTTGAAACGGTACGCACCGGTACCGCGTACCGGCACCTTTTTCAATATAAGTAAAAAAATTATGACTTTTCTTGTATTGTAACGTTTATTATTAATTTATTATATTATTAATTTGTTAAAATGGAAATATTTTAAAATTGCGCGCAACAAAAATAAAAATATAAAATGCGAAACTGCTTTAAAAGTTAGGCAATCCATCACTGAGTACCAGCACCTATTTTTTTACAAAAAAAAGCAATGTATATAGATATATATAGCCTATATATATATATAGCCTATATATATATCCTTATATATAATACAATCAACTGATCTTTTCCAAAGTGTTATAACTGTTATTCAATTATATAAGTTTAAAAAAGGTGACATGAAAGAAAACTTCCAAAACAATGTTTCAAGTAAAAGCTATTTATTAAACTGATAGATTAGTAAGGTAATAATGTAATGTTGTCATGCAACCAATTATGTATACTAACTTGTTCGTAAATCTTGTATCCACCTACATACATAAAATATACTGAAGAAGATGATAATTGACAAGATGAACTTTTTTTTTTTCGTAACTCTTTTTAAACGCATGTTCACTTCTGGCGATTTCTGCAGATAAAGTTAAAGTGAATACATTACAAGACAACGAGCTACACATACGTTATCTGATAGATCTTGATCGAATAAATGTTCTTTTAAAATTGCATATTTTAATGGCATACGGCACCATAGCCAGAATTGGCACCCAAAGGAATTTGCTAGTGCATATGGTGCACCCTCCACTGCAGCCCACCAGCCCGCTCCTCACCCCATTCCAATAAAAAGAAGACTACATACGTTGGTAAATGAATTTGCATTGATTTACAAAATGAAGAAAATAATAAACATTTATTTTTAATAAATGAGATTCTGTTTTACAAATGTTACATTTTAAGTATGAAAAAAAAAAGAAATGAATGTTTGAAAGGAAGAGGAAAATGAATGAAAGAGGAAATGAACGAACAAGGAAACATGAATGGTGTTGGAAGAGAAATGTGCGATGTGTTTATGAGAGTAAACAACAGCATGATGGGAGAAAGAGTGAAAGTATGTGAGATTAATTCATTAGGGAGATGTTGAGGAAACGTAAAAAGATAAATATAATTAATTCACTATTACCTCTAGAAAGAGAAGGTTGGTCTTGTAGTCTGTATTTAATTCACTGTTACCTCTGGAAATATAAAGTTAATCTTGTAGTCTATATTTAGTTCACTTTTAAGTCTGGAAAGATAAGTTTGGTCTTGTAGTCTGTATTTAATTCACTGTTACCTCTGGAAAGATAAGTTTGGTCTTGTAGTCTGTATTTAAATCACTGTTACCTCTGGAAATATAAAGTTGATCTTGTAGTCTATATTTAGTTCACTGTTACCTCTGGAAAGATAAGTTTGGTCTTGCAGTCTGTATTTATTTCACTGTTACCTCTGGAAAGATAAGTTTGGTCTTGTAGTCTGTATTTAATTCACTGTTACCTCTGGAAATATAAAGTTGATCTTGTAGTGTATATTTAGTTCACTGTTACCTCTAGAAAGATAAGGTTTGGTCTTGTAGTCTTTATTTAGTTCACTATTACCTCTGGAAAGATAAGTTTGGTCTTGTAGTTTATATTTAGTTCACTGTTACCTCTGGAAAGATAAGTTTGGTCTTCTAGTCTTTATTTAGTTCACTGTTACCTCTGGAAAGATAAGTTTGGTCTTCTAGTCTTTATTTAGTTCACTGTTACCTCTGGAAAGAGAAGGTTGGTCTTGTAGTCTATAATCCTCGTTGAGCAGATGTTAATATTTAGTCACTTGGATTGCGTGTACTTAGTGATTTTCAGAAAGGATTATTTTAAAATGTTAAAAACTATGAATCTAACTATTGTTTTATATTGAAAATGACCCAAAACCTCAATATTTAAAGTTCTATTCGTCATACACCAGGAAAGTTGGTGTGCACAAAATATCATCATTGGACGCACTATATGATATAAACGTGTTAATATAGTCAACTTTATAAGTAAAATGTTTTTAACTTTTCATTGATTTCTGATGGGTACCTGACATAAGTTGGGCAAAGTAAAGGCAGATGGAATTACACTGGCTACACAACCTATAGTATGTCGTATTGTATATCATTGTATAATTTCAACATGTTTGAATAAGATACTGAGGACTGTCAGTTGAAGTTGTGATGTTTTTCAAAGACCTATTTAAATACGTTTTTCGTGTATTTACAATGACAGGGTCAAAAAGTTCTGGCCTGTTTCACACTGTTTGGCTACTGGAAAAGAATATTATTGAAATTGGACATAATTTGCCGTGATATCAACTAAAAAACTTTCTTTTTTTATACATTGTTTATTAGATACCAACAGTGAGTTGAAAAAAAACTGGAATGAATATGTTTAGAAATGTCTTCTATTCTCAAATACTGACGATCATTTCATTATACATTCGTGTGTTTGAGAACAGATGTATTTGCTCTAAGTGTGGCTTGTTGTTCAACGTACAATTGTGAACAGATTTTCTCATACATAAAAGCTGTATTAAACCTACAAAGAAATCTTATAACACTTGAACACCTAGAAACCTAATTGAACATTAAATTGTTAAAAAATTAGGGCATACCTGATATAAACCTTTTTAGTTTGACCCCGGAAAAGAGGCGTGGTCTTGAGACTCACTGATATATATTTCTTTTGGGGGCACACAGATATTTGTTTCTTCTTTCCATATAGTATTTTACTAAAGGTGTTGAGGGTTTTTAATTTTATTATAGTTGTTTTTGAAATTTAAACCATAAAAACACATGGAGACCTTAAACTAAGAACCTAGGAAGGGAAATGTTAAAAAATAACGTTTAGAGCTTCTTTTCTTTTTTAATAAAAAATTTTTTTAGACCTGGACTCTATGCTTTGGACCTTAATATTATGGTCGATTCTACCGTGATCACTGTGTCATTACTTTTTGTTCGAGTTTCTTCAATGTAAAAAAAAAATTACGTTTAGAACTAGTTTTGTATCGAAAAAATAATAATTAGGCCTATAATGCTTTTATTACTGTCGGTTATTCAAGCTATTGCTTAACTTAGCTCTAGACCTAGATCGCTCGTTTTGATTAATGAAAAGGCAAATATAATTCTAGATATATTTTATGTTGAATGTTTGATAGAGACAGAGGCAAGAGCCGATGCATCTTCACGAATATAAAAACCATAGCCATAGCCATAGCAAATATTATGTTAAATTTTAAAAATATATATATTGTTCGTAGGAAGAGGCTAATATAATAATATAGTCTATATAGGCCTATGTCGTATAGTCGGGCCTATGACCGTATGTCGGCGTAGGCCTAAGGCCTATGTTTTCCATATTGAATATGATAGGCCTATATATATATAGGCTTATTCATATTGTCATTTCATTAGTCCTATGCATGAAATATTATTCAATAACAGGCCTATAACTAAAAATTCATGAAGAAAACACGCACCTGTTTGCAAATATCAAATATATAGCATAGCCTACCTTCATATTCGCTTAATTATTTCATGCAATCGCAATCGGTTAATCAACACTTTTCTATAGTAAATAGTAAATAGTTTCAATTGTTTAATAGTTTAAACTGTTTAAGCTTATAACCTTTAGGCTACTATAATAGGCTAATAGTAATAGGCTAATAGTAATAGGCCTAGGCCTATAGGCAGGCTAATAATTAGGCCTATTATAGTAAACTATATATGATAGGCCGATTCGATATGCTATATTATTTAAATAATAGCTATTATAAGCCTATCCTATCAGCCTATAAGCCATAAGCCTATATTTATAATTTATATAGGCCTTTCGGCTACTTTAGCTTAGCCTATTAGGGCATATAATATATAGCCTATAGCTAGGTCTAGGCCTAGGCTACTAATAAATATGTTATAATCTCGCTTAACTACTTCTACATACAATATTTTAACGATAAAACCCCAGAACAAGTCAAACAATAGCATAGGCCTATGGGACATAGACCTAGGCCTTTTCAGAATCAAACTGTGATGAGCTTAAGTTACTTAACTTTGGCTTTTCTTTTGTGACATCGAAATCGAACGATAAAAAAAATAAAAATAAATAAAAATAAAAGTTACGATTTCTATTGCTACAAATAATAACTTAATACAATATAGCTTACGCGATGATACTTCAACACAAACAAAGCTTTATAAATATATAACTATTTTAAATTTTATTTGTATGCTTAAAGACGATTTACTGATCGCTCGACGCCAATCTGTATTAACATGGTGACATGGTAACCATAGACGCATTAGGCCTAGAATGTATAATAGGCCTACATGTTTTTTGGGTTAAAAACTGGTTCAAATGGTAAAATAAAAGTACAGTTCGCTCCCTAGCTTCTGGGTATAAAGTTTTTATGAATTAGTTTTTTTGTAAAATGAAAAGCTAATATAATTACGCCTAAAAACCACTAGGCCCCCAGTAAAATAACAAAGGCGAAGAAGGTTTTATTGACAACTTCTGTCCCCTAGCCACTGCGCATGCGTAGACATTGACCTTTTTTTTTGAATAATTAATAAAATGAAAAGGTCTATTGAACAATAAACGTTGAGAATGCAAGGACAAATCTTGTTGCTGGTTTTCCTGGTCTTGTTATTCTAACCCCTTCTATGCCCGGATGATGCTAAGTTGCTTGTTTTCCTGGTTTTGTTAAGTCAATCTCTTCTATGCCCGGATGCTATTTAGAAAGAAGAGTAGTTATATGCATTTATTCTCGCATATGGAATAAGAAAAGTGTTTTAGTATTTATGTTTATCTCAGCATTGTAACAGATTGTTATTTTGATGTATTTATAATTTATGAAGCATACTGTTTGTTATATTGTTTTCATTACTTTATCAATATGTTGAGTCCATGACAATTAATCATTTATTATAACTTCTAAGTACTTTGCATTTTTAGTTTGGGTTAGGTCGTTGCCATGAATGAAGTAGATTGTAAATATTTGTTTCTTTTATTTTATTTTCTTAATAATGGGCAGACATGGTGGCAAATGGAAGAGAAAAAAGAAGGAATGCTTTTAAAAATGTCCTCTAACAATACCTATAGTACCACTTTAGTTTGTTAGTCAACACTTCATTGAAAAATAATACTTTCCTAGAAAACCTCAAAAAGCCTTTGTTTATTTGATATTTTCAAATATTGATAAGCTCTACCATTCACTCAGCGCAAACCTAATTTTCATTCCAATCTAATATATTCACATAATCTCTATGTATCTCTATGTATAGCTTATAACTTATACAACTACACTGTTTAAGTAATATAAATTATTTCTCTGGTATATTGTAGTAGAAGGCAACTATTATATAATTCTATTTTGTGTGTATACATTTTCTCTTAATAAATTACCTTTAAAGAAAACAGGAAAAAAACTCAACTAAATGCGAGACTAGTCTTAACCTCGAACAGATGCGAGTTACGGAGTATTTGTAACTTAGTTTAACATAATATAAGGTGACATAAAAAGTATTTTATAATGATAATATACCTACAGATTACTCAAATGTGTTTTTCTGAAGATATTTTATCGAAAGTGTAATGCAAAACAAATAACAGTTCTTACTTTACAGACGCTAACTGTATGTAGGGCCTTCGACTTCATGTTCACTTGAGTGTATATATTTGCAATTCTAACAAACTTTAACTTTATGAAATATTGCTTTTTGCTTAGACATATACTGCTGTGTTTGTGTGTGTGTGTGGGGGGGGGGCTTCATTAGTTGTATAGTTGAAGGATTATCAACATATGTTGTAAAAAAGCTATTGTAGACGTCAACTTTTATGGATTTATTCTTACGTGGCTATGGGAACGTGTATAAACCAAAAAATGTCAATCGTACTGTAGAAGCCAAAAAATATTTCCTGTATAGTTGAAAATATACTTTTAAAAAGTAGTTATGTTCAGCCTTAAGCTTTAGAATTAAATGTATTTTTTATCATGTCAAATCCAAATTTCTAAACATAATATAACAACGATCTGAAAGTTTAAAACGTACATTTTCAATTATCAAGTTCATTATTACGTCAGACTAGAATATTTTACCAAAGAATAATTGTAACATGACATACGCCAATACGGTGTCGTCCATTTACTATGTCGAAACATTGGGATAGTCGCGGGTGAAAATGTTTGACAATTGTTGGGGGTGGGAGGTCAAGATAATTTTGGCGTCAACGTTTTACAATAATTTTAATAAATGAAGAAAAAATGGGAATCAATCTTTCGTTTTTTTGACAGATTCGCTCGTCAGTCAAAAGTGTCTCAATTTAATCATATATTATACTGGATCGAAAACATCAAAGGCCAACCCAATTCTATTCCGATTTTATCACACACACAAACACAGACAAATAAATAAGTAATTTTAATATCCTCAGGCTAAAAGATTCGTTTCGATTTCAAAATACAAAAGTCAGAAATAGAGAAGAAATAAAAAATATTAGGGACTATTTAATAGTACTATTTGATGTTATTCTTGATTTGAGCCATAACTTTTAAAGTAATTTTAAAGTAATAAAAGTAAGTTGATTTGAGCCATAATTTTTAAAGTAATGTTAAAGTAATCAAAGTAAGTTGATTTGAGCCATAACTTTTAAAGTAATGTTAAAGTAATCAAACTAAGTTGATTTGAGCCATAACTTTTAAATTAATGTTAAAGTAATCAAAGTAAGTTGTAAAATTGATTCCGTCAGACCGATTTGATCAATATGGTCTGTAAAGAAACCTGCTCATGAGTATGTGGCATACTACGAGATTGTGTGACTTTTTTCCTAACTTTTATGTTCCCATCGAAGCTGTGTAAACTCTGTGACACTTAAAGACATGGGAACAAACCCAGCCTTCACCAAGATTTAAACCCAAGATCTTCGTTTAGTCAGCTGTCGGGCCACCATGTCCCTTAAAGTTGTGTGTGCAATTATCAGCTAGTGCACTATTTCCGATAAACAATCGGAAAACAAACTTATATTTCTTATTATTACTTATAGTTGGACAAATGAAAGTTCTACGCTTGTCAATTAAAATAGTTTATACTTTATTTTTTATCATTGTATATGGTATACATCGTTCTATCTAGCATCATACACAACATAATATTGTTGTAAACTGAAGTTAGTTAACACAATAGTCACATGCAGTCCACTGTACTGACCGCAGAATATGCCGGCCTCACATTATAAAGAGTCACATCATAGTTATATAATATACAATACATAAATTCACATTCGACATTATATAATGAAAATGATTATATTAGTTTTTATTCTACACAAAAGATAGTTCAAAGAGTGAAAACAAAAAACACACAATAATGTAGTTTTATTTCAAACATGTAATAATAAAAAAAAAATAATACAAGTAAATGAAGAAAACGTTTTACAATCAACAAAGACTTGAACATTGGAATTCATTACGTGATGCATACGTAGACCTAATTTCGAACGGACTAAGTAACCCTACAACTTGAACTGAAATTGTGAACAAAAAGTGCTGAAATTTAAAGAAACAACAGATTTAAAGTTAATATAGGAGCCAAACTAAACTCAACAAACACTAAACTCAACAAACACTAAAATCAACAAACACGAAACATAATGTTACGACCACAATCCCCTTGTGGTCAGAGCCGTGTAAATTTTGTTGATACTTCTCGTTCGTCCTAGGGTAGACTTTGATTATTATCACTTATATTTCAGTATTACACGAACTCTCTTTATTGTCCTGGGCACAAACTCAGGATTTGCGTTCTAACAGTTCCTTTCCATGACAATAGTTGTAAATACATATATCGTATTGTAAACAATGAAACAAAAATAATAAATTGACGAGGAAACTTCAGTGTAAATGTTGTTGATAAGTTAATTCAGATGATATGTGCAAATAAATTATATACAATATGAAGACTATATACTGCTAGAAGAATATAGTGCCAACACAAGCGTCCGCTCTGTACAAAACTCTGCACAAGACTCTATACAAACTACTAGCTGCCTAGCCTTAAATACTATGGAGGAGAGCGGGGAACAGACCTATTACTAGGAGGGGTGAAAATAATGTTATCATTATAAAACTCATAATAAAAATGATACTTTTAACATAAACTCCCCTGTACGAGAAATAATAGACTATTCCTAGCCATTCCGAGAATTTGAGGTCGGCACGAGAGTGGATTCTTAGAACAGTCCAGGCTTTAGTACCGCCTACAAAAATCGCGTTGAGAGAGAGCTGTTAATACATGACAGTATACTAAGTTTGCACATTATCATATCGACATTCAGATTTACAGAGATAAGTATATATCCGTTTCCTAATCCAAAGATCTAATAAAATAATTTGGAAATCAACCAGGACTAATGATAACGTACGCAAATATTCTGTTATCTAGTCTTAGATATTCTGTAAAATTTACTTTAACGCTGCTTGGTCTTTATGTAACAAAAAACATGTACTTTACCCAATATGACTCGAGTAATGTATTGTTTTTATTATATTTTTTTTCTTTTTTTACAGAAATAAGTATGTTTATTACTTTTATTGCTCAAAATAATACTGGGCAATAGAATTTTACACTTTGGCATGTTTTTATCTTACACATTAGCATGTATTGTTGAAAAAAAAATTGTCTAAAGTAATAATTTGACTTCGTCTGCATATTGTTGCCTGAGGGCAACGAACCCATGTAACGGTTATAATTCACAATGTCAAATGTTTTTTTCAAGAAAATGTCTATTGGTGCCCTAAGTCATTATAATAAACCACAGAATACTGTTTTTCTTACATTATTGATGTCTCATGCAGAACAGGGTTACAAATACAGCAGAGCTTTTTTCTCTATGGCAGTCAATAAAAAGGAATAAAATTATTAGTTGTTGTTTTTGTAGCTCTTTAAATAACATGGTGTGTTGATAATAAATGGTTTAAGAGGCAATGATACATATATACGATTGGATCGTTTGGAACAAACTAATAATTTAAGTTTTTTTTTTGTTTTTTACAATATAGTAATCTAGGATTGGTTCGTTTGGTACAATGTAGTAATCTAAGATTTCATTCATTTAGGACAATCTAGAAATATATGATTGTTTCCTTTGCGACAATCTAGTAATATATGATGGATTCGTTTGGGACAATCTAGTAATCTACGATTGGTTCGTTTGGGACAATCTAGTAATCTACGATTGGTTCGTTTGGGACAATCTAGTAATCTACGATTGGTTCGTTTGGGACAATCTAGTAATCTACGATTGGTTCGTTTGGGACAATCTAGTAATCTACGATTGGTTCGTTTGGGACAATCTAGTAATCTAAGATTGGATCGTTTGGGACAATCTAGTAATCTAAGTTTTGTTCGTTTGCGACAATCTAGTAATCTTAGATTGGCTCGTTTAGATCAATCTAGTAATATAAGATTGGTTCGTTTAGGACAATCTAGTAATCTAAGATTATTTCGTTTGGGACAATCAGAATCTAGTAATCTAAGATTAGTTCGTTTGGGACAATCTAGTAATGTAAGATTGGTTTGTTTAGGACAATCTAGTAATCTAAGATTTCTTTCTAATGGGACAATCTAGTAATCTAAGATTGGTTCCTTCGGGAGTATTTAGTAGGAAGTGTTCAATAGGTTAATGATTTAAGTTCCTATTCTATCACAACCAAATATCATATTATGTAACTAATGGTTTAGGACGTTTTACAAACTAAAGTAAACTTGTTTTCAGTTTGTAGTCCCTATTGTGGCAACGACGGTCAATGCGGTAATGACGGAATTTGTACTTACGATTGTGAGCCTGGATATTTTGGACCCACATGCTTTCAACGTAGGTTTTAAGTTCTCAGATTGCAGCAAGCTCTATTGTATTCTTTAAGTAAGGACATAAAAAGCTTATTATTCAAATACATTTTTTAAATAATTGCAGGAATATTAATTTTTGTTCCGTCTACTCTCTTAGTGAGTCTGTCGGATTTTTACACAACTATCGAAACATGGACTTGCCACTGCCATCCACACAAGTGTCGCTAATGTTCTAACCAATGTTTGGAGTTTGATTACTGCATTGATGGATGGTTTAGTTATCAGTGTGGTTATAGTAAGTATATACTGTTACGACCACAATTCGCCAGTGGTCAGAGTAGCGTAAATGTTGTTGTTAATAATTGTTCGTCCTAGGATAGACTTAAGTAAATATTATCTGTGTATACGTATGGATGAATGCACATGATTATAAATGTATTTCTAAAAAAGCATTAAATTGTTAGCAAACTTATCAGTATTCTTAAATCTATTACTAATTATATCTTTTTGTTCGAGTTTAAGTTCACCATTCTTATAAGCTACTCTTTTCAAAAATATATGCCTACAATTTTCTTAAAAATATGTTTAAAACACCCGAATTTTTAGAGGACTTGGATATCCTGCCTAGAATGACTCTCCTTTACTAAATGACAATAAAAATGGAACTTGTTACGAGGCAGTGGAAAACACAGTTAGTGCTGTGTGGGATTACCCGATAGTTTTTTTCTTGGCTATGGCTTACATTTGATTCTAAAGGAGGGTGATGCAATGTATTTCTAAACTTAAATCTCATTCTTTACAGCAGAAAATCTCTTTTGATTGTGTCGCCTTTCGACGTGTATATGCCAGTCATGCGTTGTTGTTTATGCTTGTGTTAAATGCGCTATCGTATGTATTTTAGCGTGCACAGTGCCCTTTTGTAAATACATTTCAGTGTCTTAAGTAATTGTAAGTATTACACAACAACCAGCAGTGAAAGAAAAAAGTGAACATTTTAAGCAATTATAAACTGTCGAGTTCGAATCCTTCAAAACGTTAGGATTTATTCGTTTTGTTTTCTGTGACTAAACACAAGTTAAAGAGATATGTAGACATTAAAAGTAACAGTCAAGCAATAATAAACATTGTAGTATATTTATATTAATCAATTCACTTGTTGTTGTTTTTTATTTGTATGTAGAGAACCACAAAGTTATCTTATAGCTAGTTCCATTTCATAACAAAGAGTTTTGTTTATAAATATTGTATTATTAATGCATTTATTTGAAAGAAAAATGTTGCTCGATTGATTTTAATAAATCTTTTTTTTTCACGGGTCCCGCATTATTCGTATCAATGCAGCCTTTAGAAATAAATAAATAATTGTAACATAACCGTAACCTATGTTTTATTCGTAGTTTTTATGAAATATAAGAGATAAGTGTGCACTTGTTTGTTTTTTTCTTAATGTACTACATACATACAACTAGTGTATTTAGAACAGGACGTATCTACAACAGCATTAAGTGCAGCTTCTCTTTTGTTTGTTATTTCTTACAGCTGACGTACATCACAATTTCGTTGTCACTTATGAAAATGGAAAAATCTAAACGATGGTCAAAGTAAATGCTTTCACTGTGAAAAAAATGAGTGCCAACATTTTCCAGCTTACATTTCTAAATGTCATTAAGCTGACAACTCTAGTGATATCGTGTTCGGGGGCTGCTTCATTATGCTCCCTGTCTATAAATGGAGGTAAGGGTACAATTAAAATACGAGTTTGGAGAAATAGCACTACTAAAAACAACAAAATAAACCATGAGATTTTCCATCACAATGCATTGGTTAAGTACTTGAGATGTTTAAATTTCATCAAATGTCTTTTTCTTAGTTTGATTGAACTAGTCGATTTAATTTCTCTCATATAGCGTTTATATTGTTAAATATAATGTTGTTTATTGTTTTAAGTTTGCTTGATATAATGTTTTTTAACTTGTTTAATAAAGAGTTTCTTTAGTTTATTTAATACAGTTTTTTTTAGTTCCGTTTATAATGTTTCTTATTTTTTGATTCAGTGTTGGTAAAGTTTATTAATTTCGTTTTTTTAAGTTAGTTTTATATAATTTTTATTAGTTGGTTATGTATATGCACTTGGTTGATCGACCGCTCAAGATTAGAAAATAATGTATTTTTCTGTATTTCATTTAAAAGACGAATTTATTGCATTGTTCATGTAGATAAATTCATCGACTTTTATATAGGCAAGTGTCTGACCGTATGAACAGCTAGGCACCAATTTAAAAGCTTGTGAACAAGAAATTATACTAATAATGATAAGAATGAAAAAACAAAAACAAAGAACAACAACAATCAAATTGATAATATACAGAAAGAAAAAAAAAACAACAACAACATAATAGTAAAAAAAAAAAAAAACTGTATTGCGAACGTTTCTTTCGTTTTTGGTCTATGTTCTTTTTTTTTGGTGTTTCCGTCGCCCTGCCATGTGGATAAGCATTGTTTGTGTCAAGCTTTTGGCATTAAAAAGTAGTAAACTATCAAAAATACTTTCAATAAATTAGCAATATTAAAGAAAATATTACAAATAAAATATTTGCTGTCGGAAAAAACCGGGCCCCAAACAAAACATAATTTGACAGCATTTTAGAAGGGACATGACTCAGTTTCCGTTTATAACGTTAACATAATTGTAAGTACGCTTATTATAAAAATATATACGATTTTTAATTAATATAGTTAATATAATAATAAGTCTTTAGAGGACAAATATATATTTTATATCCTTCTTCTATTTATTAGCCAGTCTGCAAAGCTGTTTGCTCTCTTGCAGTCAATGCCAGACAAACATATAATTTAATTTGTAATATATAAGACTTCCTCTAAGAGTATTATTGTAGGTTGTCATTCAATATCTGAAGCTTCATCTTTCTAGGTTTATGTAGGTATGATTCGATGAGGCAGGCGAGTCTCTACTGTCTTTCGACGGTGGACTTTCAAACAACTTCTTCAATAATGATGAAATAACATTATTCTACTTATCTTGTAAAACAATCAATGCAAAGATCCTTCAGTTGTAAAATATTCAATTATTTCATTCAATATAAGACTTGCGTAAACTTGTAGTATACAAGACAGTGATACACGAGTAATAGTGTTTAATGTACGGAGCGAACTAATAATGCGACTGCACTTGGCAAGGGTAGAGTCTGAACAGAGGAAGAGCGGGCAAAGCATTCTTTCGTATGAACAATTCAAAAGCATGTTGGGATGGCCTAAAGAAAATCACGGGCTATGTACCCAAGCGTAACACTCTGAGTGTGAATGAAGATATTAATACTTTTATCAACCAACTAAATAATTTTTACTGCCGTTTTGACTGTCACGATTTTAGATCTACTCACCAAGACATAATGTCATCTTTTAACAATTTAAATTTAATTCTAGATGAAAGTCAGGAAGGTTTCAGTGTAGATGTTGTGACGTCACTGTTTAAACAAGTAAACATATCCAAAGCGTCAGGACCAGACAGAATAAGTGGGCGACTAGTAAAGCTTTGTGCGGAACAGCTGTCCTTTATTTTTTGCTACATTTTTAATCAATCTTGGGAAAACCATACTATTCCTATTATCTGGAAAACCTCAGAGATTGTGCCCGTACCAAAGAAAGAAAAAGTCCTTTGCAACAATGACCTACGTCCTGTCGCTTTAACATCTATTATCATGAAATGTTTTGAGAAAATTATTCTCAGACGTATACTAAATAAGGTGCACAAAAGCCTTGATCCCTACCAATTTGCTTACAAAAAAGGCAGAAGCGCAGAGGATGCTATAGCATTAATGTTAGATAGACTGTACCACCATCTGGATACGCCGAAGAATTACGCTCGAATACTCTTCGTTGACTTTTCATCTGCATTCAATACCATCCAACCACACCTTATGATACAGAAACTATCTGCTTTAAATGTCAGTCAACGCATCCAAGCCTGGATCATGCAATTTCTGATAAACCGCCCTCAATTTGTCAGAGTAGAGGGTTGTACCTCACAAATAAGAGAAATAAGCACTGGAGCGCCTCAAGGGTGTGTCCTCTCTCCCGTTCTATACACAATTTACACCAATGACATTCAAAGTTCAGCAATCGATACAGTATCTGTAATCAAATACGCCGATGATACAGCCATTGTCGGCCTTGTTTCCAGTGACGACAGTCTCTATCACAGTACGACCTTAGATTTCTACAAATGGTGCGAAGAGAACTACCTGATATTGAACATCACAAAAACGAAAGAAATGATTGTAGACTTCCGGAAAGAAAAACGCAAGCTGACTGATTTGCACATAAACAACCAAATAATAGATCAAGTCTCGCAATATAAATATCTTGGCGTCACAATTACTGACAAACTGACTTGGTCTGACCACTGCCAAACCCTTTGTAAGAAAATGCACCAACGACTTTTCTGTCTTAATAAACTAAAAATATTTCACATAGAGAAAACCATTATGAATCTATTTTACTCGGCGACTGTTGGTAGCATCATAACCTTTGCAATCACCTGCTGGTATGGTAATACCACCACATTGAACAAACATCGGATAGACCGCCTAATAAACAAAGCCTCTCGTACTACACAGACAGAATTACCATCTCTTGCGGATATTTTCAGTTCAAGGTGCCTGTCTATGATTGATAAAATCCTCCAAGATCATGCACACCCGCTTCATGATAGCTACATAATATCTAGTCGAAGTGGTCGGCTTCTTTCTATAAGGGCAAGAACAGAGAGATTTAAGAACTCTTTTGTTCCACTGTCAGTAAGACTCTTTCAAAAGAATCACCTTTCAGCCAGGAAATACGATGGCTCAATAGCTGACTCCTAAATAATAGGCCTACTTTTTTTCTTGTATGATAAATGGTATGATAGTGTGCGTGAATGTCTATTGTGTTTGAGTACAAATGGTTCTTTAATATTGTTTTAGGTATGCTGAAAAAACTGAATTTATGTAATCAAGTCAATTTTCCATTCATTTGGATCAATAAAGCAATCTTATCTTATCTTATCTTATCTTATTTAGCCACGTCACAACAGCTAGTAGTGCCTCGACCAATCACAAGCTCGCATTGAGGCGTGCGATTGCCTTCTAAGAATACAAATTTGCATATGCTCAACCGCGGGAAAAAGGAAGCGGCAGATTGGTTTAAAAGCACAAGCTTGCTGTCTAGTAGCAGGCTTGTTTAATCTGTATTTATGCCAACGAAAGCAGTTTAATAACCTTGCCCTTGTTTTACAAGGAGAAAATTAACATTAGTGTAGGAAATAATTTCAAAGCCATGACTTATTTTGATGAATGGTTAACTATAGCAATGGGAAGATAGTCAATAATAAGAACAATAAGTAGCCTACATACTGGTTTTAAATATTTAGTGGCATACATTGTCACGTAACAACATGTCTTTTTCAGTTGTTCAATACTGCTATATAATGTGTTAGTAAAGGTAGGTTGAGGGGAGGGGGGGGGCGGGGTGTATCTGTGGTAGGTTAGCTCAGGGCATTCAAGCAGGAAGTGGTCCACAGTTTCTTGTGAGCAGGAGCAAAGTCTGCTGTTAAGTGGGTGAGTTGAGTTTATTCTATTTAGATGTGAGTTGAGTGCAATATGTGTTGTTCTCAACTGGAATATAGTGCATTGTTCTTTAATAACTTTATGTTGTCTTGTTTGTTGGGCTGATTTATTTCTTTGTACATTTTTCTTCCAGTTGTTCCCGGGACCCATTGATTTAGCCATTCCTCCGAGAAGATGTTTTTTTAGCATGTTGCACACTGTGTTGTAGCTGACATGTCTATCATATTGGTCCATGTTAGCTCACTTTTTAGCTGTGAGCTTTTCGTTGCTTGGTTTGCCATTATAGAGTTGTGTTGATGTTGTATGTGCTTATAAGGTACTCCTAGTACAAAGTGTGTTTTAATTGGGTGATTTCTTTCAAGATTTGTGAGGATTCGCTAGACACTGTTTGAAGTGCTGTTTGAGAGTCAGTGAAGATGACTATATCTGATGGGGCAAGATGTTTGTTGTTATATTTATGTTCTACTGGCTTAAGGGCAATAATCATGTCATCTACTTCTGCTTGATAGTTCGTGTACATGATATATCAACACGCAAAAATTACCCATAAACAAACTCACGGTAATTATATTATATCTATATTGATTTATTTTGTTATATATTAAAATGTCAGTAAAATTAGTCAGCACTATAAATAGTGCGGTTGTAATTAAATGGATGTCATTAAACTTACCTGAGATAGGCGATGCAGATCTCTTAGATATTTGTTTTTGATATGCAGTCGTTCGGTTGCTAATGCATCTAAACTAAAGGACATTTTTTCACCACACAGATTGTCGGCTGTAAAAACAACATCGAAATTACATATTTTATTGTATTTTAATTTACTTGTATTTAAATTTATCAGATTTATAAGCCACATAATCCATTGTCATTTTCAGACTGCCCTCCACCTAAGTTTGGGTTAGGGTGTAAGGAGGTTTGCTCTATAACTTGTGCAAGTCAGAAATGTGATTTCAAAGGTCAATGCTTAAGGTGTGTAACTGGAAGGATTGGACCTTACTGTATGGGGTATAACATGCGGCAAGAGTTGAAGGAGATAACGCTACTACCAAGTATTCGCTTAAACCGAGCAGAAAATCTGAATAGACAACTTTGTATTTATATGTTTATTTTCGTTAATGTTGAAAAGTTCATCCCATAAGTAAATACTGAACCAAACCAGAAATAAAATAATGCTTACTTTGCAATTAATTTTCGTATATTATATTTGTTGCTTTTTTTAAAAATAATATTGTTAATGTATTTTTCCTATGTTTATTATCATCATATAATTTGTTTTTCTTATCACTATAATATAATACATTAAATAATAAAAAAGATCATACATAAAATAACATCAAATGTTAAAAATGTATTACATGTCATATACATTAGCTTTGTAACTTTCCATAGCTAAATATGTTTCTGTTTGAACAATTTTGAACGCCTTTAAAATTAATCATTAAAGCTCTTAGCAAAAGTGTTTTTACTCCCTTTATTTTAAGTTGCATTTTCTGTCTGTCTGTCGGTCTGCAATGGTGCAAAATTTGCTTCGATTTTTCGACCGCTTCCCATGGTCCGATCAAGCTGAAATTTGGACAGCTGTGGCGTTTAAAAATACATCCTATCAAATTTTCAGTTAAAACAACTTAATTATACTACACTTATGACAATATTCATTTCTTAAAAGGAAAGTATAAGAACAAATTTGATTTCGCGTTAAAAAGTCCTGTGCAACTTTTTATACTTTTTCGGCGCAAAGCTAGAAAAAAAAATATGCGCTCAGATTTTTTTTTTAGAACAATTCATACAGAGTAAGGAGATATTTTTGAGATTTGCGACACAGATATTTTTTAATTACATGAAGGTAAACTTAGTTTGTAAATAAAGGGAGTATAATAAAAACTTTGTTTTTTATGGTTTTCTTGTTTTAATTAAAATTATACTGTTTTATTAAAAGGAACTCTTTAAAGGCATGAACTTATTTATCAATACGAGTTCCCGTTGCAGATACAAGATTATGTGACGTGTTGGCTAAGTTTATGTAAACCGAGCCTTTAATTACCACTAGCTATTGGTGTTTGCTTAGTAGGCTAGATCAGCACCTTATACAGGGGAATGGGACTCGTGATTTTGGGCAGGAGTCTAATATACAGTGTGAGAGCATTTGTGGTGCTGTGATTTCCATGTGATTTTAAGACAACATTTATTTATAGAGTTTCTTGGCTCAGTTTGAGATGAGTTGTTGATGTGTTAACTAAACTTTCACAGACAGCCAATAGAGAAACACGGTTAAAAACACTTTATCTTCTGAAGTTTATTGATCTTTACAATTCATTGCATATGATTTTTGATAAATTATTAAATGAAGCGAAACGTATATTATGGATGCAGTTACTATAATAAGTTAAAGACATGTAGAATAAATGTGAGTCTTGATTGGCGAGTCAAGCCCGGTTGGGGCCAAACGCCTTTCCTGGACGTCTAATGCATGAGGAATCACGTGACGTAAAAGGGGAGGGTAAATGGTAAGATTGACATCTACATCACGCGTGCGATTGGTCAACTTGTCTGTTCACCTCAATACTCGATTGACATGTGAAGCACAACATAGCAAGGTAGTGGAGTGGTTGTGAGGGGGAGGGGGGGCAACCCGGGCGTTAGTAGACATCTTAAGCCGTGTGTTTTTGTTCAGAGTTCCCTTATTTTGACGGTCGGCTTGTTAGGCGTCAAAAGACATTGGTTGCCAGTTTCCTGGGCAGAGAAGACACAGCATGGGAATACGAAAATTTCTCTGATCTGGACAAAGAGACTGTGGGAAGTGGGAGTGGGGCGGGGGACAGAGGGGATGGGGCTTGCATAATGAAAACGTGCGCGAAACATGTGTTGAGTTTTGCTTAGTCCACACATGCAACGAATTTAAGTTACAACATAAGTGTAAACATAATAGAAATGGATGATCACATTCGCAAAGAACAATAGCAATAATCATCTAATTATAAGCATGTAATATACATATATAAATATATATATATATATATATATATATATATATATATATATATATATATATAAAAGATGCATAATCAAGTTTTATACAGAAGTGACAGAGTGAGATAAGGCCTACATTATATTTCCCTGCCCTAGAGTGGTGCCATCCTTGACAGATACGCTCTTAGTACCCAAAAGCACAACACATTCAATTATAATAATGATAAAGTTATTTTTGAAAAAAAAAAAAGTTTGCACACGATCTCGCGAAACGAACACAATATTTTTTTTTTCATTGTGCTTAAAAGTGCATTATTTGTACCGGATGTAAGTCAGATGTCCAGAAGAAACATATGCGGTAAATAACATTTTCTTAACTAGCATTTATATATTTTTTATTTTGATAAAACGTGTAGTGTTTGTTAAGAAAACTAAATTAAACAATATGATCTATGTTTTGTTTATTAAAGCTATTTTTTTTGATAATCTTGATCTTGGTTATCAATAGACGTTAATCTATAAAATTCAAGATGTCTATGCACAATTCCTTAGAGACAGAAAATCGATCACGGGATGTTTTGTAAACTAAAAAAAAAATGGCTGATTTTACCATAGACTATAATATACATGGATCGCTTGCTTTAGGTTTTTCTGCTCTTATCTTCTTGTTTTGTAATTCCCAATTCTAAATAAAGTAGTTGCGGTACAAGTTCCGTTTTATTAAATCGCATTTGTTCGACTTTAAATGAATACTTGTTCTACTATTATTCCTATTATCATTGACTATATTAAGATAGAACGCTTGCTCTATTTTTAGAGCGTGTATTATTTTTGCGTGCGCATACAACACTGATCTATAAATGTTTCCGCTGTATATAACTTTTTTTTAAATTTTACTTCAGAAAATCATAGCGATTAAATAAAACGGAACTAGTATAGAAACTACTTTAGCAAATACTTTATTTAGAATCGGGAATTTAGAAAATCAGTGTTTTGAGTCATCATATAGCCGAAATACTAAAGAAAGCGGTCCATGTATATTATAGTCTATGATTGTACATCGATCTTATCGGCACATATGCTTATTAAAAAAATAATTTTTCACATATCCTTGAATATTGTGATATTATAAATGATGCTCATGAAAGCAACAATGATTATAGACATACAATTATTAAAGGACAACACCTATTTGTTGAACTTTCAAAGGAAATCGATGAAAAGATATTTTATATTCAATACATGATAATTTAGTGGTATAATTTACGCACCCAACAGCAGCTCAGTAAGCCATTGTTAATGTTTACAAGTGATGTTTACTCAAAATCACGTGACCTGAAAATCATTCTGCATAGACCTCATTGCTTTCCTTGAGTACAGTATTTTTATAAGAACTAATGTGCTGCACTTAAAGCATAATGAAACTTTATATGTATAATAGTTATCTCATCGTAGCTTTGTTTAGATTAACTATATCATCATTATCTGCTCAATATTATCGAAATGCGATGAGATTTGCGCCCTTGTGGATTGCAGTAAGGCAGCGACAGCTTACTGTCTTTTTTTTCATTGCCTCTCATTTGCCTTCCCTATAGCCGAAGATTACCATCTTTATTTTATTACTATCTGTTCCGGTACGTAGGGTACTTCCAAAAATACTTTTATTCTTAGCTAAGTTCTCCCTATTTCCGACCTCTACATTTATGTATTTTAGATGGCGCTTGCAGACGTCTGTGAACCTGAATTGGGGACAGCCAGAAACTTGTTTGCCTTCAGCAAGTAGTTCGCCCATCCTACATCCTGAAAACATGGCCAATCCACCTTAGACATCGTTGGCGAAAGTAAGTGACCACGCTAAGCCTGTTTGCCTGTTGCCAGACCTCGTTGTTCGTTATGTGATCCTTTGAAGAGATACGAAGCTTGCGACTGAGGTAGCGCATATGGAAATAATAGAGTCGCTTTTCGTGTCAGGCGTACAGGGTCCATGTTTCGCTATAATGCCTGCAAGAGATGATCACACATAAACGATAAACACTTTTTTCGTGTTATATATCTTTTTAATACTAATTGTTAGAAAAAAAATAAAGGTCTTGGAGAAGCGGTACATCAAGGAATGTAGGTGACGAACTGGGGTAAGGGTGCATCCTTGTTTCACGCTCATGCGGGTGACAAAAGCGCCGGAATTCTCGACATCATATTGTGCAGTGCCTTTCATGTTGTCGTGGAAGGGCTAGATCAGGTTCAGAAGTTTTTTTGGACAACCATCTCTACTAACAAGGTAACATGCTTTAATCAGGTCTATGAACGCCATGAAAAGGGGTTTATGTTCTATGCCATTGCGCATAGTGCTATGCCAAGACCGTTTTTTGGTGCTTATCATTGGGGAAAAAATATACGGGACACATTGCAAAGCAGCTGCGAGCTCGACTGGCTTACCCAAAGTTCTGTGTTCGGATGACAGGTCCCTAAATCAGCTCAGCAATGATGGGCGTCTGACTTTAGTCTTAGTTAAAGTAAAGTCACAATCCCCTAGTTTGCCTGTGCACAGAAACAAGTAAACGCTACTTGGTCAGCCTTACGGGTTAATTCGGTCCAACGAGATATATATACATTTTCATTTTTTTAAAAAGGACAGTAAAAAAAATTCAATACACAGGTTTTACAAGCCAAATCGGACTAAGATGGACTATAAAGGCAGGATAGCAAAATGTCGACGCAACATGACGATTGTTGGTGTCTTCGTAATGTTACAAGGAAAACTACTTTTGAGTTGCGAAACAGGATATTTTGGAAGTGAATGTCGATACAGTAAGTAATAGAACATATTGTGAAACAGAAATCTAATAATGCATCGCTCATTCTTAAAAGTTGTTTTTTTTTTAAATATTTTTTTTTTGCATCATGATTGTTTATTCAAATATTTAAATAAGTGAAACATATAGTATTTGTCGTTTAAATGACCGTAACTATGTACGATATATTTATTTAGAACTTGAACAAATATTTACTTATATGACATGCATTTATGCATATATCGTTAAGAAGACAGTAATAGTCATAAATATATATGTGCGATTGGAGAATACATTAAAACAAAAGATTGAAGTATATTAAAGTTGTCCGTCAAAATGCTTCAGAAATAAAAAAAAGACATTTTGTAATTATATCGGAATAATGATTTAAGACTCGCTTCTCAAAACATATAAAAGATCTAGAAACAACCTATTATGTTATGTCCTGACTGTTAGTCAACTGACCAACTCCAGATATCCGACTAGGAAATCTTTCCTTTATACGAGACGGTGCATATTTTTTTTAAAAAATAAACTATTATTAGAAACATCGAAAATGGATATTCTCTATAATCAATCTGATGTTATTTACAGTCATAGAAGCTTTTTTTTTAAAAAATGTGATAATTTATATATTATATATAAGCTTATCTATTGTTTTGAAAATAATGATCGCTATAAGAACTAAACAAAAACACGTAATTTATGAGATGTTCAGCTATATTGAATTAAGATTCAATAAGTTATCAAGCAAATCCTCAACTCAGATATTTCCGACTGAGTCAATCTTAGACCAAAACAACAACAACAACAAAACAACACAATAACGACAACAACCAAAGACCAATTTAGTTACGAGTATTCAGATCATAATAATATATAAGTCAGTGCTTCTATGGTAAATACCTTTTTACGCCATATTGAATTATAATTTTTTGAAAAATGATCATGTTCTTTTTTTTATTCGTTTGTAAAAATTAAATGTAGAGTCTACTTAATATTACAATACTTCTAATACTTCTAATAAATTTCCAAAGAAATAACATGTTTATAGCTGGGCAGGCTCAGCGACTTGTTTTTAAGTGTACAGACAGATGACGTAATATCTAAGACCATAAAAGAAGGAGGAGGACCGCTTGCTTACATGGATGTAGACCTGGATATTACGGCAATTATAATTGATCCAATTGTATGCACTTTGACTGTTCACTATGTTCTGGATTTAAGTTTCTTTTCTATCACAACCCAATATCATATTATGTAACTAATGGTTTAGGACGTTTTACAAACTGAAGTAAACTTGTTTTCAGTTTGTAGTCCTTACTGTGGCATGGATGGTCAATGCGATAGTGACGGAATTTGTACTTACGGATGTGAACCTGGATATTTTGGACCCACATGCTTTCAACGTAGGTTTTAATTTCTCAAATTGCAGCAAGCTCTATTGTATTCTTTAATTGAGGACATAACAAGCTTATTATTCCAAGGCATTTGTTTTCATAATTATAATTGCAGTGTTACGAACCTTGCCCTCTTTACCCAGCTATCCCTTATAGCTGACCTCTACGTTCATTGGTTGAGGCCAGTGACTGGCTAGTGTGTGTGAATGTGTCACGAGTGGACACGGGGCGTTGGCTTACTTTTTAAGTCGTCGAGCTGTGCGGTTGTGTTTCTGTTGTTATGAACTTGTTTTATTGAATTAAAGAGTTTTTTGTTCATTGAAAAGTAATGAGTTTGACTTGAGAATCCATAAGAATTAATCTACTAACCATACCCCTAGATCAACGCGTTACAGCAGGAATATTAGTTTTTGTTCTATCTTCTCTCTTAGTGGGTTTGTCCGATTTTTACACTACTAACGAAACATGGACTTGTCACTGTTATCCAAACAAGTGTCGCGAATCGCCTAACCAATGTTTGGAGTTTGACTACTGCATTGATGGATGGTTTGGGTACCATTGTGGTTACAGTAAGTATATACCACACACACACATAGTAACATATATACATATATACGGGAATATAGCTCTTCTTCAGAGTGGGTGACGAAGGAGGCGTTATCCGCGAACAGCAAGTCTTTCACTGGCGTTATGCGGGCATGGCATGGCCTTTCTCCCAAACGTGTCTCGGCTACTACTGTTGCGGGTGAATTCCGTACTTACCAATCTGCGCCTACTACATTCGTAGTGTTACGTCCACAATCCCCTTGTGGCCAGAGCTGTGTAGATCTTGCTGATAATTCTCGTTAGTCCTAGGGGAGACTTTAATTATTAGTATTTATGTTTCAGTATTATACGAACTCTTCTTATAGTCCTGGGCACAAATTCAGTATTTGTATTCCAACATTTCCTTTCTTGTACATTATGGTAGTAGATAAATCTTATAGTAATGTATTCAACACAATAGGATAATAACTTGACAAGGAAGCTTCAGTGTAACTGTTGTTGATAGTTTATTTCAGGTGGTATGTTCAATATATACAATATATCTATTATGTACAGTTAGAATAAAATAGTGCAAACACAAACGTTCTCAAAGGAACATATTTTAAACTCTCTGTCTTTCAGACAAAACAAATCATTAAATACTATCCGAGTGGTGCAAGGGATAGACCCTTTACCAGTAGGGGTGAAAATCATGGTATCATTACAAAACTCATAACAAAAACGATAGGAACTTCCCCTATTAAATAATGAGTCGTTCCCAGACTCTGAGAATTTAAGATCAACACAGAATCCCAACATTACCTAGAACCTTTTATTTTCCTACTAAACGTCCTAATATGGTGTGTAGTAAGAAAAGAGAGAGAGAGAGGAATAAACATTGCGTGTTCCAATTCTTGGAAAAACAATATACATGACACGCCCCCACCCAATGAAAGAAATAATGTACCATAATTACCCAAGTAATACTCAACATGGTACATTTTTCGTACTTAACACTATCGTTTTAACAACCTTCAATCAATGGAAGATTATAAGACAATTTAAGCAAACATGGCTCACTGACACAACTAGATTATAAAAAGTGTCACTACCCAATGGTAATTGTGATTATAACGTGATGGACAAATATTTCCCCGTTAGTATTAATATTAACTAATGTCTCAACAAGTACAAATAATTCAAAAATATTCTAGTCATTCTTATTTTAACTATGTACAGTTGTGTGGATTTCCACCAAAATTTGCAAAAAGTCTTAATCTATTTAAACAAATATAACATTGCTCAAACTCTGTCAATTTTCAACAGTTTACTTCTAATATACCAACCAAAAGATAAGTAATACATAACTCGAATCAAACTATAGGTTACTTCCCCTTTAAACTACAGTGTCAACTTGACATTAACAGGGTTCATACCTAAGATGATGATACTTCCCCTTTTCTCAAATATGAGGAGAAAATACGCTCTAGTTACGATTACTACAGTAATCTCAATATTAAAATGTAATCCACTATTATGCGTTTTTGGCAAATTTGAAAGTTTAATATAAAAGATTGTTCAGGGTTGAATGAGTGCTCACCTTTAGGTACCTTTGTTTCCCTCCATTCCCGGATATATGGAATATATAACAACCTATATACAACATAGTGAATATCCACTAGTTTTTCCCATTCTATTGCCATGATATAACAATTTAGCAATAGATTTCCAATATTATCTATTAATTTATACCAATTGATATTACATCTCTTTCTAAGATAAAAATTGTACATATTATTATTTAGTTCCATTCATTAACTAAAATAAAACAAGAAAATAAATGAACTAGCTCAAAGTTTTCCCACTTAATTGCATGTGATGACAATTACTTTTATCCATCCATATCAAGTAAATACGTGCATATTATATATTTATTGCATCATGCATCAACATTTAAATGGAATTTCTTTTCCATAATCAAATGAATTTAAAATATATCAGAACATCAATATTATACATGATTATAAGAATTATTAATACTTTCAAAAGACTTGACTTCTGTATGATACAAGTATTCTATAGGTATTCCATAATCAAAATTCAAACGAATGATAGGTTATCATGACACATTCTTAATGAATAAGTGAGATGATCTGAAAAAGAAGTATGGGTTATTCAGTCAATCATGTAGCACCCGAGATAGAGTATCAGCTGTGACGTTGTCCCTACCCCTCAGGTGTTTTATGTTTAAGTCATAGGCTTGGAGGAATAAGCTCCATCTAACAAGCCTCTGGTTTTGCTTGACCCTGGAGAGAAAAGTCAGAGGGTTGTGGTCGGTCAGTATTTCTATCGGGTACCCAGAGCTGTTTACATAGAAATCAAACTGTTTTAACGCTAGGATCAACCCTAAAAGTTCCTTCTCACTTGTATTATAATTACGTTCATGGATATTGAATTTCTGTGAGTGGTAGCACACCGGGTGCTCCTCTCCATGGTCATCCTGCTGAGTCAGCACCGCTCCCATCCCAGTATCGCACGCGTCTACTGCAATTTTAAAGGGTCTATCAAAACGCGGGGTCATCAAAATAGGTGCCCTGGATAATCTTAACTTCAACTCATCAAACGCCTTTTGGCAATTTTCAGACCAAACAAAGCGATTGTTCTTCTTTAGTAGGTCAGTTAAGGGGCAAGCTACCGTAGAAAAGTCCTGGCAAAACTTACGATAATACCCGGCCATTCCAAGGTAACTACGGAGTTGTTTCCTTGTCTGTGGCACTGGGACATTCTGAATAGCTTCTATTTTAGCATTTACTGGTTTAACCTTTCCACCACCCACTACATGTCCAAGATACTCGATAGTGGCATGTCCAAACTGACTCTTAGCCAGGTTTATTGTCAAATTGGCGTTATTCAGTCGTTCAAACAAGTGTCGTAGTTGACTGACATGTGTCTTGAAATCTGTACTATACACCACTATGTCGTCGAGGTAGGCATTACACTGGAAGATACCGCGAGTGAGGGTGTTTATAAGCCTTTGAAACGTCGCAGGGGCATTACGGAGTCCGAATGGCATGACCTTATACCTGTAAAGTCCGTCAGGTGTCACAAAGGCGGATACTTCCTGTGCCCGTGGCGTCAAAGGAATCTGAAAGTACGCGGAGAGAAGATCAAATTTTGTCACATACGTCGCATCACCTATCTTATCAATGAGGTCATCAATACGAGGAATGAGATACGAGTCAGTCTTTGTCAAATTATTTAATTTCCTAAAGTCTGTACAAAACCGCAATGTGTTGTCGGCTTTTGGTACCAGCACACAGGGTGAAGACCATTCGCAATCACATTCTTCCACTATGTCATTTTCTAACATATACTTCACCTCTGCTCTAATATGTTCAAGTCTGATGGGGTTAACTCTATATGGATGCTGTTTAATTGGCCTGGCACCCTCAGTTAATACTACATCGTGTTCTATTAGATGTGTCCTCCTGGGAACATCTGTAAACAGTGACTTATATTCATGTACCAGCTCAATAATCTTCTCCTTATCTTCTACCGGAAGATGTTCTAGCCTTGTATCTAAACTCTTAAGGGCATCTGTATTATTAAGTTTACTTTCTGCAAACTTATATTCTATCCTAGATAAATCCGTCGGGACCCTAGCTAATGAAATCATGGGGACCTCCCGTGGTTTACTCTTTTCCCTGGAAACATAGGGCTTAAGCAAATTAATATGGCATACCCTCTGCTTTTGTCTCCGGTCAGGAGTCTTTATCAAATAATTGACCTCGCCAAGCTTTGACTCTATCTCATAGGGTCCACTAAACTTTGCACTTAAAGGCTGATTTTGCAAAGGTAGAAACACAAGAACTTTGTCACCTGGTGCAAAAGTTCTAGCTGTAGCTTTACGGTCATAGTTCTGTCTCATACGCTCCTGCATCTGTGGAAAATGAATCTTCACATGGTTAAAAGCATGATAAAGCCTATTTTTAAATTTATCTACATATGACAAAAGTCCAATCGGTTCACTGTCCGTTAGCCAAGTTTCATGTAGAAGTTTCAACGGACCTCTGACTGAGTGTCCATACACAAGTTCGAATGGGCTAAACCCCAGGGATTCCTGAGTGGCCTCCCTTGCAGCGAACAGTACATAAGGCACACCCTTATCCCAGTCTTTCTCGTTTTCATAACAATACTTTTTAAGCATCGATTTTAATGTCTGATGAAACCTTTCCAGAGCTCCCTGGCTCTCAGGATGATAGGCACTTGATAGCCTATGGCTTATCCCTAATTGTTCCATGACTTGTTTGAAAATGTTCGAAGTAAAGTTAGTCCCCTGGTCGGACTGTACTGTCTTCGGTAGGCCATAACGTGTGAAGAAATTTGTCAGGGCGTCTACCACCTTCACTGTTGTTATGTTCCGCAGCGGAATGGCTTCCGGGAAGCGAGTGGATGAACACATGACTGTGAGCAGGTATTGAAAACCGGCTTTTGTTTTCGGCAACGGGCCCACGCAATCAATGAGTATATGACTGAATGGTTCGTCGAACGCTGGTATCGGCTGGAGTGGAGCGACAGGAATTCGTTGGTTAGGACGTCCTACCATTTGGCATACGTGGCAAGTCTTGCAGTATTGTTCGACATCTCTTCTCAGTCCTGGCCAGTAGAAGTAAGGGAGGATACGGTGGTGCGTTTTTCGGACTCCCATGTGACCAGCGAAAGGAAGATCATGCGCCATACGCAGTATATCTTGACGATAGCACTTAGGTATTACAATCTGGTGAATACTGTCCCACTCGTTTGTACCTGAGCTGAGCGGTTTCGACTTTCTCATCAACACTTCATCTTTCATGTAGAAACATTCCGCCATTGCATCTGCAGTCTTTTCATCAACAGCTTTCATTCTGAGTTGCATTATTACTTCGTCATTCAATTGTTCTTTCACCAATTTCTGCTTTGGTGACAAAATGTTATCGTTCTCGGTTGCATCACCAGTTGTTAGTTCAGCAAAGAACGTAGCACTTAAATCGATGTCAGGTGTTTCTGTTATCACTGTTTCATTCGCATGTGTGTCTTCAGAACAGACAAACACATCTTTCGTTGCACTACACGGCGTAGCAGGAGTCTTTACCGACTTCTTTTTCTGCATTGCTCTTGTCAGTGCACATGTTGGGCGTTCATTGGCAGGACGTAGGTTTTTGTCCTCCGCCATCTTTGTCTCCAACACTTTAACCATGGGCTCGACAGTGACTCTGCCGCCCATAATGTCATTTCCTAATATCATGGAAACGCCTTTGACGGGTAGTGCGCGCCACACTCCCACTACGATGTTACCTGTAAAAATATCCGACTCGAGTTTTATTCTGTGCAGTGGAGCTTCCACAGCCTCCATACTAGCACCTCTCAGCACAACAGACTCACCGGTACTGGTGGCATCCGTTAACGGCACACTGCCCTCCAGGATCACGCTGACAGCAGAACCCGTGTCACGTAATATCTGTATTTTCTTCTTGCTGAGTACATCGACTTCTGTCGACACTGTCCCCTCGTAGACGAAGGGTCGAAAATCGGATAGGTCGTCCTCTTCCGGGACTTCAGGAACCATCTGTTCCTCACGGCCTTCTGAAAGCATAATAGATTGAGTACAGCTATTCTCTTTTACCTTAGATAGACTGTTCTCAAAAACCATCGACTCCACAACTATATGCGATGCCGGCCGCATTTCTTTTGAGTTTCTTGACCCTGTGTTGCACACTTCTTCTGTCTGTTTGCTATTTTTCTGCACTCTGGCACAGTGTAGAATAGCACCTTGCTTCTTGGTAAGGATCCAACAATCTTTCTTCATGTGGCCCTCTTTCTTGCAATTGAAACATACCACCTTTGCTTTATTTACATCTGTCTGCTTCCTGAAATGAACTAAGTTACTATTATTATTTACACCACTGTTCTTATTATTGTTTTCACTTGTCTCTTTTGGTTTACTAGCCTCCTTGGACTCTGGTTTGTGCACTTTGGGTTTGTCAGCATAATATGGCTTTATGCTGGCGTGAATTATGGCATAGTTATCTGCCAATCTAGCAGCTTCATGCACATCTTCAACCCCTCGGTCTGAGATGTGAGTTTTAATATCCACTCGAATACAATCATTGAATTCCTCAAACAATATTAGGTTCTTGAGTTTATCAAACTCACTTACATTCTGTGACCTTAGCCACTGTTCTAACATTTTCTCCTTTTGTCTCAAAAAGTCTACATGAGTTTGATCATATGCCTTCTTTCTGTCTCTAAATAGCTTTCTATATTTTTCTGGTGTCAGGGAATAACTTTTTAGCACCCTATCTTTGATTACTTCATAGTAATTTATTTCCTCGGGTGTTAAACTCAACACTACGTCCAATGCTTTTCCTTTGTTGAGAGTTGACCTTAACAATAAAGCCATCTTATCATCAGGGAACTGATAATCTACAGCTATCCTCTCAAAAAGCAAAAAGAAATCTTGAACATCTTCTTCTCTGAATATAGGCAAGTGTTGCTTCATTGCGCTAATATCCATACCATTGCTGTCCCTACGATGGTCAGGTCTGTTCATGCGTGCCATCTCTATCCTTTCTCTGCTTTCAATCCTAATTCTTTCATTTTCCCTTTCAGTTTCTATCCTAATTCTTTTATTTTCTATCCTAATTCTTTCCAATTCCATTCTCTTCATAGCTAATTGGAATTTTAGGTTTTCACTCAACCCTTCATCTTCATCATTGTTTGATGATCTAGATGACATATTTCTTACCTCGTCTCCGTGGGCAATTACCTCGCCCCCACTGGGAGCTACATAACCTTCATTGATATCGTTCTGTCCCACTTCAACTACACTACCAGTGTTCATGGCATTCTGCCCGTTCAAACATGTCATAATTTCTTTGGTCAAACGATTACGATTAGGTCTTGCCTGTCCTGCCTCAATCCCAAAGGAATCAGCTAATTCTTTTAGTTCAGCAAATGACATGGCATTAAGTTCCTCACTTGATATATTCGAAGACCTAATATAGCGTTCGAAATATTTGTTATAGTAGAGTAGTATATATTGTATAATAAAATATAAAGTTCCAACTTACGATTTGTCCAGAAATTTGCACAATATAATATTAAACACTTCGTGGAATCTTCACACTTCCCAAGGAATAAAAACGCAAACCAGTTCTCTCCTCTTTTTAAAAAGAATAGTTTCACAGTCCTGAAAACGAAACACAAATATGCCGCTCTCAGTACTACTAATGTCACAAAATATTTATAGGTCAGGAAAAAATATAACTCAAATTTTTCAGACGAGATCAACAAATTTTTTCCAATCCTAGATCAAGAAAAGTAGAACTCAAATCTACCGAACGAGACTACCAAATCTTGTCAATCCTAGGTCAGGAAAAGTAGAACTCAAATATACCGGGCGAGACCACCAAATTTTGTTACGTCCACAATCCCCTTGTGGCCAGAGCTGTGTAGATCTTGCTGATAATTCTCGTTAGTCCTAGGGGAGACTTTAATTATTAGTATTTATGTTTCAGTATTACACGAACTCTTCTTATAGTCCTGGGCACACATTCAGTATTTGTATTCCAACATTTCCTTTCTTGTACATTATGGTAGTAGATAAATCTTATAGTAATGCATTCAACACAATAGGATAATAACTTGACAAGGAAGCTTCAGTGTAAGTGTTGTTGATAGTTTATTTCAGGTGGTATGTTCAATATATACAATATATCTATTATGTACAGTTAGAATAAAATAGTGCAAACACAAACGTTCTCAAAGGAACATATTTTGAAACTCTCTGTCTTTCAGACAAAACAAATCATTAAATACTATCCGAGTGGTGCAAGGGATAGACCCATTACCAGTAGGGGTGAAAATCATGGTATCATTACAAAACTCATAACAAAAACGATAGGAACTTCCCCTATTAAATAATGAGTCGTTCCCAGACTCTGAGAATTTAAGATCAACACAGAATCCCAACATTACCTAGAACCTTTTATTTTCCTACTAAACGTCCTAATATGGTGTGTAGTAAGAAAAGAGAGAGAGAGAGGAATAAACATTGCGTGTTCCAATTCTTGGAAAAACAATATACATGACAGTAGTGAGTGCTCCTTTTGCCCCCACATATTACTCCTGTCATGTCTGGCTCCAGTGATGTCCACCAGGTGCCTTCCTCGTCAACCAGATACTTAAATAAATGTATTTAAATTATCAATCACGCTATAATAAAACGCTGAAGTTGGCTAACACCATTGCCGATGAAAGCTTTGGCATTGGTCTTTTTGAGTGAGACGTGGTTCAAGGAAGTGGGTGATGAGCCGAGAATGGAGGAATTAACTCCTAAGTATTTTGTATTAAAGAGCATACCTCGTCTGACCTGCCGAGGGGGAATTTTTGCCATACTATACAATGATATTTTAACTAATAGGGTTAACATTCGTCTGGAATCCTCGTCTATTTTCACTTTCAACATGTGTGAATTTCGCCTTTGCCACCAGCGAATAACACTGACCATTGTCTTCCTTTATCGCCCATCACCAAGCAAGAAGAACAAGCTAATACATCTGTTCAAGAGTTTCAGGATCTCATGGATCATTATATTTCAACAAAGGACTTTTTTGTTATAGGTGATTTTAATCTTCATTATGACAGTGCCAATGAGGCGTATTCGAAGAACTTGAAAAGAGCAATTAAAGATCGAAACTTAGAACAACTTGTCAATGTCTCAACGTTTATCAGGGGTCATACCCTTGACTGGCTTGTTACAAACTCTCTTTAGCTATTAGTTAATCCCAATGTGGAGGACAGACTCTGTCGGACCACTTTCTAGTTTCCCTCAATTTTAACTTATTGAAACCCAGAAAACTGAGGAGGACTGTGACATATCGCAAATTAAGAGACACTATATCATAAGTATATATTCTTTGTGTGTGTTTGGATGAATGCATATGCTTATAAATGTATTATTTAAAAGGCTTTAAATTTTGGCAAACTTATCATTATTCTTAAATCTATTACTAAATTATTTATTTTTGTTCGAGTTTAAATTCACTATTTCTATAAGCTACGCTTTTCAAATAAATGCGTACACTTTTCTTAAATAATATGTTTAAAACAACCGAATTTTTAGAAGACTTGGGTGTCCTGGCTAGAATGACTCATCCTTTCCTAAATGACAATAAAAATGAAACTTGTTACGAGGCAATGGAAAACACAGTCAGTGCTGAGTGGGATTTCCCGGTATTATTTTCTTGGCTATGGCTGACTTTCAATACTAAAGGTGGGTGGAGCAACTTTAAAAAAAAAAAAAAAAACTAACATTTTCTTTTGATTTTGTCTTATACAACTTGTATATGCAAGTCATGCGTTAATGTTAATAATGGTTATTTATATAACGCTATAACATTTAGTTTAGCGTTCACGGAGCGCTCTTTGTATACATTTCAGTAGTATAGGTTTTGTAAGAACTGCACACAAACACTAGTGAAAGAAAAATGTGGGCATTTTAAACAATTATAAACTGGTGAGATAGATTCCTGCAAAACGTTATAATTAAATATCTATTGTTTCTGGGACTAAACACAAGTTAAACAGATATGTAGACATTAAAAGTAACAGTCAAGCAATAATTAACATTGTATTATATTTATATTTATGCTTTGTTATTGTTTTATTTGTATGTAACATATCATACAATCATCTTATAGCTAGTCCCATTTCATAACAAAAAGCTTTGTTTTTAAATGTTATATAATTAATGCATTAATTTGAAAGAAAATGTGGCTCAATTGATTTAAATATTCTTTGTTTTCCGGTCTCACACATTATTCGTATCAATGCAGCATTTATAAATATATAAATGATTGTAACATAACCGTATCATATTTTTTTTTGTAGTTGTTTGAAAGATAAGATAAAAATATGAAGCAAATATGTTGTTTCTTCTAAATGTACTATGTAATATATAATTGAGAACATGGCGTATCTACAACAGCATCAAGTACGGTGACTCTTTTGTTTGATATTCTTACAGCTGACGAAAATCATAATTTCTTTGTCACTTATGAAAATGGAAAAGTCTATACAAAGGTCAAAGACAATGCTTTCAAGGTGAAAAAAATCAGTGCAAACATTTTTCAGCTTACATATCTAAATGTCACTAAGCTGACTAGTCTATTGATATCTTGGACGGGGGCTGCTTCATTATGCTCCCTGTCTATAAATGGAGGTAAGGGTACAATTAATTTACGCTTTTGGAGAAATTGCTTACTAAAAAACATCCTAGTCAGATCATGAGATTTTCTATCACAATGCATTGGTTTAGATGTTTGAACTTTCACCATGGTTTATTTCTTTGTTAGGTTGTAATAGTCGTTTTAATTTATCTCATGTACCGTTTCTTGTATTGTGTGGAGAAATTGTTTTATTGTTTAATATAGTGTTGTTGTATTTTAATTTGCTTGATATAATTTTTTTAACATGTTTAATAAAGAGTTTCTCCTTTTTATATATATATATCATTCCTTTGTTTATTTGATATAATGTTTCTTAGTTTATTTTATGTTTCCTTTTTTCTGATTTAGTGTTTCTAAAGTTTGTTTAATATAGTTTACTTTAGTTTGTTTTATAAAATGTTTATTAGTTCCTTACATATATGCGCTTGGCTGATCCACCGCTTAAGACGAGAAAATAATGTTTTTTTTCTGTATTTCCTGTAAATGATGTAATTTTATTACATAGTATATGTTGATAAATTTACCCACTTTAGTATAGGTAAAAGCGTGCTCCGTTATAACACACGCACGTAAAAACGTGAATATATGTCCATATGAAAAGCAAGGCACAAACTTAAAAATTTGTGAAAAGAAATATCTTGACGGTTATAAGAATGAAAAAAATAAACAAAACAATCAAAATGATAATATAAACAAAGCACAAAAACAACGACACAATATTAAAAGAAAAACTGAAGTGCGAACGGTTCTTTCGTTTTTTTTAGTTTATTTCTTTTTTGGTGTTTCCGGTCACCCTGGCATGTGCATAAACATTGTTTGTGTCAATGTGTCAATCTGCTATTAAAAAGTAGTGCACAATCAATAATACTATCAATAAATCAGCAATATTAAAGTAAATAATAAAAATAAAATATTTGCAGATAAGGCAAACTGGACAAGAACAACACATACTTTGAAAGCATGTTAAAAAGACGTGACTCTGATTATTTGTATCTTATCTTATCTTATACATTACAAACGCTACTTCTATAAAGAAGATTATTGCGTCCTACGCTCATCCGTGGCCAGAGTCAAGTCTTGCATTTTGATTAGTTTTTTAAATCATGTTAAATTACTGGTTTTCCTGGTTTGTTCAGGCAACCCATTCCACGCCCGAAAGCCACTCGGGAAGAAAGAGTAGTTATATGCTTTTGTTCTCGTATAAAGGATAAGGACATTGTTTTTGTCTTTATGCTTATCTGAGCTTAGCAAAATAATAATGGCCACTGATCTATAAAATAATGTATAGCGCCTATATATTAATTGTGTATGGGCAAATTGAAGCCAAAATGAATTCCCCTTTCCCACTATTCACTTATATACATAAGCGAGTAACAGGAATAAACCACTTATGAATAGAACAAATCCTTACGATAAAAAGGAAGTCTAAGTCACTTGAAATGTATTACAGGTCCGTTTTTTTAGTAAATACGAGTTTATAGATAAGTGAAAAAAACGTGAAAGTCAATGTATTTTGACTTCAAGAATGTTACTTCCGTGATTAGACCATTCTTTTTATAGATCAGTGATAGTGGCCCGTCAGTTTATAATTTTAATCAATATAGTTAATATAATACTACGTCTTTAGAGGACAAATACATACGATACATAAACACACATACGTTACACATAAACACGCTCACGGATATTATATTAGATCTATATTATTCATTTATTTTGTAATACTATAAATATATATATATATGAATTCATTGTAACTATTTTTTTTTTCAGATCAAAATTTAGCCCTTAGGTTACCCCTACTATCGGGTGACAGACAATATAAAAAACTGTTACTACAAAGTAGACCAATTACTGATGGAGACATCAGTTCAAACAATTGCGTCAACTTAAAAAGTGATTTATACGAACAATTTGACATTTTATTTCCAGAGCATATTTGGCTCTCAAGAATTTACATTTACCCTGGTAAATACAGGCCTATCATTACTAGTGGTTATGTCCGTCAAATGGACGAAGAAACGAATGATTACAATGTGTTTTGTTAAAAGAGAGTATTTAACGTTAAGACAAAAAGCGGTGGTGAATTTGCAAAACCCTATAAGACCTCGCGTTCAACATATTAACTGAAAGGTGTTAGAGCATTTAACATATTAGTAATGGGCCTATGTTTATGAAAATAAATTAAGAATTAAACAATATTGTTAAAATAGTAAAAAAAAATATTTTGGAGCACGTTTCCAATTTATCCATTTAAATTTTGTGCCGATCGGCCAAACGGCCTAGGAGTCTATAGCGAAGAAATATATAATATATATTTATATTTATATATACATATAAACAAACATCTAAACAAACTTACGGTAATTATACATATTCATCCTTGTCTTTCACTAATCCAACCCAACATAATATGCAATCCGTTCGCGAGCAAGACTCTCCATACATTAATATAACTGCCTAAAAAGATACGGACGAGCCCTTGGGGTCTCAGGCGTCCAAGGCATAGCGATGTTCAGTGGTGTATCAAAAGGTGGGGGAGGGAGGGGGAACACTAAGATGCTGTCCGAGCGCCAGCTGACCCGCAGCAATCCGACAAGGTACGTTACCGCAGCCACATACATAACACCTTTGCATAGTTATCGTAGTGGCTTGCTCGTGTTTTTGCACTGTCGCCCGGTAGCACGAATTCCAGACCTTGAGTCTGGACGTCCAGGCACCAGGGTGGGACTGCGCACATTACTTACGCGGCTGAAATGAGACCTTGGATGCGAAGCGTTAATCCATCAAAGTGCACTTGATACAAGCTTACTGTTGGTTTCCACACTTTGACGACTATGTGGCCAAAGTGTAAAGAAGCGAGACAAACTCTGCAACTCTTTTCAGTAAGATAGACATTGTCTTTTGTACAAACTTTTTGTGTGTATGTGTGTGTGTGTGTGCATATCAGAGTGGTTGCTAGCCTTTCGCAAAACTTACTTTTTCTTAACCACGGATAATATGTGAAGTGAGAAAAGCGGACCGTAACTGGTCACCAGCTTGTATGCTGGGTTGTTTACGGTATGTGAATTACATTTAATCATTTCTCTCATGAAACATGATACATGTTCTTGGTAAGGGGAGAGTTCGGTGGCGATCTGAGGGAGTTGTGTGATGGCCAGGGTACAGAGAACGTAGCTAGAAATTTGTATGAAGAGATTGTTTTTTTGTTTTTTTTACTTCCATTGGAATTCGTTCGATTGTTGTGGCAGATTAGAGGACACTATTTTATCATTTATATTTGTGTATGCTATTAAATACAACTATATATATTATATATCTAAAACCGGAGCAGCTGTTGAATCTGTAAAGATCAATTACCCTGAATGATGTTATCTTGACAGACGTGACCTTGACAGACGTGACCTTGACAGACGTTACCTTGATTGACGTTACTTTGAGTGACGTTACCTTGAATGACGTTACCCTGACCAATAATACATTGACTGAAGTTACCTTGACTGATGTTACATTGACTTAAATTACATTGACTGACGTTTCTTGAATGACGTTACCTTGACTAACGTTACTTTTACTGACGTTATCTTGACTGACGTTGCCTTGACTGACGCTACCTTAACTGACGTTACCTTGACTGACGTTTCTTGAATGACGTTACCTTGACTAACGTTACTTTTACTGACGTTATCTTGACTGACGTTGCCTTGACTGACGTTACCTTGACTGACGTTACCTTGACTGACGTTACCCTGACTGACGTTATCTTGACTGAATTTGTATGGCATCGTTTGAGACCGGCTATAATGGATTTTTCTATATATAGAGTCCATTGGTCGTCAAGATTTTGGTGTACTTTCGAAGACAATACTTTGCAATGCACAAAAATTACATTTGATAGAAATACGAATCTCGACGATTGAATTTAGTTCGAAAGCAAAACGACTTGATTCAAAATGTTTCGTAATTGGGGGGTGGGGGGGGGGGCACTGTAGACGTTCGGTAGCTGGAAAGGTTCTGGGTTTGAATAATGATAAAGGCTAGGTTATTTTTCCCCGAACTGAAGATATCCCTAATGGATGTGACATGTCGGCAAAGGGGTATAGAATGCCTTGTAAATATAATGCTTTTTCACTAGGACGGCAACTTTACTTTTATGAGTTTGAGAATGTATCAATAAACATGTGGGTACTCGTAAAAGCGTGTGTGTCGAAAATGATCTACACAAAATTGCGCCCAACTTGATATCAACACATGTGCTAATCAAGTAATTGATAACTGACACATGGCATCGGATAAGTACAAGTTAAATTGTTTTGTTGTTTTTTTTGTTGTTTTTTTCTTTCGTTTTTAAAAGATCAAACGGTAATACATTGTGTGCAGTCGTATCAATATAATAGTAAATAAATGATTACGAAAACTATTTATAAAACTAATATTTATATTAATATTCCTTTAGCCATATTATTGTTTTGTTTTTGCAAAGAAATGTTTGCATTTAGAGAAATCCCAAGCAGTTTGTTTTCTAATGCATGCCACGAAATAATTCAATCAATTTGTTTTTTTAATTTAAAAAACAAGATAAAATATTTTTTCTATAATACTAATTACTAATACACTACATTGTTTTCGTAAATACAGCCGTAAAAGAGAAAGTGAATGCTACACTGCGCTTCGCATTCAAATTCAAAAATTCGAATGAGACGAGACCAGGATTACCATTTCTGCTGGTCGATAAACGTTATAAAACACTGCTACTTCAACTTATTAGTAATGGAGACCTCAGTTCAAACAACTGCGTCAACTTAAAAAGAAATGTATACAAAAATGTGAACATTTTATTTCCAAAGTATATTTGGCTGTCAAGTATTAACATTTACCCTGGTAAATATATCAATACTAGTGGTTTCGCCCGTCGAAATGACGGAGAAAGGAATGATTACAATGTGTTTTGTTAAAAGAACTTTAAAAACAAAGCGGGCGTGAATTGAGAAAACCCGATGAAGGACCTCGGGTTCAACATAGTAAATGAACGGTGTTAGTTTGAAGTATGAACACTGTTTATATAACTAATATATTTATATTCCATTAGCCAGATTATGTTGTTTTTGCAAGGAAATGTTTACATTTAGAGAAATCTCAAGCAGTTTGTTTTCTAATGTATTTCTCGAAAAAATGCTTTCATATTTTTTTTCAATTAAAAAAAAATTAAAAAATATTATTACTATATTAGGCTACGAAATACTAACACACTACATTGTTTTCCTAAATACAGCCGTAAAAGAGAAAGTGAATGCTACACTGCGCTTCACTTTCAAATTAAAAAATTCAAATGATGAGACGAGACCAGGACTCGTTGTTGGGAGCAGAGTATCAACCTTCTACTTTTCCCTTCAAGCCGAAGTTCAAAGCATTAACATACAATTGGTTGAAGGGGATTTAGACGTATGTGAAATAGAGATCTTTGGAGGTTGGTAGGCCCTATGTTAATATAAATATATATGTCTACACGTGACCTATAGTTTCACTTTTTGTCCTCCTAGTTTTTGAATGTGTCCTCCATAGATAACTAGACTAGCACGCGTGTGACCTTTGGTCGATTCCGAGATTAGTAGTAGCTTTATTTTCTGATTGCTCCGTTTCAAGATTGTGAACATTTTCAAGACATTTACGTTTTCTAAACAGTCCCAATGATTAAAATAACTAATAATTACACCTTACTTAAAGACGACTCTGTTTGTTTTTACTCTCTGCCGCGGATACATTTTATTTCTGTAAAACATTTCTTTTCCATTTTTAATATGCAGTCGTTAGTTTGCCAACGCTTATAAACTAAAGGACAATTTGTCAACCAATTTTTAATATGCAGTTGTTCGGTTGCCAACGCGTCTAAACACAATTTCCACACTGTATGTCGGCTGTAAAAACAACATCGATATTACATATATTATTGTATTTTCATTTACTTGTATTCAAATGTATCAGATTTATAAATCACATAATCTATTGTCATTTTCAGAATGCTCTCCACCTATGTTTGGGTTAGGGTGTTTGAGGGTATGCTCTTTAACTTGTGCAAGTGCTCAATGTGATTACAGAGGCCAGTGCTTAACACTTAACATGCCAAAGGTTTTTTACGCAAAATGTGCTCCACTGCCAACTTGTTTTTTGGTAATTTCACAAAATTAGAGTGTGGTGTTTAAAAATTAATAAAAAATTAATGGACTTATGTGGAAGCATGAAATCTTTACCATATATGTAAAACATAATACCATACTTAAAAATAAAGTTTTCATGCAAATTAATGTCACGTGACCATGGCGGCCATCTTGAATTTGTGAGATTTATATAAAAATATGTACTTGTGTCCACTTTTTTTCTTCTCTGAGAACCATCGGCAAATATGAGTGCACTATTACAGCATAACAACATAGCTAGTAGACCACACTAAGTAAAAAAATCAAATTCAACAATAAAAAAGTAGTTTTTATTCCAATTTGCCCCTTGTTTTGCCCATGCATTTCGAATCGATTTTGTTCAATTTTCAACAAGTTTACCAAAACTGGTTAGTATCTTTGAATATGTACAAATCGGTAACAGTTCAATATCGAATTGTGAAATCTCTACCATATATGTAAAACAGATGAACATAATAAAAAATAACGTTTCCGTGCAAATTCAAGTCACGTGACCATGGCGGCCATCTTGAAATTGTGAGATTTATAGAAAAATATGTACTTGTGTCCACTTTTTTTCTTTTTTGAGAACCATCAGCAAATATCAGTGCACTATTACAGTATAAAAACATAGCTAGTAGACCACACTAAGTAAAAAATACAAATTCAACAATAAAAGAAGTAGTTTTTATTCCGATTTGCCCCTTGCTTTGCCCATGAATTTTGAAACGATTTTACTCAATTTTCAGCTAGTTTACCAAAACTGGTTAGTATCTTTGAATATGTACAAATCGGTAACAGTTCAATATCGACTTGTGAAATTTCTACCATATATGTAAAACAGATGAACATACTAAAAAATAACGTTTCCATGCAAATTGGTGTCACGTGACCATAGCGGCCATCTTGAAATTGTGAGATTTATAGAAAAATTTGAACCTATGTCTACTTTTTTTCGTCTTTGAGAACCATCGACAAATATGAGTGCACTGCTACAGCATAGAAACATTGCCAGTAGATAATGCTAAATCTAAAAACAAAATTCGACAATAAAAAATCAATAAAAAAATATTTTTATTTCATTTTGCCCCTTGTTTCGCCAATGAATTGTGAAACGATTTTTGTCAATTTTCTGTCACTTCACCAAAACTGGTTAGACTATTTAAACATATATAAATATGCAATTAGTCACTACTGAGGAATGAAATCTTACCATATATGTAGAATATAATACCACATTGGAAAATTGAATTCTCATGCAAATTTGCGCCACGTGACTTAAGCAGCCATCTTGAGTTTGTGACATTTTTAGAAAAATATTTTTTAGGCATTGTTTTTCTCGTGCAGTTTTTAAGCAATATGGTAATAAACCTATAAAAGAAAGAACTAGTCCTTGAAGGTCTATTTCAAGTGAAAAATTTTTATTGAACAAATTTAGTGTGTAACTTAACCTAGATTATATATCAAATAAAAACTAAACATTATACATTTATACAATTTAATTGGAGCACCAACAAAATATTTATTTACTGCTTCGAAAAAAAATATAAGAATTAATATAAAATCTAAATAAAAATAGAAACAATTGTGCAGAACTACACAGTTTTTAAACAATACATTATACTAATTTACTGCTGTAGCGTCCATCAATGATATAATTCACTGTTGTATCGTACAGATAAAAACAACCTGGCACAATGCAGAGAAGGATGTTGCAAATATAAAGGCATATATTGTTTGAATTTTTTTATTGCAGGATTTACAAACAAGACAGTATGGTTTGTAAGTTTAGACTTTATATTTTGAGAAATGGACGTGCGGTTAGACTCTCATCAATGTTAAGGGTCGGGGCAGTAGCAGTGCTCTTTCGTCACGGCCTAGTTACTTGGTTCTGAATAAGGGATTCAAGTACCAGTTCGCTAAATTTTTTTTAGCTGTCATGGAAGCGTTCTTGTTTATCTATAACCAATAAGTCCATTTATTTATCAAAGTTACTTCTTTGTATAATGAAAGATTGAGTGGAACGACCTGATTGATTTGTGATGATATCAATAGCTAACCTTCATTTGGTCAAACTGATCAACACCACCCTTGTGATCATTGTAATTATGGTAGTTTTTTTTTTCTATTGTTCTGTAACCCTCTGGTAGTTTTTTGTCTCGAACACGCTTTACTGTAGTTGTAATGCCTCCCACAGTTGATAGAAACATGTAATACTGAGACGTTTGCGACCTTGAAACTTTGTGACATCAAGTAATTCGATTCAGCAAAGATAGGAGGATCACCTGTTTACCTTTTTTTCCCTTGAGTTCTTTTGGATATGACTTTGAATTTTCAAGAATTTTGTGCCTAGCTTTTTCACATTTGAACTAGCATAAATATGATGATGTAATTGTCTGTGTAGATGATGTGGCCTTTTCACTCTTATCTGCAAATCAGATCAAATTATTGCCTTCTTCCTATGAAAGTCTTTTTCCCTGTGTAAATTATAAACCACAATAGTAGAATAACTTGGAATCAGAGAACAGGAATGCCTTTACGCCCCATTTAGTTGTCATAGATGAGATGCACTGTTTGAACAAACAACGTCCTTTGACTGTCACCATATACTCATAAATTGAAAGAGCTTGTCCTGGTCCATAAACTTGTCGTTATAGTGGAGGCTTATTGTCCAATGACAGTCGCAGCTTGAAGAGCGGAGCATATCCATTTTAATGAAGACATGAGTTAATAATTTGGTATCTATTTCTCCCCATCACTGAAGTAAAATGGCATGTGAGCCAAAGTCATGTAGCCCAATAACCATCTATTGATGATATGCTGCACAAGCCCATCGCTACATGAATAGCAAGAAATGCGGTGGGATCCATCATTCACATTTTTCTCATTTGACATTCATTCATAACTTGTTCATAATGTGTTTCATTAGAGTATCAGGAAAAATCAACAGCCTCAAAATTTGTTAACATCTGCAAGAACACATTGTCTACTGTTGAATGAGGACAGCTATTCGTTTTGAGGTCAACAAAATCATTCCTAACACTTCCCAGTCAGAATAAGCTGTTTTGTTGCAATGCTACCTTTACGCCTCTCAACCGTTTTGTCGTCAATGCGAGCAGGTACATTGGAGCTAGAAATAGCACTGATTTCTTAGGCAAAATCAATCTCACCATCTGAATCACTTTCTAAATCTAAATTATTATTATCCTCTAAATCACAACTGTCATAATTATATTCCTCACCCGAATCGGAATCATAACGAGAAACAATCGAATCATCCATAGCTCAATTTAATTTAGAGTAAAAGTCAATACATGTAATGATAATAGAAAAAATATATTTCAAATTCACACAAGAACACTCTGTAAATAAAACTGGGCACATAAAACACATTCACACAAGAACACGCTGTAAACACAACAGGGGACATATAAACACATTTACACAAGAACACGTTGTAATTATATAAAGGCACATAAAAACACATGTACATAAGAACAAGCCGTAGACTGAACCTAACAGGACACAGAAACGGTTTCAGTACCAAGATCAACATAAACAATCATCAACAATATAATACAGTACATGTAACATAGACGACATTCTATATATTGTACATCATAGCCATAACGCGTCATCAAAGTCTGTGACGTCACATAATTCATCACATAAAACAACCGAATTTTTAGAAGACTTGGGTGTCCTGGCTAGAATGACTCATCCTTTCCTAAATGACAATAAAAATGAAACTTGTTACGAGGCAATGGAAAACACAGTCAGTGCTGAGTGGGATTTCCCGGTATTATTTTCTTGGCTATGGCTGACTTTCAATACTAAAGGTGGGTGGAGCAACTTTAAAAAAAAAAAAAAAAAACTAACATTTTCTTTTGATTTTGTCTTATACAACTTGTATATGCAAGTCATGCGTTAATGTTAATAATGGTTATTTATATAACGCTATAACATTTAGTTTAGCGTTCACGGAGCGCTCTTTGTATACATTTCAGTAGTATAGGTTTTGTAAGAACTGCACACAAACACTAGTGAAAGAAAAATGTGGGCATTTTAAACAATTATAAACTGGTGAGATAGATTCCTGCAAAACGTTATAATTAAATATCTATTGTTTCTGGGACTAAACACAAGTTAAACAGATATGTAGACATTAAAAGTAACAGTCAAGCAATAATTAACATTGTATTATATTTATATTTATGCTTTGTTATTGTTTTATTTGTATGTAACATATCATACAATCATCTTATAGCTAGTCCCATTTCATAACAAAAAGCTTTGTTTTTAAATGTTATATAATTAATGCATTAATTTGAAAGAAAATGTGGCTCAATTGATTTAAATATTCTTTGTTTTCCGGTCTCACACATTATTCGTATCAATGCAGCATTTATAAATATATAAATGATTGTAACATAACCGTATCATATTTTTTTTTGTAGTTGTTTGAAAGATAAGATAAAAATATGAAGCAAATATGTTGTTTCTTCTAAATGTACTATGTAATATATAATTGAGAACATGGCGTATCTACAACAGCATCAAGTACGGTGACTCTTTTGTTTGATATTCTTACAGCTGACGAAAATCATAATTTCTTTGTCACTTATGAAAATGGAAAAGTCTATACAAAGGTCAAAGACAATGCTTTCAAGGTGAAAAAAATCAGTGCAAACATTTTTCAGCTTACATATCTAAATGTCACTAAGCTGACTAGTCTATTGATATCTTGGACGGGGGCTGCTTCATTATGCTCCCTGTCTATAAATGGAGGTAAGGGTACAATTAATTTACGCTTTTGGAGAAATTGCTTACTAAAAAACATCCTAGTCAGATCATGAGATTTTCTATCACAATGCATTGGTTTAGATGTTTGAACTTTCACCATGGTTTATTTCTTTGTTAGGTTGTAATAGTCGTTTTAATTTATCTCATGTACCGTTTCTTGTATTGTGTGGAGAAATTGTTTTATTGTTTAATATAGTGTTGTTGTATTTTAATTTGCTTGATATAATTTTTTTAACATGTTTAATAAAGAGTTTCTCCTTTTTATATATATATATCATTCCTTTGTTTATTTGATATAATGTTTCTTAGTTTATTTTATGTTTCCTTTTTTCTGATTTAGTGTTTCTAAAGTTTGTTTAATATAGTTTACTTTAGTTTGTTTTATAAAATGTTTATTAGTTCCTTACATATATGCGCTTGGCTGATCCACCGCTTAAGACGAGAAAATAATGTTTTTTTTCTGTATTTCCTGTAAATGATGTAATTTTATTACATAGTATATGTTGATAAATTTACCCACTTTAGTATAGGTAAAAGCGTGCTCCGTTATAACACACGCACGTAAAAACGTGAATATATGTCCATATGAAAAGCAAGGCACAAACTTAAAAATTTGTGAAAAGAAATATCTTGACGGTTATAAGAATGAAAAAAATAAACAAAACAATCAAAATGATAATATAAACAAAGCACAAAAACAACGACACAATATTAAAAGAAAAACTGAAGTGCGAACGGTTCTTTCGTTTTTTTTAGTTTATTTCTTTTTTGGTGTTTCCGGTCACCCTGGCATGTGCATAAACATTGTTTGTGTCAATGTGTCAATCTGCTATTAAAAAGTAGTGCACAATCAATAATACTATCAATAAATCAGCAATATTAAAGTAAATAATAAAAATAAAATATTTGCAGATAAGGCAAACTGGACAAGAACAACACATACTTTGAAAGCATGTTAAAAAGACGTGACTCTGATTATTTGTATCTTATCTTATCTTATACATTACAAACGCTACTTCTATAAAGAAGATTATTGCGTCCTACGCTCATCCGTGGCCAGAGTCAAGTCTTGCATTTTGATTAGTTTTTTAAATCATGTTAAATTACTGGTTTTCCTGGTTTGTTCAGGCAACCCATTCCACGCCCGAAAGCCACTCGGGAAGAAAGAGTAGTTATATGCTTTTGTTCTCGTATAAAGGATAAGGACATTGTTTTTGTCTTTATGCTTATCTGAGCTTAGCAAAATAATAATGGCCACTGATCTATAAAATAATGTATAGCGCCTATATATTAATTGTGTATGGGCAAATTGAAGCCAAAATGAATTCCCCTTTCCCACTATTCACTTATATACATAAGCGAGTAACAGGAATAAACCACTTATGAATAGAACAAATCCTTACGATAAAAAGGAAGTCTAAGTCACTTGAAATGTATTACAGGTCCGTTTTTTTAGTAAATACGAGTTTATAGATAAGTGAAAAAAACGTGAAAGTCAATGTATTTTGACTTCAAGAATGTTACTTCCGTGATTAGACCATTCTTTTTATAGATCAGTGATAGTGGCCCGTCAGTTTATAATTTTAATCAATATAGTTAATATAATACTACGTCTTTAGAGGACAAATACATACGATACATAAACACACATACGTTACACATAAACACGCTCACGGATATTATATTAGATCTATATTATTCATTTATTTTGTAATACTATAAATATATATATATATGAATTCATTGTAACTATTTTTTTTTTCAGATCAAAATTTAGCCCTTAGGTTACCCCTACTATCGGGTGACAGACAATATAAAAAACTGTTACTACAAAGTAGACCAATTACTGATGGAGACATCAGTTCAAACAATTGCGTCAACTTAAAAAGTGATTTATACGAACAATTTGACATTTTATTTCCAGAGCATATTTGGCTCTCAAGAATTTACATTTACCCTGGTAAATACAGGCCTATCATTACTAGTGGTTATGTCCGTCAAATGGACGAAGAAACGAATGATTACAATGTGTTTTGTTAAAAGAGAGTATTTAACGTTAAGACAAAAAGCGGTGGTGAATTTGCAAAACCCTATAAGACCTCGCGTTCAACATATTAACTGAAAGGTGTTAGAGCATTTAACATATTAGTAATGGGCCTATGTTTATGAAAATAAATTAAGAATTAAACAATATTGTTAAAATAGTAAAAAAAAATATTTTGGAGGACGTTTCCAATTTATCCATTTAAATTTTGTGCCGATCGGCCAAACGGCCTAGGAGTCTATAGCGAAGAAATATATAATATATATTTATATTTATATATACATATAAACAAACATCTAAACAAACTTACGGTAATTATACATATTCATCCTTGTCTTTCACTAATCCAACCCAACATAATATGCAATCCGTTCGCGAGCAAGACTCTCCATACATTAATATAACTGCCTAAAAAGATACGGACGAGCCCTTGGGGTCTCAGGCGTCCAAGGCATAGCGATGTTCAGTGGTGTATCAAAAGGTGGGGGAGGGAGGGGGAACACTAAGATGCTGTCCGAGCGCCAGCTGACCCGCAGCAATCCGACAAGGTACGTTACCGCAGCCACATACATAACACCTTTGCATAGTTATCGTAGTGGCTTGCTCGTGTTTTTGCACTGTCGCCCGGTAGCACGAATTCCAGACCTTGAGTCTGGACGTCCAGGCACCAGGGTGGGACTGCGCACATTACTTACGCGGCTGAAATGAGACCTTGGATGCGAAGCGTTAATCCATCAAAGTGCACTTGATACAAGCTTACTGTTGGTTTCCACACTTTGACGACTATGTGGCCAAAGTGTAAAGAAGCGAGACAAACTCTGCAACTCTTTTCAGTAAGATAGACATTGTCTTTTGTACAAACTTTTTGTGTGTATGTGTGTGTGTGTGTGCATATCAGAGTGGTTGCTAGCCTTTCGCAAAACTTACTTTTTCTTAACCACGGATAATATGTGAAGTGAGAAAAGCGGACCGTAACTGGTCACCAGCTTGTATGCTGGGTTGTTTACGGTATGTGAATTACATTTAATCATTTCTCTCATGAAACATGATACATGTTCTTGGTAAGGGGAGAGTTCGGTGGCGATCTGAGGGAGTTGTGTGATGGCCAGGGTACAGAGAACGTAGCTAGAAATTTGTATGAAGAGATTGTTTTTTTGTTTTTTTTACTTCCATTGGAATTCGTTCGATTGTTGTGGCAGATTAGAGGACACTATTTTATCATTTATATTTGTGTATGCTATTAAATACAACTATATATATTATATATCTAAAACCGGAGCAGCTGTTGAATCTGTAAAGATCAATTACCCTGAATGATGTTATCTTGACAGACGTGACCTTGACAGACGTGACCTTGACAGACGTTACCTTGATTGACGTTACTTTGAGTGACGTTACCTTGAATGACGTTACCCTGACCAATAATACATTGACTGAAGTTACCTTGACTGATGTTACATTGACTTAAATTACATTGACTGACGTTTCTTGAATGACGTTACCTTGACTAACGTTACTTTTACTGACGTTATCTTGACTGACGTTGCCTTGACTGACGCTACCTTAACTGACGTTACCTTGACTGACGTTTCTTGAATGACGTTACCTTGACTAACGTTACTTTTACTGACGTTATCTTGACTGACGTTGCCTTGACTGACGTTACCTTGACTGACGTTACCTTGACTGACGTTACCCTGACTGACGTTATCTTGACTGAATTTGTATGGCATCGTTTGAGACCGGCTATAATGGATTTTTCTATATATAGAGTCCATTGGTCGTCAAGATTTTGGTGTACTTTCGAAGACAATACTTTGCAATGCACAAAAATTACATTTGATAGAAATACGAATCTCGACGATTGAATTTAGTTCGAAAGCAAAACGACTTGATTCAAAATGTTTCGTAATTGGGGGGTGGGGGGGGGGGGCACTGTAGACGTTCGGTAGCTGGAAAGGTTCTGGGTTTGAATAATGATAAAGGCTAGGTTATTTTTCCCCGAACTGAAGATATCCCTAATGGATGTGACATGTCGGCAAAGGGGTATAGAATGCCTTGTAAATATAATGCTTTTTCACTAGGACGGCAACTTTACTTTTATGAGTTTGAGAATGTATCAATAAACATGTGGGTACTCGTAAAAGCGTGTGTGTCGAAAATGATCTACACAAAATTGCGCCCAACTTGATATCAACACATGTGCTAATCAAGTAATTGATAACTGACACATGGCATCGGATAAGTACAAGTTAAATTGTTTTGTTGTTTTTTTTGTTGTTTTTTTCTTTCGTTTTTAAAAGATCAAACGGTAATACATTGTGTGCAGTCGTATCAATATAATAGTAAATAAATGATTACGAAAACTATTTATAAAACTAATATTTATATTAATATTCCTTTAGCCATATTATTGTTTTGTTTTTGCAAAGAAATGTTTGCATTTAGAGAAATCCCAAGCAGTTTGTTTTCTAATGCATGCCACGAAATAATTCAATCAATTTGTTTTTTTAATTTAAAAAACAAGATAAAATATTTTTTCTATAATACTAATTACTAATACACTACATTGTTTTCGTAAATACAGCCGTAAAAGAGAAAGTGAATGCTACACTGCGCTTCGCATTCAAATTCAAAAATTCGAATGAGACGAGACCAGGATTACCATTTCTGCTGGTCGATAAACGTTATAAAACACTGCTACTTCAACTTATTAGTAATGGAGACCTCAGTTCAAACAACTGCGTCAACTTAAAAAGAAATGTATACAAAAATGTGAACATTTTATTTCCAAAGTATATTTGGCTGTCAAGTATTAACATTTACCCTGGTAAATATATCAATACTAGTGGTTTCGCCCGTCGAAATGACGGAGAAAGGAATGATTACAATGTGTTTTGTTAAAAGAACTTTAAAAACAAAGCGGGCGTGAATTGAGAAAACCCGATGAAGGACCTCGGGTTCAACATAGTAAATGAACGGTGTTAGTTTGAAGTATGAACACTGTTTATATAACTAATATATTTATATTCCATTAGCCAGATTATGTTGTTTTTGCAAGGAAATGTTTACATTTAGAGAAATCTCAAGCAGTTTGTTTTCTAATGTATTTCTCGAAAAAATGCTTTCATATTTTTTTTCAATTAAAAAAAAATTAAAAAATATTATTACTATATTAGGCTACGAAATACTAACACACTACATTGTTTTCCTAAATACAGCCGTAAAAGAGAAAGTGAATGCTACACTGCGCTTCACTTTCAAATTAAAAAATTCAAATGATGAGACGAGACCAGGACTCGTTGTTGGGAGCAGAGTATCAACCTTCTACTTTTCCCTTCAAGCCGAAGTTCAAAGCATTAACATACAATTGGTTGAAGGGGATTTAGACGTATGTGAAATAGAGATCTTTGGAGGTTGGTAGGCCCTATGTTAATATAAATATATATGTCTACACGTGACCTATAGTTTCACTTTTTGTCCTCCTAGTTTTTGAATGTGTCCTCCATAGATAACTAGACTAGCACGCGTGTGACCTTTGGTCGATTCCGAGATTAGTAGTAGCTTTATTTTCTGATTGCTCCGTTTCAAGATTGTGAACATTTTCAAGACATTTACGTTTTCTAAACAGTCCCAATGATTAAAATAACTAATAATTACACCTTACTTAAAGACGACTCTGTTTGTTTTTACTCTCTGCCGCGGATACATTTTATTTCTGTAAAACATTTCTTTTCCATTTTTAATATGCAGTCGTTAGTTTGCCAACGCTTATAAACTAAAGGACAATTTGTCAACCAATTTTTAATATGCAGTTGTTCGGTTGCCAACGCGTCTAAACACAATTTCCACACTGTATGTCGGCTGTAAAAACAACATCGATATTACATATATTATTGTATTTTCATTTACTTGTATTCAAATGTATCAGATTTATAAATCACATAATCTATTGTCATTTTCAGAATGCTCTCCACCTATGTTTGGGTTAGGGTGTTTGAGGGTATGCTCTTTAACTTGTGCAAGTGCTCAATGTGATTACAGAGGCCAGTGCTTAACACTTAACATGCCAAAGGTTTTTTACGCAAAATGTGCTCCACTGCCAACTTGTTTTTTGGTAATTTCACAAAATTAGAGTGTGGTGTTTAAAAATTAATAAAAAATTAATGGACTTATGTGGAAGCATGAAATCTTTACCATATATGTAAAACATAATACCATACTTAAAAATAAAGTTTTCATGCAAATTAATGTCACGTGACCATGGCGGCCATCTTGAATTTGTGAGATTTATATAAAAATATGTACTTGTGTCCACTTTTTTTCTTCTCTGAGAACCATCGGCAAATATGAGTGCACTATTACAGCATAACAACATAGCTAGTAGACCACACTAAGTAAAAAAATCAAATTCAACAATAAAAAAGTAGTTTTTATTCCAATTTGCCCCTTGTTTTGCCCATGCATTTCGAATCGATTTTGTTCAATTTTCAACAAGTTTACCAAAACTGGTTAGTATCTTTGAATATGTACAAATCGGTAACAGTTCAATATCGAATTGTGAAATCTCTACCATATATGTAAAACAGATGAACATAATAAAAAATAACGTTTCCGTGCAAATTCAAGTCACGTGACCATGGCGGCCATCTTGAAATTGTGAGATTTATAGAAAAATATGTACTTGTGTCCACTTTTTTTCTTTTTTGAGAACCATCAGCAAATATCAGTGCACTATTACAGTATAAAAACATAGCTAGTAGACCACACTAAGTAAAAAATACAAATTCAACAATAAAAGAAGTAGTTTTTATTCCGATTTGCCCCTTGCTTTGCCCATGAATTTTGAAACGATTTTACTCAATTTTCAGCTAGTTTACCAAAACTGGTTAGTATCTTTGAATATGTACAAATCGGTAACAGTTCAATATCGACTTGTGAAATTTCTACCATATATGTAAAACAGATGAACATACTAAAAAATAACGTTTCCATGCAAATTGGTGTCACGTGACCATAGCGGCCATCTTGAAATTGTGAGATTTATAGAAAAATTTGAACCTATGTCTACTTTTTTTCGTCTTTGAGAACCATCGACAAATATGAGTGCACTGCTACAGCATAGAAACATTGCCAGTAGATAATGCTAAATCTAAAAACAAAATTCGACAATAAAAAATCAATAAAAAAATATTTTTATTTCATTTTGCCCCTTGTTTCGCCAATGAATTGTGAAACGATTTTTGTCAATTTTCTGTCACTTCACCAAAACTGGTTAGACTATTTAAACATATATAAATATGCAATTAGTCACTACTGAGGAATGAAATCTTACCATATATGTAGAATATAATACCACATTGGAAAATTGAATTCTCATGCAAATTTGCGCCACGTGACTTAAGCAGCCATCTTGAGTTTGTGACATTTTTAGAAAAATATTTTTTAGGCATTGTTTTTCTCGTGCAGTTTTTAAGCAATATGGTAATAAACCTATAAAAGAAAGAACTAGTCCTTGAAGGTCTATTTCAAGTGAAAAATTTTTATTGAACAAATTTAGTGTGTAACTTAACCTAGATTATATATCAAATAAAAACTAAACATTATACATTTATACAATTTAATTGGAGCACCAACAAAATATTTATTTACTGCTTCGAAAAAAAATATAAGAATTAATATAAAATCTAAATAAAAATAGAAACAATTGTGCAGAACTACACAGTTTTTAAACAATACATTATACTAATTTACTGCTGTAGCGTCCATCAATGATATAATTCACTGTTGTATCGTACAGATAAAAACAACCTGGCACAATGCAGAGAAGGATGTTGCAAATATAAAGGCATATATTGTTTGAATTTTTTTATTGCAGGATTTACAAACAAGACAGTATGGTTTGTAAGTTTAGACTTTATATTTTGAGAAATGGACGTGCGGTTAGACTCTCATCAATGTTAAGGGTCGGGGCAGTAGCAGTGCTCTTTCGTCACGGCCTAGTTACTTGGTTCTGAATAAGGGATTCAAGTACCAGTTCGCTAAATTTTTTTTAGCTGTCATGGAAGCGTTCTTGTTTATCTATAACCAATAAGTCCATTTATTTATCAAAGTTACTTCTTTGTATAATGAAAGATTGAGTGGAACGACCTGATTGATTTGTGATGATATCAATAGCTAACCTTCATTTGGTCAAACTGATCAACACCACCCTTGTGATCATTGTAATTATGGTAGTTTTTTTTTTCTATTGTTCTGTAACCCTCTGGTAGTTTTTTGTCTCGAACACGCTTTACTGTAGTTGTAATGCCTCCCACAGTTGATAGAAACATGTAATACTGAGACGTTTGCGACCTTGAAACTTTGTGACATCAAGTAATTCGATTCAGCAAAGATAGGAGGATCACCTGTTTACCTTTTTTTCCCTTGAGTTCTTTTGGATATGACTTTGAATTTTCAAGAATTTTGTGCCTAGCTTTTTCACATTTGAACTAGCATAAATATGATGATGTAATTGTCTGTGTAGATGATGTGGCCTTTTCACTCTTATCTGCAAATCAGATCAAATTATTGCCTTCTTCCTATGAAAGTCTTTTTCCCTGTGTAAATTATAAACCACAATAGTAGAATAACTTGGAATCAGAGAACAGGAATGCCTTTACGCCCCATTTAGTTGTCATAGATGAGATGCACTGTTTGAACAAACAACGTCCTTTGACTGTCACCATATACTCATAAATTGAAAGAGCTTGTCCTGGTCCATAAACTTGTCGTTATAGTGGAGGCTTATTGTCCAATGACAGTCGCAGCTTGAAGAGCGGAGCATATCCATTTTAATGAAGACATGAGTTAATAATTTGGTATCTATTTCTCCCCATCACTGAAGTAAAATGGCATGTGAGCCAAAGTCATGTAGCCCAATAACCATCTATTGATGATATGCTGCACAAGCCCATCGCTACATGAATAGCAAGAAATGCGGTGGGATCCATCATTCACATTTTTCTCATTTGACATTCATTCATAACTTGTTCATAATGTGTTTCATTAGAGTATCAGGAAAAATCAACAGCCTCAAAATTTGTTAACATCTGCAAGAACACATTGTCTACTGTTGAATGAGGACAGCTATTCGTTTTGAGGTCAACAAAATCATTCCTAACACTTCCCAGTCAGAATAAGCTGTTTTGTTGCAATGCTACCTTTACGCCTCTCAACCGTTTTGTCGTCAATGCGAGCAGGTACATTGGAGCTAGAAATAGCACTGATTTCTTAGGCAAAATCAATCTCACCATCTGAATCACTTTCTAAATCTAAATTATTATTATCCTCTAAATCACAACTGTCATAATTATATTCCTCACCCGAATCGGAATCATAACGAGAAACAATCGAATCATCCATAGCTCAATTTAATTTAGAGTAAAAGTCAATACATGTAATGATAATAGAAAAAATATATTTCAAATTCACACAAGAACACTCTGTAAATAAAACTGGGCACATAAAACACATTCACACAAGAACACGCTGTAAACACAACAGGGGACATATAAACACATTTACACAAGAACACGTTGTAATTATATAAAGGCACATAAAAACACATGTACATAAGAACAAGCCGTAGACTGAACCTAACAGGACACAGAAACGGTTTCAGTACCAAGATCAACATAAACAATCATCAACAATATAATACAGTACATGTAACATAGACGACATTCTATATATTGTACATCATAGCCATAACGCGTCATCAAAGTCTGTGACGTCACATAATTCATCCGTTGAAGGAAAGAGTGCTTTTACGTTATTCACAAAGCAGATAACAACTTTACGTTTGTCTCTCATGTAAATAGTGAGAATTTTTTTTTCTTCTAGTCAAAGTTAATCCTCCATTCGTATATTAGTACTGTCATGTAAAGTTGTAACGGACGCTTCGCGATGTGACCCCTACAAATAATAATACCGAAAAGACTGGTGATTGAGGTCAAGATAGTCATGCCAGTAATGGTACAAGATCCAAACTCTGTACCATGGACTATTAGGTTAAGATTTTGAACCATTTTTTTAAAGACCACCATGATTTTCGACTAAAGTCGAATTTGGCATACAGAAAGACTTTTGTAAATTCGACTTTAGTCGAATTTGGCATGTTAAGTGTTAAGGTGTCCAAAGGGAAGGATTGGGCTTTATTGTCTTGAAGAGGCTACGCTACCAAGCATTCCCTCAAACCGAGCAGATAATCTAAAGAGAAAATTTTTTGTTTATATGTCTCTTTTGGTTATTGTTGAAAAAATCGTCCCCCCAAAATACTGAATTAAACCAGAAATGAAAAAGAGCTTGCATCGCATTTAATTTTCGTATATATTTGTTTGTTTTGTATTTAATGATATTGTTAATATATTTTTCCTATGTTAACAATCATTATATAATTATCTTTTCTTATCAGTATATTATAGTTTATATTTATTAATATAATAGATCACACAGAAAATAGCATAAATTAAAAGTCAAACATATATTTGATGTCATATACATTATCTTTAGATCGCCTTACAATTAATCATTATAGCTTTTAGCAAAAGGTTTTTAAAATGTATATTATACTGTTTAATATTAATAGACATTTTACGTACTTGTTTAAAAAGAACTCTTTGTTTGAAGCCAAGGACTTATTATTCAATTACGAGTTCCTGTTGTATTGTAGATGTTCCAGTTAGTGTGAGAAAATAACTCATTTACATAACTAATGACTTCTTCACGATTTCAATAACTGGAGTAAATATATATATAAATATTTTGTGACTTTGACTTTGACTCAAGTTTCAAATGTAACAAAAGAACTCTTACATTGTATGCTATTCGAAGACACTGCAACTGTTCTTAATAATCTAATACCCCGTAAAAAACATTGAACAATACAGTTTGCTTAGTAGCGAACATATATTTTGCACGATTCGTTGCACCGTGAAATAAATTTCAAAATGCAGTGTGAAGTTGAAATGGTAAATAACAAGAAAAAAAGATATGCAAAAGTAAACAATAAACTTTGACAAATGAAGTATGCATTGCATTTTGCACTTGAAAACATTTTGTATGTGTTAATATTAATGCTGTGCTACTTCATTACATGTAGCTATAAAACTAAATTATGAGTATAACTTAAGTTCTGGTATATTCTTTCTTTCTCTCTTTATTTAAAAATATAACAACTTATAATGTAATGTACTTCAAAAACACTTGTTTTCAGCAATATTATTTTAATTCACTTTATATTCTTCACATTAGAAATAATCACATAAATCTATTGAACTATGAAATATAATAATAACAGTCCAATTTGATGGTGAACACAACCAGATAAATTATATACGTCCTTTCTTTCCAACGTCCAGAAGTGAACTATTTTTCTTGTGACCAAGTCTTCCTTTCAACTTAGCCCTTTCACGCCTAATTCAAGAATCTCAAGAACCATGCTTAATACAAGCATTCTATAGGTCTACTGCGCACATCTCACTGGCAAACAATGTATTCAACGTCTTAAGTAAAGGACATAACTCGTGACTATTGAAAAGTTGACTTATTATTATTGGTTATCTCCCCTGGACTGTATATTAAAATATTCTTAATTTTAAGTACCGTAACACATTTGTGTAGATTTCAATCATTAACAGCATTTAAAAAAGTAAATATTATAAAAATTGTGCTGGATGTAGTAGATATATCTTCACATAGTTAAAACCACGGTATTTTAAAATCATTTCTCGAGCAGATAGGACATTCTGTGAGGTGTCGGCAAAATTTATGTGCACCGAGCCTTTAATAAGCACAGGCTGTCATTGTAAGACCTAGTGAATACTTCAACACTTCACAACGGACTATAGGGGCATGGGACATATGATTTTTGGCAGGTGTCTAGGAGTATTTGGTCCCGATGGTGCTGTGATTTCTACGTTCATATTAAGACAACATTTGATTCTAGAAATTGTTGGCTCGTTTTGAGATGATTTGTTGATGTGTTAACTAAACTGTCACAGACAAACTTCACAACATCGATTATACTAGTCTATAGAAAAACTCGGGGGAAACACTATAATATATTATATGGTTTATTGATGATTCAAATCCATTGCATTTGATGAATGATAAAAATGAAGCAATACATATATTATGGGTACAAATACTATAATACGTTTTAGACATGTAGAGTAAGTGTGGGTGTTGACTGGTGTGTCAAGCCCGGTTGGGGCCAAATGCCACTCTTGGACGTCTGACTTCCGCTACTGTCTCAAACCGACTGCCGTAAAACTAAATGACATTCTACAAGGACAACTCTGAAGTCTGAAGTAAGATAACAACTAATGCATGAGTAATCACGTGATGTAAAAGGGGGATGGGCATTGGCAAGATTGACATCTACATCACGAAAGCGATTAAACAACTTGTCTTTTTACCTCAGTATTTGATTGACATGTCAAATACAACATAGCGAAGTAGTTAGGAGGGTGTGTGTGTTTGGAGGGGGGAGGTGACCCCGGGTGGGAGTGGACATAAAAAGCCGTTTTTGTTTTAGCCAGAGTTCACTTTTTTTTACGGTTGGCTAATTACGCATCAAAAGACCCAGTTTGCCCGTTTCCTGGCTAGGGAAGAAACAGCAAGGGAATGCGAAAATTCATCTGATCTGGACCAAGAGACTGTAGGAAGTGGGTGTGTTGGCGGGGGAGAGGGTGGAAGGGGTTTGCAACACTAGAATAATACCCAATAATTTATTGAACTAAATGCCAATACGGAATGTTGCTGTCACAAGGATGAATTAAACTGCACATTTTACGGGAAATCATATTCACATTCAAAATCAAAGTCATATTCTAACGACGCTATTAATTTTATCCACTTGTTATCGTGTTACAGGGATAATAACATCAACCATTATAACGACATGTAATACTTGTGTAAATGACCAGTCCTGCATGCACGTAACAATAGTCTGAAAGATGTATTATGTTTAAAGAGTAAACATAGTATTACGTAAAATATATAACATCACTGTAGTGAAACACGACTTTTCACTAGCTAAGTAAAGTGAGGATAACTCTACGAGAGAGGGTTTCTGTTCAGAAAACTTCTCTAATAACACAGATTAGTAATGACTGATTAGCCATGCACATATAGAAAAAAAAACAGGACAGCCTTTGGCTATTTACAAAAAGATAATATAGCGTACATTTTGAATAAGGGAGTGTGTTTGTCTGAGTATTTGTGGGTAATAAGGGGGGGGGGGGAGAATAGTGGCGCCGAAAGTGCTGGGTTAAAATCCAGTTTAAGGCTAGGGTATTTTACTGGGTCTAGAGGGTGTACATGAATAAACCTATCTCTGATGGGTACCTTACTTCAGTTTTATGCTGGCCACGAAATCACCAAGTAAGCGTGGTCTCAGAAATGTTTGTACGCTGGTCCGACACAAAAATGTACTTACATTTACGGAGCGTTTGTAATGTATAAGATAAGATAAGACTGAGTAAACGTGTACTATATACGATGAAAAAATATCTTATGCATATTATTATACATATATATACATATATGTATTATTCTTCCATTATATATATATATATATATACTAGCCGGTATGTGCCCGGTCCTCCGAACCGGCTAAAAGGTATGATTTTTCCCGGGTCTGGAGGGTGTCCCTGAGTCTACCCAGCTCTGATGGGTACCTGACCTTAGTTGGGGTAAAGTAAAGGCGGCTGTGCATAGTGCTGGCCACACAATCACCTAGTATGCCGTGGCCACAGAAACTGGTGAATGCTGCTTCATCGGACCTATGGATCAATTCGGTCCGACGGGTACTTTACTTTTTTTTTATTAAAACCCATTATGACAATTTAAAAATTGCCCGCTATAAACAACTAAAACGTGAATATATTTTGTTCTCTTCATTCATAACGTACATTAGCAAACATTGCAGCAAAGTTAATTTAAAATTAATACGCAAAGTTTGATGACGACATAAAAAAAAGACAGCTAGCTATCTCTGCGCAAAGTTTGATGACGCAATACAGAAATAATCTCAGCGTGTCCTTTTTTCTTATTTATTATAATGATAAAAAGTTGAACCGGAGTTTTTAACATGAAACCAAAATGTGTCTTTTTATTCCCTTTTTTTTTTACCAAACTGACCACTGCGGTCATTTCAAAAAATGTAAAACCTTGACAGTATTGACCGCATATAGACAAAGAATATTTGTAGCCAATTTCATCTCATTCTGTCTAGTATTATCCGAACCTTACTTTACGTCCGTAATATTCTTGCGCACATCGTCTATGATCTATATGTCTATGATAATAAATAATAATAAAATTGCCTATTTTATTTTACATACATAATACAGCTTAAATCTTAATAAGACTTAAAACACAAAACATCATTTTTTAATAAAAGCTCGAGCCTATAAGAAACTTTATTAATTCAGCGGCTAATGTATGTGTACACTAGCCTACTACACAAAAGTAAACAAAAATCGCGTGCTTTTTGTTTACTTTGGTGTAATGGTGTACAATGGCCGCTGTATTAATATGAAACTTTTGCCATGGGGCGAAACATAAGCTTGTAAAGGCACTGACATGGGCACAGCTAGTCCGTGTCATGAATGATGTTATTTGTCAATCTGGCCTTTTCAAAAGACGCCCTTCTTATATGTGGCGTACCGCGTGGCTCAGGTTTAATGCCCGTCCTATTATCCGTGTACATAAGCCAGCTTGGCTAAATTATTGAAAGTCATTGTGCATCTCGGAAATTTTCGGCAAATGACGCTTTACAGGGGCGTTCCTTCTGATTCGTCTGGCTATGCTTTTGCTGTTGCATGAGAAGGGTTACTGTATCACAGTGAAGGCGTTGCGAACAGACTTAAATCAAATAATGACGATAGAGTAACAATTAACTGTGCTTCTTAACAAGGTCGCTATTACATCCATCAACGCTTGGTCTTCCGAGATTCTCTTTTCATCAATCACGGACAATGCGCAACTGTAAATTTAGTTTTGAAAGCTGGAAGATTGGGGGGATTAGGACTGACAATTTGTTTAAATGGGTAATCATCTAAAACACTTCGATATACCCTACTAAAGTTAACAACTATAACATACCCGATTATTTGTCCTTAGACATTTTCAAAAATTAATATATATTTGGAGACGTATTCGCGAAATAAACATCATGGAATAAGCATTTTCTTACTGTGCTTCGTAGTGCATTATTTGTACCGGATATAGCACGATTTCTATAAGAAATATTTGCGGTAAGCAACTTTATCTTATCTAGCATTGCTATATTAGATATTTAAATAAAGCGACTAGTGTTTGTTATAAAAATGAAATTAAACAATGTAATCCATGTTTTATTTATTACCAAGCTTTTTTTCTTTATAATCTTAATCGATGTTATCAATACATGTTATCTATAAATTTCAATTGCTTTCATTGAATATAATATTTTTATAATAACAACTGTACTACAGTTAAAGCATAATGAAACTTGATATTTATAATAGTAGTCTTATTTTAGCTTAGTTTAGCTATGTCATTATCATTGGCGCCATAGTATCGAAAGACGATGAGATTTGAGCCCTTGTGGTTTGGAATTGGGCAGGTGCATGGTATGGTCTTTATTTTGTAACCTCCCCGTTAAGCCGAAGTTTACCATCTTCAGCATCTGATCCGGTATGTAGGGTACTTCTCCCAACTTCTTCTGTCCGTAGCTAAGTTCTCCCTGTTTTCGACCTCTACATTTACGTCCTTTAGATGGCGCTTGCAGACGTCTGTGAACCTGACATGGGGGCGGCCAGAAGCTCGTTTGCCTTCAGCAAGTAGTTCGCTCACCCTACATCCTAAAAACATGTCCGAGCCACCTTAGACGTCGTTGGCGAAAGTAAGTGACCACGCTAAGCATGTTAGTCTGTTGCAAGACCTCGTTGTTTTTAAAGTGGTCCTTTCAAGAGATCCCAAGCTTGCGACTAATCTAGTGCCTCTTTCTTTTCTTGTGAGACGTACATGGTCCATGTTTTGCTGTCGTACATGAGAGAGCGGATCACACATAAATCATACACACTAATTTTTATGTGTTACGAATGTCGGTTAAAAGACGAAGGACTGTCCAGGGCATTGACCTCTTAACAAGTGCGTATTAGATGAAAAGAGGCAAACGGTTGACCTTACATTCCTTAGTGCAGATTTAAATAAATAAGTCGTTCAACCGCGTCGGAATTGAAAGTTAGATTCTGGATTGCAATATCCTATAGCGCAGTGGAATTGAAATACGTATTAGGACCCCGTAGAATCTTCGATAATAGTTTTCTTTGTAAAGTCCCTACCTCCTTAGAGTTAGTTCAGTTTGATTGTTTGTAGAGAGAAGTCGCTATATTGATACTTGTACATTATATGAAATTTTATGAAACCCTTATGTTCGCCATCTGTTTGATGCATTTACTTAAAGCTTATATTGAGTCTACAATTTAAATAAAATTGTTATTTCAACAAATGGAGTTGTTTGATATATCATTGTTGAAAGAAAGGTGTTGAAGATAATTATACAGAATATAACTACATTACTGCATAGACCTGTCAGTCAAGGAACAGCTAGCTTGGACTATAGATCAGCAGAATCTAGAGACTTCTAATAAAAATACAACTAGTCGTTGAATCCGATTAAACGAGTCGTAACATATGTTATAGGTCTTTTCAATACTAATTGCTAGAAAAAAATATGGATAGGTCTTGCAGAAGCAGTACATCAGGGAATGTAGCTCTTAGCGAGTGTGGGTGACGAAGGAGGCGTCATCTGCGAACAGCAAGTCTTTTACTGGTGTTCTGCGTATATCGCTTTGCCGTCAGCGGGGACAAGTGGACAACTGTAAGATAGTTAGAATGGATAATAGTCCATCTCTACTAATAAGGTCAAATGCTTTAATCAAGTCTTTGAACGCAGTGAAAAGGGGTTCTTTGTTTCTATTGTTCTATGCGAGTGCGCATAGTGCTATATTAACGCCCTTATTCTGCGGTAACCTTTGAGTAAAAAATATATGGGACACATGGCAGAGCGGCTGCGAGTTAGGCTGGCGTACTCAAAGTCCTAGGTTCAAATGATAGGCTCTCTAAATCAACCCAGCTCTGATGGGCATCTGACTTTAGTTTAGTTGAAGTAAATACAGATGGGCATTGCGCTGGCCACACACTCCCCTAGTTTGCCTGGCCACAGAAACCGGAAAACGCTGCTTCACCGGCCCTATGAGTTAATTCGGTCCGGCGATATATATTACATATAACCTTTTTTTTCAAATAGGAAAGTAAAATAAATTCAATATACAGGTTTTAAAAGCCAAATCGGACTAAGATGGACTATAAAGGTCAGACAGGAAAATGTCAACCCAACGTGGTGATTGTTTGTGTCTTCGTAATGTTACAAGGAAATCTACTTTTGTGTTGCGAAACAGGATATTTTGGAAATGATTGTCAATACAGTAAGTAATAAGATATAATGTGAAACAGAAATTAATAATGAATCGCTCATTCTTAAAGGTCAGTATTTTTTTTTTCAATTGTTTTTTTAGCATCTTGATCGATTATTCATATTGTAATACGTTTGATCTAGGGGTATGATGATTACTTCTATTCAAATGGATTCTAACTGTAACTTTATTTCATAGACGAAGTCGACACATTGCGTTGCACATAAAAACTCTTTAATTGCAAACCAACAAGTACATAAAAACAGAAAAAACAACCGATCAGCACGAGGACTTAAAACATAAGTGTCCACAAGCAACCCATCTCACACACACACACGCCAATCACCGACCCCAACCAATGAAAGTAAAGGCTAAGCCACACTAGAAGCAAAATCAGTGATTCGCTGCGATTGAATTCAAAAATCACGATGATTCTCCCCGTTTATAATGTGGCATAGTGCGAAACAAGTCAGTTTCAGTGGTGATTCCCGATGATTTACAGATTTAGAACATGTTCTAAAATTTGGAGTCACGATTCTTGATTCTAGCTGTGTCAGCCAATGGGAAGCGGAATTAGATCATGTGATATTAGCCTAGTTTAAAAAAGTAAACAAAGATGGCTGCTATTAAATCGTCCAGTTCGCTTAAAAGAACATTGTAAGCTCCATAAATCTTTTTTCTTTCGATCAAAGGTTTAACCCACCATTTTCGTTTTCGATTTATTTTTGCTTTAAGTAGAACAGACGCAATGGGACATACCAAATTAACTTCGTCGTCACAGCTAGAATTCATGAGTCGTGAACATAAAATAGGGCGTCAAAAACTGTCACTCTCAACACTTTCTTGATTCTTTTGAAAATAAAATTGCGCGTCTTTGTTTTTCTGTCAATCGTGTTTTACGTGTGGCATGGCTGATTGTGAAAAAGCGTATTTCTTATTCACTCTGAAACAAATTCTAGGGATTCGCTGAATCATGATTACAGTAAACACGTGATTCTTGAATATAGTGTGGCTTTACCTTAAAGGTCAGTTATAAGGGGAAGGTGGGAAATTAGGTCATAGTACGTAACAATATATTTAAATAAGTAAAACATATAGTATTTGTCGTTTAAATGACCGTTACTATGTAGGATATATTTATTAAGAACTTGAAAAAATATTTCCTTATATGACATGCATGTATCGTTAAGGCAGTAGAAGTCTTAAATATATATTTACAATTGGAGAATAAATACATAAAAAAAAGTTGAAAGCATATTAAATTTGTCCATCAAAATATTTCAGAACAAAAGACGATCTTTATATCGGAACGATGATTGAAAACTCGCTTATCTAAACAAATACAAGATCTAAAAATAACCAATTTTGCAATGTCCTTACTACTAGTCAACTGACGAACAGGAAATCTTGCCTTTTACTAGAAACATTGAAAATGGAGATTCACTTTAATGAAACTGATGTTATTTACAGTCGTAGAAGTTTTTTTTCTATATAAATGTGATAATGTAAATATATATATATACATATATACGTGCAATTTTTGGTTATTAATTGTTTCATGTAATATTTATTATTGTGGTTACGTGTGCAATTGGCAAGTCTTTATGAGGCCTAACCTTGTCCATAGGTCGGGTTTATCGAGATCTTCCGGTTTATTTCTGACAACGCTTTTGTATGATGTTTTCGTCTTTTGCTGGTGTTTGACAAAATTATTTCAACCTCGTCGTCAAATTCTGGTCGTTTAGAAATATTAAAGGCTAGAAGATTGGTTATCAATTATGAGGAATCCGTTTTCAGCATCAAAAGGGAGTAAATAATAATAAAAACTCGCGTTAAGTTAATAATAGATTGATATATAGATACATAAAGACAAAAAAAAACGAAAATAATTTTGCATGAAACAATATTTTTGGGAACACAAATATATGTGATTCTTCACGTCTACCGTTCACAATCCGTCGTTTTCTTAATACACTAAATAAATAAAGTAAATAATATTAATCCACTGTTATCAGAATAACACTTTCCTAGGCAAGCTCACACACAAGGGGCTAAAATTACTCGTTTTAAATTTCTAATACAACGTTCCGTATTTGAGAGTCGAAAGAAACCAAAAATTCCACTAACATCACTCCAACACACGTGGCCGAGAACAGGTGAGTTGTGTGTATGTTACCTTGAGTCATGTTCAGTTGACCATGGCGGTCGACACTGGACCAGGTATTCGTGACATTGAAAAAAAAGGGGGAGTGGGGAACTGGTTGCAAAGTTTCTGACCCAATTGTAACTGTAAGAAATTCTAATGACGCTTTTATGAGAGAAAAAAGTAATTAAAATTTTCTAATTCGGAATTTAGTTGATTTTATATTCGGAACTTTTCAGTTTCCAAGTTGAAGTGGAGATAATGCAGTAAGGAACGTGATAATTGAGGTTACTGTAACGTATTACACCCACGCGAACTTTAAATTGTAAACATTCCTTACAATCCCTAAAAAAAGCATTGGTTGAAATGTACAAATTGTGAATAGCAACAACAAAATATGTTTTTTTACACTACATTTATTATTGTTGGCCAAAACTTTCTTTTTTTTTTCCTTTGCTTTTGCAGGAAATGTTTTTGATTATGCCCAGTATAATATCAAAGAGCTCGCTGATGATAATAATGACACTTGTGTAACTGGTGAAACAAAGTTAACTATACCATTTAATGAAACTCGAATATTATTTTTGAGATTAACCGTAAAGGACAGTGGCAAGTTGAATTGCTATTTTGGATTTTTACATCTAGTTGTTTGTCGGTAAATTTTTGGTTTTGTTTTTTACATAAGGTATAAAATAACATTTTCTTCAAATCAGTTTTTTTGCTAGCTAACATGATTAAATCAGTTGGTACCTCGGGGAACTAAGGACTTCCACGACAGCTCTCTAGTGCGCTCGACTCTGGGCAGCCTTTTTAGTTCACCCCAAGAAAGGCTGCAGCTTTTCATTTCATCCTCGGAGGATCGTCTTAGGACGACCGAACTGTTTCTTTAATTCTGTCCCAGTGGGTTTCTTTTTAAAGCCTGTTAGTTTTTAGAATAAATAGTTAAAAAAATATTAGTTTTAAACAATATAGATGTAACATTCCTAATGTGTTGCGTAACATATATTTCTCATGTCTGTCAGTGAAAGCTCCTACAACAACACTGGGATGTACTTAAATGTTCTACTTTATATATATAAAACAACTCATATAGTAGACATACATATATATATATATATATATATATATATAGGCCTATGTATAAGGTTTATTTATTACACATAGAAATAGTTATTAAAGTACTCCTTAACACTTTGTAACATTAATCCAACATTATCTCTTCATAACTTTATCAAAAATACATTCCAAAGAACATCATACAATATATAGCGACTTCATTGTACTCTGGATATGACACACTCTCCTCTGGATATGACACACTCTCCTTCAACTCTCACACACTATTTACCATCTCCTCCTAAATCTCCCCTTCACATGCCCCATGACTGAACAAATTTGGTCTTACCACTGTCAACAATGCAGTCCTCCCTGCAATGACCAGTCACGTCAGATGCCCTACTATATAACAGTTGTTAAATAGACTACCCGAAAAAAGGACACTATTTCTAAATCTATTTATTTTGCTTTGTGAAAGTAGTTCACTAGTTTATTAGAATGAAAATGATTGGAATTTTAAATGCACCAAGATAAGTTATAGTTTTTATATTTACTGTAGTTAAATTAAATTGACCTCTAAATGAAATGGTGGTGCTTTCATTTTCATTGCTTTGAAAGTAACATTAAATTTTCATTTCCTCAACGAGGCATGTGATGGGACTTATTTTTTTTAAATTTCATTTTAGGAAAATTTGAACATGTACAATTTAGTTTTAATGGCCTGAAAGAAACTTGTGATGGGACTTTCGTATTTTCTGAATCAACTATAGTAGATTATCACTGTAAAAGCCCTGTAATGGCAGACGAATTAACCATTGCTAATATAGACAGAAACCCAATATGTCATATTGAGCTTAGCGAAGGTAAGCTGCATAACAAACTATAATCATTATGTGATTTTCTTTCTTAATTTTTTTATTACACATTAGGTCATCGTTAATCCATTTAGTTTTTTAGTTTTTCTTCTCGTCCCGAATAACAAAAAAAGACTTATATATTTTTAAATGCATTTGAGATTAAAGGCCTCAATTATGTAATTTACTAACGATGTACAGTCAATTGATGTTTAAAAAAGTTATGTATTATAGGTCATCGTTTTTTTAACAATTATTTATTGATGTAAACAAAGGCGAACAAAACAAGAAAAATCGCACAGACTTCATATCTAAACTTTAATAATATCGCACTTTGGTGTACAAATTTTTGAGGTAAATTAGAAATAAACAGTTTTATAGGAACATTCCTCCCCCCCCCTTATCCCCAAATCCACTACCACACACACACACACCTACTTGATATTGTTAAACGTGTGTGCTGTTCAAAAGTTGCATATCAAGTTTTCAAGGCGATAGATAACATTTGAATTTTTTTAGGCAGGTTGTTGAAAAGCAGGACAGAACTAAATGGCGATGATGACACACTTGATCCTCTGAGAGGGCTTACTGATGGAGTAACCACTGAGACATACCTTTCTTGCTTCAAAACTAAGAGAATTAATATCCCATATTTCGAAGTCAACATGACATTTGAAGAGCCAGTGATGATCAATTATCTTGAGATCTACGATTTCGCAGGTCACTTCTGTATACATTATTATATAAAGTAATTATGACTATGGAAAATTTTGGAATGTCGGTTATTAATTATTCAATAATGTAACTAAACTGATGAACTTTTAATTTAAAAAAATTAATAATTCAAGACTATAAAGAAAAAAAGCACAATGTCACATATTAAGTTTTGACCCCAGTTTTATTCGACGTCTATCTCTCTACATTTCTACCAAATTATCTTATCTAAATCAATCAAGTTACCAAGTTATTAGAGATAAAAAATAATAATTTGATAAAACGATTGTAGTCGCATTGTTTGATATGATAAAACGGGCATAGTTCTCATTGTTATCTTCACGTGGCGCTAATCGCTAATCGTCTTTTTTCGTCTGTTCGCTTTTTTATAATTATCAAAAAACTCGCCAACTCCACCAGCATACTTACATTTACCGAAAAAAACAGCAACAACAAAAAAGGCTAAATATTTGAACGAAAACACGACGCATATTTCAAGTCAAAATAGCTAAATAATTTCTATTTATGTAGGCCTAATTTAAATGTTTTGAAGGGACACACATTGAAAAAATAATAGCTTAGTGCTGATTAAATATTAACAAGGGCATCACACTTACAGTTAGTCGTGTATGGTTTTTTTCTAAAAAGGGTAGTTCCTCTGGCTAGAAGGCCACAACGTGTTCCTCTTCGAACAGTCCAAACACATTCGGTCCCCAACTGGATCATTATTTGCTCACGAACCCTGTTGCCAGCTCATCAAGCCGTTCGCCACACCTGGAGCCCTTGACATCCTGTCTAGCGGCAAAGTTCCTTGAGCTGACTCCATTCCAGCTGAAATATACATATCTGGTGGAACCAAACTGATTGAAAAGCTCACTGAGATGTTTGGAAACAAAAGAAAGTCACGCATAACTTCAAAGGTGCAACGATCATTGGTCCAATCGAAAGGGGCAATCGCAATCATATGACAACCATAGAGGTATCTCGCTTCTGTGCATCGCAGGCAAAGTCCTTGCATGGATACTCTTAAACTGACTCATGGTTCACCTTTACCAGGTCCTACTGCTTGAGAGCCATTGCGATTTCTGATAGGAAAGAGGAACCATCGACATGATCTTCGCTGCCGTGAAATGCAAGAAAAATTCTAAGAACAATATGTACCTCTCAACACCTAATTTATAGATTTAACAAGGCATTTGACACCGTTAGCTTCAAGGGATTCCGGAGAATCATGACCAATTCGGATGCCCAGACATCTTTTTTGAAATGGTCAAGGAACTTCAAGATCAGGTCAGCTTTTCATAACCCTTACGAGCGACACACGACGTAAAGCAGAGATGTCTCATAGCCTCAACACTATTTAGCCTTTAGCTTCACGTTCTCAGCAATATCTTCATTGTTCTTTTGTTTCTGTCGTATTACTTTTTTTCAAAAGTGCTCAAAAGTGTTTTAATGCACGAATGCAAAAGACATCGTGAAGGTTGACTTTTTTTTTCAAACACATAATGTAATAACTAGAAAATCTTAAATTCCCGATAAACGTCACAGTAAACAACAAGAAAACAAAACAATATGAAATTATTTGTTAAGTGATGTTTTTAATGAAAATTAAAAGAAATATGTTTGAACGTGGAAGCGACCCCAGGTCACCCGACTGACAGTCGCAAAAGTAAAATATGAGACAATAAGGTCATGTCTCTTAATGTAACCGAATGAGGATCATATATATATATATATATATATATATATATATATATATATATATATATATATATATATATATATATATATATATATAAAGACAGTGTTAAGCCCCGCGAGGATCCCCATTGGTCAATTTGAAAACACGTGTGTCACTGACCTATCTAGGCCTAGCCCAATATACCGTCTAATAATTTTTCTCATCGGACATATGTCTTCGATAGCTCAGTGGTAAACGTAGTGAACTGCTATACGGGCGACCAGGGTTCGATTCTCCAGTTAGACTATACTTTTTTTTTTCGACAATTAATTTTTCAAACTTTTAAAAAAAAAGACATTGTATATCTATAGGCAATATAGATTTTGTTAAAAAAAAATATTTGACTATTTTTTTTACCCTATTGCAATATTTATTTACTTTCCTAAAAGTATTCAGTAAGTGTAGTTTATAAATTTGTTATCTGCTCCCCAGACAGTCCTTTTTTTTTCACCCGGGCAACGCCGGGCAATGTAGCTTGTATATATATATATATAATATTATTACAGGATAGAGTTTCTGTATTTAAAAAATACATTTCTCGTGGCTGATTCAATATTTTTACTATTCTTAGTGGTTTGATGACAAAAACTTCAAAATATAATATTTATTACTATGTAAATTAAATAATACAGAATACTGAAAATAGTTAAAAGATAGGTGCATACCTTCGGTACAGATAGAATTTGATGGTTATTGTTCTTCTATACAGGTAAAATATAATATTTGATTGGTCTTCTATTCAAGTAGAATTTCATATTTATTGGTTACCTATACATGTATAATAACATTTTTCATTGGCTTTCTGTACAGGATTTAAAAGATTCCATGGCGTGACTATTGCAACACTGAATGAACTGTGAAAAAACGACATGGTCTCTAGTAGTCACAACTAAGAAGGCCGTACACAAATATTTCATCGACAATGAATGCGAAGGGGTGTCCCGCATTAAATTGACTAGTAGCTACAACTTTGGCGCCTGTGAAATAATCATAGTTGGAGGTACGACTTGCAATGTAGTACAAAGATAGCACTGGTCAGTTGTGAAATAATCATAGTTGGTGGTACGACTTGCAATGTAGTCAACGATAACACTGGTCAGTTGTGAAATAATCATAGTTAAAGGTACGACTTTCAATGTAGTACAACGATAACACTGGTCAGTTGTGAAATAATATAATATGTTGAATACAGACCCCAATAATTAAAACGTCTAGTCATACCATTTGTTGTGGTAGAAACAAAGATTTAATTTATTGAAATAGACTTGTTTAAAATTGTCTAGTTAGAGTCCCATATATATTTAATAATAATAAGTCTATTTGTATTGTGCTTACAAAACATATTCTAAGCTCAAAACGCATTTAGCAGCACCAAGAAACAAAAACATTAAAAGAATAGTTAATTTATTCAAAGTAACATGTCTAAAGTTATCTAGGCTGCATAAGAAAACACAAATACAAAGACATTTATAACATAGACCGTTTGCTTTGATATATCTGCTATTTGATGACTGGAAAATCATGTTTTTGGAAAATTTTGATCACAACCGAATTATAGACTTCCGATTAAGTAATTCACTATGATTTTATCAATCGAAAGTCTATCCCAATTGCCAGTTGTTTTTGAAAATTACAACTTTAAAAAAAATTAATTGTAAAAGTAAATGTTACGATTTTGAAATATTATCCATTTATTACTTTTCATTTAGAATTGTAGAATATTGGTTTCGTAGATAATATATACGATTAGAACTCAAATTAAGATAACATCGAAACTTGTATAGACATTATTGGCTGTGCTCGAAAAAGATGAGACAATTAACCTCTAAAGATAGAGCAAACGGTTCAGCTTATTATAACTTGTAAATTATGTTATTACATTGCATCAATTTTAGGTAAAAGACAATTTAACTAAAAACATAAGAAACATAAAAAAACAAAAAACAAAAAAAATTAAATATTATTATTACATAGAAACAATTCAACAATTCAACTGACATTTTAACATTAGTTTCGGATTATTATATTTTTCCTAGACTTCCTAGTGGACTTCGTGACAGGACAGAACCGATCTTCGTGTAACGGTAAGTCCGTTATATTTATAAAATTAAACTAATGGCTATTAGCGCAGTTGATATATATTTCGTAAATAGTTGGTAAACATTGCTGTAGACATATTGGTCATTCAGATACTTGTTGTTTGGTCAAATTATCAAAAAAGATACTTGTTGTGTGGTCAAATTCTCAAACAAGATACTTGTTGTGTGGTCAAATTCTCAAACAAGATACTTGTTGTGTGGTCAAATTCTTAAACAAGATACTTGTTGTGTGGTCAAATTCTCAAACAAGATACTTGTTTTTGGCGTCTTTCTATTTTGCTAGGAATCTCTGGACAAGAGATGTACTAATTTTTGTTGCTAAAAATCGTATAATTATTGTATAGAGATTTGATTTATGCACGCGTATTTGTGACGATATATGCGGGCTCGTTTGATGGAATCATCAGGCAACAGTTTCCCAGTTATGTACCGGGCCTTTTTTAGCAGTTCTAGATGACATGCCCAGACTGGTATTGCGCTGTCGAAACTGGAGAGAAGCATAATATTTGCTTTTTGACTTCTAAGCCTTGCGGGAGCTTAGAGTGGAAAGGAACGGCCAACTGTTTTTAACAAAACTATCCAGTGACGTGGCGACATCACATAATAGAAGTATACGTATATATTTGATGTTTTGGGCTGCACTGCGCAGCAAAACTGGTCATACAATCGTGTTTTTCTCTAAAAACTACAAGAGTAGTATCATCTCATTTTTCTAACCTTGTGGAAATGGGTTCAATTCCATAATATTGTACTCACTATTTTTACCCACCAGTATCAAAAGGAGTCAAATGTGTAAACCATTGGATCCCGGAGTCAGACCGGCGGGCATGTAACTGCGTTTGTCATAATATACTTCCACCCTCATCTTTTCGGGTGACGAGACTGAGAACAGTACCCCCACGGCAGGGATCTAAAATTAAATCAACTTGTTTTGTGCTTGTGATACCCCATGACAAGCTATGGCGCCCCCGACGGTGGGATTTTCTGCCACGTCAGTAAACATAGCCAGTCCTATTGCCTGGGTTCAACGATGGCCATGAGAGAATACGTTTGCTAACCCAGGCGTCGGTAACGTACGGACACGTGCCAGACTTGGAACGTAGAGCAATTTTCAATGGCACGCGCAAGACCACACAAAAAGTCTCTTCTGCAAGAAATTGAGTGCTAGAGGTTTTTAACTTTGGCACACTATTATGAAAAGGTTAACGACCCCTGCGCTAACCCATACAACGGGGGCATGTCCGTGACAAAAAAATTCACTTGGCTAGTGCACCTAAGGATTACAGTACAGAAATACGAGGCTGGCCGTGCAGTATCCAGAGGACACACACATCTCTTTTCGGAAAGGGAACGCGACTGGAACATTTAAACCTTACATGCAATCCGACTTCCCCCTATAGTCGGGGCCATTCTCAAACAAAGCCAATAGCTATGATGACGTCCTTAACCCTTTTATGCATTACAATCATGGTTGTACATGTAAATGTAGAGCGAATTCGAAGACGTTGTTATGAATAGCGCTATGTAAATATTTTATTTGTAATGTTTTTAACCGCGTATCTTAAACCTGGCTCTGTTGGAGCCATGTCAATCGTTATCTTCCAAGAGTCGTCAGCAATTGCCACCCCCTTGGACATTGGCTAGGCACTGTGCCGAATTTAGTTAAATACACATTAGTTTGGGGTCAAGCGTTTTCCCCGCAGTAACAATTGCAAAGGGGATAAAAGTTTTGATTCAATTGGGACGTGTTAGCACGGCTGCGTAAAATGCTGGTATACACATAATTGCTCTGAAGGTATGCTTACATGATTGTAAATAATTAACTCTTTATTCTAAAGGCATAGTTAAAGAATTTATTATAATAACATTATTTTGTGATTTTGTTATGCAAAGTTCTACCAACAAAGCACGATTTGCTTTTCTTTCCCCCTTTTTGGCAAATTTCCGTGTGCGTAAATTTCGGCGAAGATAACTTTTCAGCATAATCGGCCTTAATCAATCCTTTTTTTGGTAACCAGTTTACAGTCTCGGGGATTTTATCTTATAAGTTTACAGACGTTCCTTCTAGATAGAAGATTAGTACGTCCACTAGGCCCAAAACACCTGCAAGGCAACAGGGATCCGTCGGTGGCAGGGATACAACCCGCGACCTGTGAATTGGTTTTTGGTTGACAGTCCGGTGAACTAACCGCTGGACCAGCCGGCTTCACTATGATACCCCATGGATTCTTAGAAGTGCAATGATCCTCGGACGAGCAACACGACCAGATAGAACTGTACACTCCTTTTTTGTATATTACATCTTTCATGTGTTTTTAATAGTGAATGCATGGGTAGTATTCCAGTATTATTGAAGTTATATATGTTTTATTGTACAGGATGTAGTCCTTATTGTACAGGATTCGGACGCTGTAATTCAGATGGATCTTGCATTAAGGACTGTGTACCTGGAAATTATGGGACTAAATGCACATACCGTAAGTGGCGTAAGCATGCACTATCTTATATATATATGAATTTTTAAAAAAATACACAATTTCTAAATAATTAAATATTAAAAGAAATTCCCCTTTTCGTACATATTAATCTGCTTTAGATCTACTATTGAAAACATATTTCAAAGCTGACATATTAAATATTGTCAGCGACTAATAATATTCTGGTGCATTTTAACATACAATATGACAACTAAAAACGACAGAATAAGCACTAATTGACTTTATAGGTCGCAATACTATTTTAATTTGCATAACGTCGAAGCAATTTATTTTTGTAAACGAGTTCAAATATATTAGGGAAAACAGATGATTTGGAGTTAAGACGCAATAAATTATGATAAACATTTTAATATTATCTTAAAAGTACACATATTATAGATTACCTTATATTCTTACTCCCTTTCTATTAACTTGTATTTTCTGTCTGTCTGCTTGCTTGCTTGCTGGCTAGGATGTTTGTTAGCAAAACTTTGCATCGATTTTTCGACCACTTCTCGTAGTCCAATCGAGCTGAAACTTGGGCAGCAGACTTGTCCAGACTAACAATACATTCTATCAAATGTTCAACATCGTAGCATTTGGAATAGTAACTAATACCTTCGAACAATTTGCGAATCGAAGAATAAAAACATGGCTGCCTCTACAGGAAGAGCCGGAAGTAAATTATTTTTTTGGGGATATGTTCGTTTTTACGAAATAAATAGAATGAAAACGACACAATATAGCTTCTTTTTATGGTTATTGCGGGCCAAAGCTAAAACAAAAGATAACGGATGAGCAAAATTTTAGTGTGGAAATTCATAAGATATGATATAACTTATATTTATTTTAATCTATCAAAACATAAATTTAATATAAACTAAGTTTACAAAGAAAGGGAGTATCATAAAAACTGTGTTTTTTATTGGTTAGTTTATTACACTTTAAAAAATCTATGTACACATTTGGTATTAAAATATAACTTTGGTTAAATTTTAATTAAAAACACACAATTATATTTTCTTTAAAACAGAATGCCCTCCCATGTGTGGGATGGATGGCAGCTGTGACGAAACTGGCGCTTGCTTACATGGTTGTAGGCCTGGATATTACGGAAGTCGTAATTGCTCCAATAGTAAGAACTAATAAAATACATAACTTTTATTATAAAAATCTGAAAGAAGTCGAGATAAATCCAGATACATATTTTAGGCCTAATATCGTCTTAAAATTGCATATTATATCACATATGTTATGTATATTTTTTTCAAGTCAAAACAAGAATAATGTTTTACAAATCTACGTACGCATTTGGTTATAAAAATATCATTTCAGTTAAATTTCTATTAAAAACAAAATTGTTCTTTTATTCGATACAGAATGCCCTCCTAGCTGTGGAGATGATGGCAGCTGCAATATAACGGGCGCTTGCTCACGTGGATGTAGGCCTGGATATTACGGCAGTAATAAATGCTCCAGTAGTGAGAACTTATAAAAAATACTTTATTTTTATAATACATAGCTTAAAGAAGTCGATAAAATATTGTATAAAGTTAAATAATTTTGATCGTCATTTTAACTTTATCACAAATATATATATATATATATATATATATATATATATATATATATATATATATATATATATATATATATATAGGCCTATATATAAATATATAAATATAAATATATATCTCAAAAAGTGTGAGTGTGTATGTATATATGTGTATACATACCGCATACTCTTTTTTTTAATAGGCTACTATTAATTTTAATAATAAATATGAATTGTCATGTATATTGTTTTTCCAAGAATTGGAACACGCAATGTTTATTCTCCTCTCTCTCTCTTTTCTTACTACACACAATATTAGGACGTTTAGTAGGAAAACGAAAGGTTCTAGGTAATGCTGGGATTCTGTGTTGATCTCAAATTCTCAGAGTCTGGGAACGACTCATTATTTAATAGGGGAAGTTCCTATCGTTTTTGTTATGAGTTTTGTAATGATACCATGATTTTCACCCCTACTGGTAATGGGTCTATCCCTTGCACCACTCGGATAGTATTTAATGATTTGTTTTGTCTGAAAGACAGAGAGTTTCAAAATATGTTCGTTTGAGAACGTTTGTGTTTGCACTATTTTATTCTAACTGTACATAATAGATATATTGTATATATTGAACATACCACCTGAAATAAACTATCAACAACAGTTACACTGAAGCTTCTTTGTCAAGTTACTATCCTATTGTGTTGTATACATTACTATAAGATTTATCTACTACCATAATTTACAAGAAAGGAAATGTTGGAATACAAATACTGAATTTGTGCCCAGGACTATAAGAAGAGTTCGTGTAATACTGAAACATAAATACTAATAATTAAAGTCTCCCCTAGGACTAACGAGAATTATCAGCAAGATCTACACAGCTCTGGCCACAAGGGGATTGTGGACGTAACAAAATTTGGTGGTCTCGCCCGGTATATTTGAGTTCTACTTTTCCTGACCTAGGATTGACAAGATTTGGTGGTCTCGTTCGGTAGATTTGAGTTCTACTTTTCTTGATCTAGGATTGGAAAAAATTTGTTGATCTCGTCTGGAAAATTTGAGTTATATTTTTTCCTGACCTATAAATATTTTGTGACATTAGTAGTACTGAGAGCGGCATATTTGTGTTTCGTTTTCTAGGACTGTGAAACTATTTAAAAAGAGGAGAGAACTGGTTTGCGTTTTTATTCCTTGGGAAGTGTGAAGATTCCACGAAGTGTTTAATATTATATTGTGCAAATTTCTGGACAAATCGTAAGTTGGAACTTTATATTTTATTAAACAATATATACTACTCTACTATAACAAATATTTCGAACGCTATACTATGGCTTCGAATATATCAAGTGAGGAACTTAATGCCATGTCATTTGCTGAACTAAAAGAATTAGCTGAGTCCTTTGGGATTGAGGCAGGACAGGCAAGACCTAATCGTAATCGTTTGACCAAAGAAATTATGACATGTTTGAACGGGCAGAATGCCATGAACACTGGTAGTGTAGTTGAAGTGGGACAGAACGATATCAATGAAGGTTATGTAGCTCCCAGTGGGGGCGAGGTAATTGCCCACGGAGACGAGGTAAGAAATATGTCATCTAGATCATCAAACAATGATGAAGATGAAGGGTTGAGTGAAAACCTAAAATTCCAATTAGCTATGAAGAGAATGGAATTAGAAAGTATGGAAAGGAGGGAAAATGAAAGAATTAGAATTGAAAGCAGAGAAAGGATAGAGATGGCACGCATGAACAGACCTGACCATCGTAGGGACAGCAATGGTATGGATATTAGCGCAATGAAGCAACACTTGCCTATATTCAGAGAAGAAGATGTTCAAGATTTCTTTTTGCTTTTTGAGAGGATAGCTGTAGATTATCAGTTCCCTGATGATAAGATGGCTTTATTGTTAAGGTCAACTCTCAACAAAGGAAAAGCATTGGACGTAGTGTTGAGTTTAACACCCGAGGAAATAAATGACTATGAAGTAATCAAAGATAGGGTGCTAAAATGTTATTCCCTGACACCAGAAAAATATAGAAAGCTATTTAGAGACAGAAAGAAGGCATATGATCAAACTCATGTAGACTTTTTGAGACAAAAGGAGAAAATGTTAGAACAGTGGCTAAGGTCACAGAATGTAAGTGAGTTTGATAAACTCAAGAACCTAATATTGTTTGAGGAATTCAATGATTGTATTCGAGTGGATATTAAAACTCACATCTCAGACCGAGGGGTTGAAGATGTGCATGAAGCTGCTAGATTGGCAGATAACTATGCCATAATTCACGCCAGCATAAAGCCATATTATGCTGACAAACCCAAAGTGCACAAACCAGAGTCCAAGGAGGCTAGTAAACCAAAAGAGACAAGTGAAAACAATAATAAGAACAGTGGTGTAAATAATAATAGTAACTTAGTTCATTTCAGGAAGCAGACAGATGTAAATAAAGCAAAGGTGGTATGTTTCAATTGCAAGAAAGAGGGCCACATGAAGAAAGATTGTTGGATCCTTACCAAGAAGCAAGGTGCTATTCTACACTGTGCCAGAGTGCAGAAAGATAGCAAGCAGACAGAAGAAGTGTGCAACACAGGGTCAAGAAACTCAAAAGAAATGCGGCCGGCATCGCCCATAGTTGTGGAGTCGATGGTTTTTGAGAACAGTCTATCTAAGGTAAAAGAGAATAGCTGTACTCAATCTATTATGCTTTCAGAAGGCCGTGAGGAACAGATGGTTCCTGAAGTCCCGGAAGAGGACGACCTATCCGATTTTCGACCCTTTGTCTACGAGGGGACAGTGTCGACAGAAGTCGATGTACTCAGCAAGAAGAAAATACAGATATTACGTGACACGGGTTCTGCTGTCAGCGTGATCCTGGAGGGCAGTGTGCCGTTAACAGATGCCACCAGTACCGGTGAGTCTGTTGTGCTGAGAGGTGCTAGCATGGAGGCTGTGGAAGCTCCACTGCACAGAATAAAACTCGAGTCGGATATTTTTACAGGTAACATCGTAGTGGGAGTGTGGCGCGCACTACCCGTCAAAGGCGTTTCCATGATATTAGGAAATGACATTATGGGCGGCAGAGTCACTGTCGAGCCCATGGTTAAAGTGTTGGAGACAAAGATGGCGGAGGACAAAAACCTACGTCCTGCCAATGAACGCCCAACATGTGCACTGACAAGAGCAATGCAGAAAAAGAAGTCGGTAAAGACTCCTGCTACGCCGTGTAGTGCAACGAAAGATGTGTTTGTCTGTTCTGAAGACACACATGCGAATGAAACAGTGATAACAGAAACACCTGACATCGATTTAAGTGCTACGTTCTTCGCTGAACTAACAACTGGTGATGCAACAGAGAACGATAACATTTTGTCACCAAAGCAGAAATTGGTGAAAGAACAATTGAATGACGAAGTAATAATGCAACTCAGAATGAAAGCTGTTGATGAAAAGACTGCAGATGCAATGGCGGAATGTTTCTACATGAAAGATGAAGTGTTGATGAGAAAGTCGAAACCGCTCAACTCAGGTACAAACGAGTGGGACAGTATTCACCAGATTGTAATACCTAAGTGCTATCGTCAAGATATACTGCGTATGGCGCATGATCTTCCTTTCGCTGGTCACATGGGAGTCCGAAAAACGCACCACCGTATCCTCCCTTACTTCTACTGGCCAGGACTGAGAAGAGATGTCGAACAATACTGCAAGACTTGCCACGTATGCCAAATGGTAGGACGTCCTAACCAACGAATTCCTGTCGCTCCACTCCAGCCGATACCAGCGTTCGACGAACCATTCAGTCATATACTCATTGATTGCGTGGGCCCGTTGCCGAAAACAAAAGCCGGTTTTCAATACCTGCTCACAGTCATGTGTTCATCCACTCGCTTCCCGGAAGCCATTCCGTTGCGGAACATAACAACAGTGAAGGTGGTAGACGCCCTGACAAATTTCTTCACACGTTATGGCCTACCGAAGACAGTACAGTCCGACCAGGGGACTAACTTTACTTCGAACATTTTCAAACAAGTCATGGAACAATTAGGGATAAGCCATAGGCTATCAAGTGCCTATCATCCTGAGAGCCAGGGAGCTCTGGAAAGGTTTCATCAGACATTAAAATCGATGCTTAAAAAGTACTGTTATGAAAACGAGAAAGACTGGGATAAGGGTGTGCCTTATGTACTGTTCGCTGCAAGGGAGGCCACTCAGGAATCCCTGGGGTTTAGCCCATTCGAACTTGTGTATGGACACTCAGTCAGAGGTCCGTTGAAACTTCTACATGAAACTTGGCTAACGGACAGTGAACCGATTGGACTTTTGTCATATGTAGATAAATTTAAAAATAGGCTTTATCTTGCTTTTAACCATGTGAAGATTCATTTTCCACAGATGCAGGAGCGTATGAGACAGAACTATGACCGTAAAGCTACAGCTAGAACTTTTGCACCAGGTGACAAAGTTCTTGTGTTTCTACCTTTGCAAAATCAGCCTTTAAGTGCAAAGTTTAGTGGACCCTATGAGATAGAGTCAAAGCTTGGCGAGGTCAATTATTTGATAAAGACTCCTGACCGGAGACAAAAGCAGAGGGTATGCCATATTAATTTGCTTAAGCCCTATGTTTCCAGGGAAAAGAGTAAACCACGGGAGGTCCCCATGATTTCGTTAGCTAGAGTCCCGACGGATTTATCTAGGATAGAATATAAGTTTGCAGAAAGTAAACTTAATAATACAGATGCCCTTAAGAGTTTAGATACAAGGCTAGAACATCTTCCGGTAGAAGATAAGGAGAAGATTATTGAGCTGGTACATGAAAATAAGTCAATGTTTACAAATGTTCCCAGTAGGACACATGTCATAGAGCACGATGTAGTGTTAACCAATAGTGCCAGGTCTATTAAACAGCATCCATTTGACCCCATCAGACCTGAGCATATTAAATTAGATGTAAAGTATATGTTAGAAGATGACATAGGAGAAAAATGTGATAGCAAATGGTCTACACCCTGTGTGATGGTACCAAAAGCCGACCACACACTGCAGTTTTATAGAGACTTTGGGAAATTAAGTAATTTGACAGAGACCGACTGGTATCCCATTCCCCGTATCATCGACAAGATAGAGACAAGGTCATAGCTGATACTCTATCTCGGGTGCTACATGATTGACTGAATAACCCCATACTTCTTTTTCAGATCATCTCATTTATTCATTAAGAATGTGTCATGATAACCTATCATTCGTTTGAATTTTGATTATGTAATACCTATAGAATACTTGTATCATACAGAAGTCAAGTCTTTTGAAAGTATTAATAATTCTTATAATCATGTATAATATTGATGTTCTGATATATTTTAAATTCATTTGATTATGGAAAAGAAATTCCATTTAAATGTTGATGCATGATGCAATAAATATATAATATGCACGTATTTACTTGATATGGATGGATAAAAGTAATTGTCATCACATGCAATTAAGTGGGAAAACTTTGAGCTAGTTGATTTATTATCTTGTTTTATTTTAGTTAATGAATGGAACTAAATAATAATATGTACAATTTTTATCTTAGAAAGAGATGTAATCTTAATTGGTATAAATTAATAGATAATATTGGAAATCTATTGCTAAATTGTTATATCATGGTAATAGAATGGGAAAAACTAGTGGATATTCACTATGTTGTATATAGGTTGTTATATATTCCATATATCCGGGAATGGAGGGAAACAAAGGTACCTAAAGGTGGGCACTCATTCAACCCTAAACAATCTTTTATATTAAACTTTCAAATTTGCCAAAAACGCATAATAGTGGATTACATTTTAATATTGAGATTACTGTAGTAATCGTAACTAGAGCGTATTTTCTCCTCATATTTGAGAAAAGGGGAAGTATCATCATTCTAGGTATGAACCCTGTTAATGTCAAGTTGACACTGTAATTTAAAGGGGAAGTAACCTATAGTTTGATTCGAGTTACGTATTACTTATCTTTTGGTTTGTATATTAGAAGTAAACTGTTGAAAATTGACAGAGTTTGAGCAATGTTATATTTGTTTAAATAGATTAAGACTTTTTGCAAATTTTTGGTGGAAATCCACACAACTGTACATAGTTAAAATAAGAATGACTAGAATATTTTTGAATTATTTGTACTTGTTGAGACATTAGTTAATATTAATACTAACGGGGAAATATTTGTCCATCACGTTATAATCACAATTACCATTGGGTAGTGACACTTTTTATAATTTAGTTGTGCCAGTGAGCCATGTTTGCTTAAATTGTCTTATAATCCTCCATTGATTGTTGGTTGTTAAAACGATAGTGTTAAGTACGAAAAATGTACCATGTTGAGTATTACTTGGGTAATTATGGTACATTATTTCTTTCATTGGGTGGGGGCGTGTCATGTATATTGTTTTTCCAAGAATTGGAACACGCAATGTTTATTCTCCTCTCTCTCTCTTTTCTTACTACACACAATATTAGGTCGTTTAGTAGGAAAACGAAAGGTTCTAGGTAATGCTGGGATTCTGTGTTGATCTCAAATTCTCAGAGTCTGGGAACGACTCATTATTTAATAGGGGAAGTTCCTATCGTTTTTGTTATGAGTTTTGTAATGATACCATGATTTTCACCCCTACTGGTAATGGGTCTATCCCTTGCACCACTCGGATAGTATTTAATGATTTGTTTTGTCTGAAAGACAGAGAGTTTCAAAATATGTTCGTTTGAGAACGTTTGTGTTTGCACTATTTTATTCTAACTGTACATAATAGATATATTGTATATATTGAACATACCACCTGAAATAAACTATCAACAACAGTTACACTGAAGCTTCTTTGTCAAGTTACTATCCTATTGTGTTGTATACATTACTATAAGATTTATCTACTACCATAATTTACAAGAAAGGAAATGTTGGAATACAAATACTGAATTTGTGCCCAGGACTATAAGAAGAGTTCGTGTAATACTGAAACATAAATACTAATAATTAAAGTCTCCCCTAGGACTAACGAGAATTATCAGCAAGATCTACACAGCTCTGGCCACAAGGGGATTGTGGACGTAACAGAAGACTGATAATTTTGACAATATATAATCATTTGTGACGTTTCGCGGGGGAGCAAAATAAACGTATCATGACCTAGTAGGCCTATGTTTGACCATTTTGTTAAAAATAAATACAACGTAAAGATGCAAAGCGAATGGCAATCTATTCCAAATAATAAGCTATATTAATTTGCTAAGTGCTGACGTCGCACTCATTTATTGTCATAAAGTGTACATCTAAAATGTATACGATATGTGCATCTCCCTCAACATAGTAAAACGAACACATTATTTTTTTAATTTTAGCTAATTACTAGTAAGTTATTTTTAATATTTGTATAAATGATTTTTTAATCATTTAATACTAAATGCACTGTGTACTATCAAATTAAATTGTTAACTTAATTTTCGATTAAATCTCTTTAATTAGTCTTTAAGACCCGTTAAAACCTTTAAAAAAAAATTGTAATGTAAATCATGAAACATATGCTACCGTATAGTTTTAGTAACAGCAAACGTACAATTTTATCAATATGTGCAAACATTTGTATTAAAATATAGTTAAGCTTACCTTTATAACACATATTTATTTTAAAAAAACAGAATGCCCTCTCGGCTGTGGAGATGATGGCAGTTGTAATATAAATGGCGCTTGCTTGCATGGATGTAGGCCTGGATATTACGGCAATAATAAATGCTCCACTAGTAAGCACTTTTAAAATACATTGGTTTTATTAATACAGAGTTGTGAGAAGTGTAATATATTACTTTCAGACCCAACAAATTCTTTAAAGAGACATATTTTTAAAATAATGTAAATCATGTAACAGTAGTATTTTAGAAACAGCAAAAAAATACTTTTATAAATATGTGCACGCTTTTGTATTAAAATATAATTGAGCTTTCATTTAAAACACATGTTTCCTTTTCTTTAAACAGAATGTCCTCCCAGATGTGGAGATGATGGCAGCTGTGATATATCTGGCGCTTGCACACTTGGATGTAGGCCTGGATATTACGGCTATAAATGCACCAATAGTAAGCACATTCAAAATACATTGGTTTTATTAATACAGAGTCGCGAGAAGTGTACTATTTTACTTTACAATTATAAGCATGTCTTGTAAAATATCAATATAAACTTATGATAAACAATATGTATCCTACAAAAAGTATATCGAATTTGAAGATTAGGTCTACATCAATTAATGTAATCAATTATATAATTTAATTAATGTGAATTGTTGCATTCAATTGTTCAAGTCCCCGTATTATGCTATTTTTAACAGTGTTATCTGTCGTAACAAGGAAATTTGTGATGCCCCAAAAAATACACTGATAACAAAGTTTGCATGTAGTAACATAGGTGGAAGGTAACTTGGATTTTGATATCCTGCTTTCGAATGACCGCATCATGATTGTCGAATCATAAATTTGTAATGTAAAATGCAAAATATCATGGGTTATTTCACTAAATCCTGCTATAACTTTGATTGCACTAGAAATATAAATAACGCCAATGTCCTGCATAAGAATGCATTATGTACACTGCAAACAAAATCAGTTGAAGCTTAACAGTGAGAAGACTGAAGCTCTTATCGTCGGTACGAGACAGAGGGTCGTGTCCCTCACTGCGTCCGATCTGCAGCTGGCTGATGCAACTGTGCCTTTCTCCCCGACTATCAAAAGCCTTGGCGTCTATCTGGACTCCACGCTGTTCATGCAAACCCACATCTCCTTCCTCACCAAAATCTGCTTCTTCCATCTGCGTCGTATTGCCGCCATCCGTCGTTATCTCACCAAGGAAGCTTGTGTTAAGCTCATCATCACTCTCCTATTTTCCCGCTTGGACTATTGTAATTCGCTTTTGGCTGGTCTCTCGGCCTCCTCCCTTCAAGGACTCCAACGTATCCAGAACTGCGCAGCCCGACTAGTTCTCAAGAAGAAGAAGTCAAATGATATCAATCCTCTGCTCCGATCTCTGCACTGGCTACCCATCAACAACCGGATCTCATATAAGCTGGCTTCCCTCTGTTATATATGCCTGAATAACTGCGCCCCGGATTATCTTCGCTCTTGTATGGAGCTCTACACCCAGTCCCGCCCACTTCGTTCGGCATCTGACGCGCTTACTCTGCGGATCCCTCGTGTGAGGCTAGTGTCCGCTGGCGAACGTTCATTTTCCTACGCAGGACCGTGCGCTTGGAATCACCTCCCACTACAGCTTCGCCAGAGCCCTAGCTATGACACCTTCAGGAGCCGGCTAAAGACTCACCTATTTCGTCAGCAGAATTAGCGTATTACTATATATTTCGTTGTCTGTCTGTATTCTGTAACTGTCGTCTGCGCATAGAACTGTCACCAACGGGATATGCGCTATATAAGCAACGTTATTATTATTATTATTATTATTATTAAACACAGTCAAGAGCCTACAGCAAAAGTTCGAAAATAAGTTCAATCAACTTGGCCGCACACAAGAATATAGATTGCCACAAAAAGTATAATCGGTGAGCTGGCGTTTTGGAGAAAATCCGAATGCCAAAAAAATATTATTCAAAGACGATCTAAAGACTATTTTAAAAATACTTGCCAGCGATATAAAACGTGACCGATCTTTTAGAAAAATTATACTACTGATGGTTTACGCTAGGTAGAAAACAAGATAAATTCAAGGAACTAGCTAGATTAAAAATAAAGTGCGAAAACAAGACACACTGAAAATCACTGCCATGCAGAGTAACTCATCCTGTGTAGGCGACATATTTAACGAGGACTTTCAGTTCCATAATAGGCTTAATAGGCCAGAAGAAAAGGCACAAATATACTGGAAGAGGTGATTATTCTCAGAACATAATAGGCCAGAAGAGAAGGCACAAATATACTGGAAGAGGTGATTATGCTCAGAACATAATAGACCAGAAGAGAAGGCACAAATTTACTGGAAGAGGTGATCATTCTCAGAACAGACGAACTTGCAACAAAGTCCTCTCTGAGCTAGTGCCGATCTTTGACTTAGATCTATTCATATTCAAATTATGTACATTTTCATATCTCCATAACTAATAGACATATACAGTGATTTGTATATATCCGTTTCCCTAGTCAACATATATAATAAAAAAATGTAGAAATCAATGAGGGCTAATGATAACGTACTCAAATAGTATTTTATCTAGTTATATAATACTTAAATGTGTTGTAAAATTTACTCTAGCGCAGCTTTGCCTCTGACAGAAAATAAACAGTCATGTACATTTGTTAAAAAGTCTAGTCAAAATTAGCAGCATAACGTTTTGCTATATGGCTTGCAATGACAAGGTATATCTTCTGTTAAGTTGTTTTTTTTTTTTTTTGGTGGCTTTTTGGATATATAGTATATTGATAAAAACTGGTTTCAGTGACAATGATACGTGTATACGATTGGTTTGTTTGGTACATTCTAATAATGTAAGGTTGGTTTCGCTTGTTTAAATCTAATAATCTAAAATTAAGTTGAGTGGAACAATTTAGTAGGATTTAGTTATATAGGTTCATGATTTAAAATCCTTCTCTATCACAGCCAAATATCATATTATGTATCTACGAGATTTTAATAATTTGAAGTAAACTTGTTTTCAGTTTGTAGTCCCTACTGTGGCAACGATGGTCAATGCGGTAATGACGGAATTTGTACTTACGGATGTGAGCCTGGATATTTTGGACCCACATGCTTTCAACGTAAGTTTTAATTTCTAAGATTGCAACAAGCTCTATTGTATTCTTTAAGTGAGGATATAAAAACAACTTTTATTTAAAGGCATTGTTTTTTTAAAACATAATTATTTAAAAAATAATTGCAGCAATATTATTTGTGTTTTTTTATGTCCACTTTTTTAGTGGGTCTGCCTGATTTTTACACTAGTAATGAAACATGGACTTGCCACTGCCAAGGGAACAAATGTGTGGACGGATTTGATCTTTGTCTGGAGTTTGATTACTGCATTGATGGATGGTTTAGATACCATTGTGGTTACAGTAAGTATATATTACATATAATATAATGAATATATATGTGTGTAACTTTAAGTATGTTGGTAATTTCAAAAGAGCTTTAAATTGTTATCTTGCTTATTAATATACTTAAATCTTTTACTTATTATATATTTTTAAGAGTTTAAATTTACTATTACAGTAAACTACTCTTTTCAGAAATACATGTTTACAGTTGTATATAATAATAATAGACTCTAATATGTTTAAGACACTAACATTTTCAGAAGACTTGGGCGTCCTGGCTGGAATGACTCATCCTTTTCTAAATGACAATAAACATGGAACTTGTTACAATGCAGAGAATAACACAGTCAGTGCTGTGTGGGATTCCCCGATAGTGTTTTCTTGGCTATGGCTGACATTCGATGCTAAAAGTGGGTGAAGCAATGTATTTCTTAACTTAAATCTCATTCTTTACAGCAGAAAGATCTATTTTGATTGTGTCCTTTTACGACTTGTATATGACAGCCATGCGTTGTTGTTGGTGATAGTTATTTATAAGCGCCGTTACATGTAGTTTAGCGTTTTCAATGCGCTTTTTTTTTATATAAATGTCATTGGTTTAAGTAATTGTAAGTATTATACAACAAACAGCTGTGAAAGAAAAATGTGGACATTTTAAGCAATAATTATAAACTGGCGAGTTAGAATCCTACAAAACGTTAGTATTTATTATCCTATGTTTCTGGGGGTAAAATAGATGTAGACATTAAAAGTAACTGTCAAGCAATAATAACATTGTGTTATATTTATATTAATTAATGCTTTGTTGTTTTTTATTTCTATGTAATGAACCACAAAACCATCTTAAGGATGGATGCATAGCAAAACAAAAAGCTCTGTTTTTAAAGGTTGTTTAATGAATGCATTTAATTCAAAGGAAATGCTGCTCGATTGAATTAAAAAAGTATTTTCTTTTCGAGTCTCCCGCATTGTGTTCTTATGAATGCAGCCTTTAGAAATAAAAAAATGATTGTAACAAAACCATAGACTATAATACACATGGACCGCTTGCTTTAGTATTTCTGCTATATGATGACTCGAAACACTGATTTTCTGATATCCCGATTCGTAATATACTTTGCACTTCCATTTTATTGAATCGCTATGGTTTTCTCAATGAAAAATTAAAATCGAAAGTAGTACAGATCGGAAACATTGATAGATCAGTGTTGTGTGCACACGGAAAAAGAACAGAAGCTCTAAAAATAGAACAGGCGGTCTATCTTATTACAGCCAATGATAATAGGATTAATTATATTAATAGGCCTACAAGTATTCATTTAAAGTCGAAAAAAATGCGATTTAATAAAACGGAACTTGTTTTACAATTACTTCATTTAGAATCGGGAATTGCAAAAAAAAAAAAAAAGAAGATAATAGCATAAAAAACTAAGGCAAGCGGTCCATGTATATTATAGTCTATGAACAAAACGTAACCTCTTTTATATTTGTATTTGTTTGAAAGGTAAGAGATGAATGTGAAGGATTTGTTTCTTCTAAATGTACTATATACTAACAACTAGTATATTGATAAGAGGGCGTAACTACAATTGCATTATGTGAGCTTTCTTTTTTGTTTGATATTTCTTACAGCTGACAAAAAGCATAATTTCAATGTCATTTTTGACAATGGAAACACAACTGAGATGGTCAATGGCGACGCCTTCATGCTGAAACACATCAGTGCAAACATTGTTGAGCTCAACTTTATGAAATCTGTTTACCTGACGTCTCTTGTGATATCTTGGACTGGGAATGTCTCATTATGCTCGCTGTCTATAAATGGAGGTAAAAGTACCATTGAGAAATGTCCCTTCTAAAAACGTTAAAGTTAGACTATACGATTTCCCATCACAACGCATTGTTGAAGCTGTTTGAGCTTTTACCATTTTCTCTTTCTTAGTTTTCTTGACGTAGTCGTTTTAATTTGTCTCATTTAGTTGTTTTTTTTTTTTTGTTGTTTTTTTTGAAAATATATTTTATATTATATATAATATAGTCTAGTGGTTTTTAGTTTGTTTCATATAATATTTCTTAATATGTTAAATATAATTTTTCTTATTTTGTTTAATATATTATTTCTTAGTTTAATTGAGATAGATCTAGCTTAATATGTGTTAATTTTCTGATATTGCCTTTCTAAAATTTGTTTAATTTTTTTTTATTTATTTTATTTTTCAGATCATAATTTAGCGCTTAGATTGCCCATACTACCAGGCTATAAAAAATATAAAACACTGATACTTCAAAGTAGACCAATTACTGATGGAGACATCAGTTCAAAGAACTGCGTCAACTTAAAAAGTGATTTATACCAAAATTTCGACATTTTGTTTCCAGAGCATATTTGGCTGTCAAGTATTAACATTTACCCTGGTAAATATATCATTATCCTTGTCTGTGACTACCACCCAAAATAGTTGCTCTCCAATAAACTCGTTCGCGGGGCAGGCCTTCCCATACTGCAGAATAACATTTTAAAAAAAAGACTTCCGGCTCCTAAGTCAAGGGAGTAACGATATTCAGGGGTGGTTCCGAAGGAGGGGGGGGGCGGGTAATCACAATACTCTCCGAGCGACAGCTACTCCACGACACGAGTATCATAGGTTACGGCTCGTAACATACGCGCGATATTGAAACTGACGTTAAAAAGCTAGGGCTTAACTGGGTACAGATAGAGAAATTGGCCCAGGATCGGGATACCTGTAGTACTGTAGTTCTAGCCCTGTGTCCCAGGTGGGGCGAACGGCATAGGTAAAGTAAGTAAATAAATAAAGTAATTAAATAGCCAGTTAATTAGCATTTATATTTTGTATATAAACGTTTGCATTTAGAGAAATCTCAAGCAATTTGTTTTCTAATTCAAGATTCGAAATAATTCATTCATATTTTCGTTTTAAATATAAAACCATGAAATAGTAATACTTGAATACGAAATACTAATATTCTACATTGTTTTCCTGAACACAGCCGTAAAAGAGAAAGTGAATGCTACATTGAACTTCACATTCAAATTCGAAAAATCAAATGAGACGAGACCAGGACTCGTTGTTGGAAGCAGAGTATCAACCTTCTTTTTTCCCATTGAAGAGGAAATTTTTAGCATTAACATACAATTGATTGATGGGGATTTAGACTTATGCGAAATAGAGATCTTTGGAGGTTGGTATGTTAATATAAATATATATGTATATATTATATACGTGACCCATCATTTTATTGTTGTCTGTCTTCCTAGTTTTTGAATTTGTCATCCGTAGAATGGCGGATAGAGAAGTCGACTACCATGCGTTTGACCTTTGGTCGATTCCTAGATTGGTCGTAGTTTTATTTCCTGATTGCTCTATTTCTAGATTGTGAAAGGTATCAAGACGTGTAGCTTTACTATCAGTTACTCTCAGCTACTGGATGGGTTCCCCATTGTAATACACCTTGCATAACACAGAGTGTCAATGGAACGGTCAAACATTCAACTTATTATGATTCGTACATTTTAAACTCTTAGAACATCCCTATTCCTTAACTATAAGAAATATCTAAATCATTACAGACCTATATTATAATTATGAATCAAACTTTCTATAGCGTTTTATTTATTGTTGCATGCTAAATTTTCCTCTCTAACTTTTTGTAATAGTTTTGCCTGGAATAAAAAAACCACCATCGATTTTACATAATTTGATATATTTTAATTTACGTGCCTTTACATTTATCAGATTTATAAACCACATAGTCCATTGTCATTTTCAGAATGCCCTCCACCCAAGTACGGGTTGGGATGTAAGGAGACATGCTCTTTTACTTGTGCAGGTCAGGAATGTGATTACAGAGGTCAATGCTTAAAGTGTGTATTTGGAAGGATTGGACCCCATTGTATGGAGTATAACACCCAGCTCTTGTTGAGACAGACGACGAAATCAAGCACTCACTCATATAGAGTTAAAAGTGTAAACCGAGCGAAAAAGCCAAGTAGAAAACTTTTTATTTATATATGTCTTTTGGTTATTGTTGAAAAGTTCGTCTTTAGTAAATACTGAACCTAACCAGCAATAAAATAGAGCTTACTTTGCATTTATTTTTCGTATATACGTGTTATTGTTTTTTTTTAATTACTTTATTTTAAAATGATTTTTTTTTCTATCTTAACAATGATTGTAAACATATTTTTTCATATCACCATATTATAATGCATACATTAACATAATATAGCACAAATAAAATAGCATTAAATGTAAAGCATATATTGCATGTCAAATACAATAGCTTTATTTCTCTTGAAACCTAAAATATGTTTCTGTTTGTACAATTTAGAACGATTTTACAATTAAAATATATATTTTAGCAAAATGTTTTTAGAACTTTAAATTATACTGTTTAATATCAAAAGGCATGTACGTACGTGTTTCAAAGGAACTCTTTGAAGACATGGACTTATTATTCAATACGAGTTCCTGTTGTATTGTAGATGTACCAGTTAGTGTGAAGAAATAACTAATTTACAAAATTATGAACCTTCACGATTGTAATACCTGGAGTAAAAAGATACACATAAATGTGTTATGACTTTGACTCAAGTTACAAATGTAACAGAAGAACTCTTATATTTGATGCTTTTGATAGACACTACAACACTTCTAATACCCTGCAAAACACATTGACCAATAAAGCTGGCTTGGTAATGAGCTTTCATTTCGAACAATTCGTTGCAACATTAAAGAAATCTCAAAATGCAGTGTTAAATTGACCTGGTAAATATTCAACAGTAAACAGTAATCATTGACCTATGAAGTATACATATTATTTTGCATTAGAAAACCTTTTGTATTAAATAGTAGGACATATAAAAAAAAAATATGCTGGATGTAGTAGACAAAGTAGTAGACAATTATTTACACAGTCTAAATCAGGGTTTTTTTCAATCATTTTTCGAGTAGATACGACATTTAATAATATTCATAATAAATTAATTGGTATATAGTTTTCAACAAACATAATGTAAGCCAAAGAACATTTAGCACTGAGTAACAAAATCATATATATAGCCAATTTTTTATGCGTTTTTTAATAATTATATTCAACCTTTCACGTTTACATGTAGTGCCTACACTATAAATTCTTTCAATCGCGATTAGCCGATAAACCAATTGTTATCTTATCTTAAATAGTACATAATTACATTTCCTTTTATAAAGAAGATTTTGCGTCCTACGCTAATCTTTTGTCTAAGTCTTGTCTAGCATTTAGTTTAGTGTTTGAATGATGTTAAATTACTGGTTTTCTTGGTTTGTTCAGGTAACCCATTCCATACCCAAATATCACTTGGAAAGAATAAAGGACTTCCATGTATTTGTTCTTGCATAAGGGAAAAGAAATTTATTTTTTTGTCATTATGTTTATCTGAGCATTGTAACAGATTGTTATCGTGTTGTATTTTTAAATTATAATTTAATACCGTGTGTATTATTACTACTTTACTCTGCCATTCTTTTCTCGAGCGTTTCTAGGTTTGGTGATTTAAATGTTGCGTTTAATCTCATGAACACAATCAAACATATAAGGAAGTATATGTTTAATTTAAACTTTAATATAAGAGGAAAATTTACAAAGATTCATTTAGTTATAATAGTCATATAATTTCTATGTCAGGTTTTGTCATTTTTTTTAAATAGTATGTCATAGTTCACCAGTTTATGTGGCCACGGCATACTAGGTGATTGTGTGGCCAGCACTATGCACAACCGCCTTTACTTTACCCCTAAGGTCAGGTACCCATCAGAGCTGGGTAGACGGAGGTACACCCTCCAGATCCGGGAAAAATTCCTAGCCTGCACCAGCATTCGAACTCAGGACCTTCGGCTCGCCAGTCGAACGAGGTGCCGCTCGGCTACCGTGCACCCCGGGGATCAATTCGGTCCGCCGGGTACTTTTAATTATGTCAAAGTAGGATTTCTAATTCATTCCGCATGTCCAAAGTCTATACGGCACCCTACTGTTTTCTTTTAGAAAAGCATTACAATGCCTTTTGGGGCGTCTTTTGCGCTTCTGAAATAAGATCATGACGAGATTGTTATGGAGGGGGGAAGGGGTTGCAATGTGCACTGCAGCCCGTCACACCAAGCCCCTTGTCTGGATATCCATGCCTACATAATGGAATTTGTCCTACCAGGCGACAGTGCAGGAGCAATACAAGCAAGACACCCGCATATGAAAACCCGCATATGAGGAGTGGCAGTGTTGTGCATGTGCAGTTAACATAAATTATATCATACATCAGTCAAAGCTGGTGGAAGTTTTCAGCTTAAATTATGCTTTGAGGTATGAATGGGCTAAATCAATATGAACTAGATAAGTAAGTAAAAACGCAATCTCAATCTTACGTAAATATACTATTGATACAAAGAACAGCCTAACACCAGTAAATTTATGTAATGTATTGAAATAAACAGGTCGGCTGTATTGATCAGATAAGCATAGTGAATGCACTGTTTAGTGAATTGAGAAACATAAAAGTACATCAATGATAGACTAGTAGACTGCAGTTTAAAATCTAGATAATATCAAATCTAAACAAAAGGTATAGTGGTTATAGTAGAAATATATACTTTTTTCAACCTATTTAGCATCTTTCCCGGTACGTAGGGTACTACTCCAATTACTTCTGTTTATGAGTTAGGCTCTTCCACTTTCCTACATCTAAAAATATGGCCTATAGGTTGCGCTTGCAGATATATTTGAACTTGACTTGGGGACGGCAAGAAGCTCTTTCGCCATCAGCAAGTAGTTCGCCCACCCTCCATCCTGAAAACATGTCCAAGCCACCTTAGACGTCGTTACCGAAGCAGAGTGTCCATGTTAAGCTTGTTTGCTGTTGCAAAACCTCGTTGTTTGTTATGTGGTAATTCCAAGATATCCCAAGTATACGTCTGAGGCAGGGCATGTGGAAAGAAGATAATCTATTTTTATGTTCAGCAAGATTGAGTTGGGGCAAGGACACATCCTTTTGTTTCACTTCCGTGCGGGTGGCTCTGAAAGCATCGCCTTCATATTGTACAGTGCCATTCATGTTGTCAATGAAGGGCTGGATCAGTTTTGTTATGCAACCAACATTTAACAGAACGGAGAACAGTCCATCTCCACTAACAAGGTCAAATTCTTTTGTCAGGTCTATGAACGCGATGAAAAATGGTTTCTATTGTTCTCTGCGACTGCCTGACCAAGATTATCACTCGGGTTAGACTCATGCACTTAATAAACGCCATGAAATCGTATTAATAGTATGGTAGGTTTCAGTCGCTTACTAATGTAGAAGCCTTTTTTATTTAATGTTATCTATGCCAGTGTCAAATCGGACATCTTACTTGAGTAAAACGTATATATAAATTAGTGTCTACATTACCCTGCAAATGTAAGTGATTGAGCAATCAATGTACATATAACTCAGTGCTTTCTGGCTAGTTGTTCAATTTTACCATGGAACATGTTTTTGTTGTTGCTAAGTATATGTATATATAATAAATTCGTTTCAATCTAACTTTACAACCTAAATGAACAAAATAGGGCAGTTGCATGTATCAAGTTAAGCAAAACGAACTCGAATAAAAAAACAACAACATAAACATAGTGATTATGGAAGTATGGATTAAATAACAACATAAACATAATGATTATGGAAGTATGGATTAAATAAAAACATAAACATAATGATTATGGAAGCATGAATAATGTGAGATATAGTAGTGTTGCCACAGCCGTAACTCGACTAAGTATGTCCAGGACGAGACAGTGAGACTGATGTTGCACAACCCGTCCTCCCTTAAACAAAAGTCATCCATGTCACGTTCACAAATAATACGGATGAGCGTAGGACGCAATAATCTTCTTTATAGAAGGAGCGTCTGTAATGTATAAGATAATACAGAACGATGCAGCTCAAAATAATCTGCTCCGAAATATTGAGAGGTGAGTTTTCAGCCAACGGATGTCCCTAGTCTTTCGAGCTCAGGTGAGTCTTCATCATCCACCTTCGGACCCAATCCCATATAATCTGATACAGTTTTCAATGGATGGTCTTCGTCGATCAACGAATAACAAACACTCAGTGGCGGTCTCTCAATTAACTAATCGTTCTTTTTACAATCGAATCGTGTCCCTCATTGGGACTGTGTGATTTGTAAGTTCCTCTCAGATAAAAATGTCATAATTATACAATAACTTGGTATAGTCATCACGTATATATAAAACACACGTTTACTTTAAGTTTTTAAATAAATGAAATTGTCATTTTAAAACGATTACCTTAAGAGGTTTTTCTGCACACACAAGAAAACAGTATCGTGTATTTTAACATAAATAAAATATGTTTTCACCCTCATATTATTTCTAGGTAGACTAGAGTTCAAATATCAACTACATCTCGATTTGTGCAATGGTTACCGTGGTAATCGATGCCGTTTCGGAAAAAAACAACGCTTATTTAAATCTAACAATTTTCTAAACTAAGAAGATAACTAAATACAATTTTGCAGTAAATTTAAGTTGCGAAATAACGTTCGAAGGTAAGTGACTATATGTTATAGGTATTGATATTTTAATGAAATTTTTTTTTTTTAAATTATTTATTTGATATATAAAAAATTTAATTGAATTTTTTTTTTATTATTCAAAATTTGTTTAAAACAAAGTTTTAAAACTAAATTAAACAAAATAAACTAGCGTATTAGATCTACCAACATTAAATATGTCTTAAAAACTGAAATTTAGAAATCTTAATGAGTTGTAAAATATTTTAAATACTTTATCGACATCATGTGGACAAAGAAAATGAGTAAAACCGTTTTACAAAAAAAATTAAGTATGATATTTTATTGAAAATATTGAACACACAAATAATGTATTATTTGATGTTAAAAAAACATAATGGTAACATGTGTGAATGTAAAATCCGTTGCGTCAAAGAACATTATTATTATGGAAACATGAATCATTAATGACTATTAAAGGATGCTACTTTTATTACACATCTTCGTGTGACGATGTCCACAGCATAGATTTATGGAGCAGCCGTTGCACGCGCTCGTGGTTACATTTATATAATTTGCATTGTTATAATGCGTCATAGAGCACAACAACTAATACCAATATATTATTTTCGCAACTAGTAGATTTCTTCATCCGTGTATATCATTGTCCTTCATTGTTATAGACGCTACCCAATGCACGTGCTTGTAAATATATAATGTGAATAATATACCCATTTACAATAAAGAAAAAAACAAAAACAACAACGACAAAACCAAAACGTATTTAAGCCAAAACGGACGCTTTTGATCAGACCAAAATTGATATTTTATAAATAAGTTAGTTGAGCTTTTTTTTTTTAATACTTATTTTTAAACAAACATATAAATATAGTCTGAGTCTGATTCATATAGGTAAAGCATACCATTTTAAATTATATAAATACAAAACAAATATAATATATTACAATACTTAGACATATGGTTATACAAAGTTTTCAAATATATTCTCAATGTGTATGAGTTATATTGGTTTAGCAGCACTTTTTGGTTTGCTTTTCCGCCGATATTGGCTACAAACTAATAAAATAAATGAGTCAAGTTTTATGATGGGTACTTGCGATGAAGACACGCCATCTTATAGATGGCCTTGCACATACCTTGTACAATAACAACTGATCAATGCTGCTGAACTAGATATATAAAACCTAATGGTATAAAAACTAATCTTTAACAAAATTGTTGAATCTGTTTTTTTTCATTTTTTTTTCAGGTAAAAGACTATGGAGAGAAAATATATTGTTTTTTTTCTTTGCATTTCTATTGTCTGTGCTAAGTCCGAGGCCGTGGCCCTATCAAACCCAAGTAGAGAGATGTCAAAGGTATTTGATTGTTGAAATATATGTGCGTGAGTGTAAAACACTATGTGTAATTGTAGGTATAATAATATTTTTTATAGTAACATATTGATCTTCTTCTACTTCTTCTTCATAATACTGTGGGGACCCCGTTATCCCCGGGGTATAGATACATATATATATATATATTATAGGGTAGTCAGTTTCGCCGTAACACACATTGAATTTAACAATAAAACATTTATTTTTGTTTTTATTTCTCGATAATTAAAATTTCTCGTGAGAAATAGAATCGTCATGTTTGTGTATTTAATGGAGAACTTTTGGCAGGATATGTCTGTTTTATCATAGACTATAATATACATGGACCGCTTGCTTTCGTTTTTTATGCTATAATCTTATTTTTTTTTGCGATTCTCAATTCTAAATAAAGTAATTGTTAGACAAGTTACGTTTATTTAAATCGCATTTTTTTTTCGACTTCAAATAAATACTTGTAGGCCCATTAATCCTATTATCATTGACTATAATAAGATGGACCGCCTGCTCTATTTTTAGAGCTTATATTCTTTTTCCGTGCGCACACAACACTGATCTATAAATGTTTCCGCTCTGTACAACTTTCGATTTTAATTTTTCATTGAGAAAATCATAGCGATTAAAAAAAACGGGAGTTGTATATCAATAACTTTATTTCCTGTATAGCAATTACGTTATTTAGAATCGGGAATTCTGAACATCTGTGTTTCAAGTCATCATATAGCAGAAATACTAAAGCAAGCGGTCCATGTATATTATAGTCTATGGTTTTATCAAGTGCAACATTAAATATGGTCACATAAAATGGAATTTAATAATAGATCATGACAAAAGCACATAATGATATGTCATATACCACAGACGTGGATGGTGTTTGTTAGAGATGTAGAGTAGAGTCAGTGTTTAAATATGACAAACTAATTAGTAGATTCAATATTAAATGACACTATAAGTATACTTTAATAATTGGATACGTGCAATAATATATAGGGCTTGTCTTGGGATATAAAATGGTTCATTCGGTCACAGACGGTGCACCATCATTGTTTTCTCAAAATGTAAGAATTAGAATTGGTTTTACGAAAATAAAGTTATCAACATGAAAATACTGGGAAAATACTAAACTGATAAATATTGTATTTTAGCCCCAAGAAACCTTATGTAGTAAAAGAGTCTACAAATAAAAGAAATAATAGATGTTTTCGTTCAAACAATTCACTTTTTATTGACTTAGGTGTTAACATTACACACGGTGTGTAACAGATACATATTTATTGTATAGCTTTATCGCACTGATTTTAGATGGCCAGGTCGCATGCAGAGGAGTAGCCTGGTTTTGGCGCTAGGGTCGGTGGGGCGAACAAGGCATCACTTCATCAAACACTTTATCCAGATTAATTGAAGATCTAAGTAGTATTACACATCCAATGCTGCAAGAATGCTGGCCACAGAAACTGGAGAACGCTGCCACTTCTGTACTGTTGTCTGTGGACCTGAAAGCTTGTTAAGTACACCGGTGGGCAAACGTATTGCGGCAACCCTTGTTGCGGCGCTTCTGAGATTTTATTGAACTGACGATATTGATGCCCTATTGTTACTTTTAGGGTCATTATACAGTCTACATAGGAATTTGAATTTAAGAATCTGTTTTAGACATTTTTATCACTCTTTCTTTTCCCGATAACACACGAACGCAATAGTTTGTGCTTACGCCTAATAAGTTACATAATATTTTCAAAATCGCAAGGATAATATATTTTTGACAAATGGAGACATAAAAGCGATGATTGAAATCTCTATCAGAATATTGTTGAACACTATTGATCCGTAAGCCCAATGAATCAGCACAGTTTATGTGACTAATGTATATTAGGTGAATGTGGCTAGCACAATGCCCGGCCGCCTTTACTTTGCTCCCGGGAAGAGATCCTAGCCTTTAGGGACGCGATGGAGTTTGGCCAACGTGCCCCTTATTGTGGAGTACTCAATATATAATGTATAGTAATATATAGTAAAATATATTTCCACTTTACACTTGTATGACATTTATGTCCAGATTTTAGTTCTTTAAGTCACTAGCCTAGACAATTTGTCGAAAATTAATAACTAATATATCTTTAAGATTGGCCAAATTTCGGCAACAAAAATGTTAGCAAATAACCAGGTAGAAATGAAAATGAAATCCCTTTTTTAACTGTTTGTACTAATTTATATAGTGTTTTAGCCTTAAATGTAAAGTGTCTTATGGTTTATTAGACTTCAAGCAATGTAATCCATTCTGGCGATTGTTATTTTTTTATTTTTTGATGATATACAACTTCTGTTTATTTTTACTATTAGGATGTGAAATGTAACTCAGACATGAGAGCCCTGAGAAGTGAGCCTACAATAAATACACGTCCAAGAGATTTGAGAAATTTTCCAGGACGAATTAATAACCTCAGATCTGAAAAGTTGGATTAAATAAATGCATTCGTATTATTATTATGGAATTTTAGATATGGAATAGTTGTTTTTCTTATTTGTAATAGCATGTATCGTATGCTTTATGTGTTATTCTATCTTTATTGCGAATTCAAAAAAACATATTAAAACGATAATAATAAAAATTATATGTGTATAGCGCTGGCAACATTAAGGAGCAAACAACCATCAACACGGATACAAATATCTATGCTGAAGAGGATATAAAGTTGATTATTAATTTAAATTTACAAACATAAGACAAAACAACTATCTAAATCATTAACCGACTTTATGCAACACTAAGACATTACGGGTCTAAAAATAAAATTTACGAAGGTAAATATTACAATAATGTGTTTTTCAAGTTCTTTTTAAAAGAGATGACAGAAATTGTTGAGTCTGATGGGAAGTAAAATCCATACTTTCAAACGTTCGTCGGAGAGAAACGGGACACATTCACAAGCTATGAGTCAGCAGAACGGAGTGTTCTTCACGGTACATAGTATTTAATTAGTTCCTTGAGATATGATGGCATCTCATTGATATAAAGACATTTAAGGCAAATTATCGCCACTTTTTATTTGATTATGGCTCTCACGGGGAGCCAATGGAGCTGTCAAAGAATTGCACCTTGATTTACATATAACCAGCCGGGCGGCACAGTTATGAATACGCTGTAATCTGGCGATATCGACAGGTATCCCGATTAGCTGAGCATTACAGTAGTTGAGGCGTAAAAGTACAAAGGCAGCGGCAAGTTTTCTTGCGAAGTCAAACGACAGATAAGGTCTGATCTCACCAATTTTAAATAATATTGAAAAATCTGGTTTTTAAAATATTCCTCGAACTATGTAGTCTACATAATAGGTAGTCTATAAATGAATGTAACATATATTACTTGAAGTACTTATAATTAGAAAACAAAAATTTCTGAAGTCCATAAACTATTTGTAAAGAAAGAAAAAATAAAATCTTACAGTTACATATAATATTTTATCACTTGCAACGGCATCCCAGGCTCTTGTGTGTCTGAATTGAAGGGTCATGGGGGCGGTGAGGACAAAAAAGTATGGATTTGGGGGGTGGGATAGATTAGCTGCCAAAGTGTGAACCCGTGACAAATTCTATGAGCATTTTCTTATTTCCGTTAAATGAAAATATATGTTACATGAACATTTTTACATCAAGAATTGGTCTAGCAGACTTTAAAATTAGTTTAAAGTAATAAGTTTTAAAACAGCAACACAGCATTGAGACAGTAGTCGGCTAGTGTAAACAAAGACGCAACGCATTGATGATCGTTTTCATGGAAAGTGCTAGCTTTACAATAGCTAATACATCCTTTTTTCTGGCCTAGATTTGTACTTTATGTTACCAACTGAAAATTTGGTTTTCTTGCGTAGATTTTAACAGCGCACTGCGCCGAATTAAGGGTTTCATTTGTCATTTGGCAAAAGGGTAAGCATGCATAAGGTAAATGAGAACTGCATGACGGGTTGTATGTGTTATAAAGAGCAACACTCCTAGAAATAGCATACCTTCTACACACAATGATATACTCACAGTCACACACACACACAGAGATATATATATTATATTCTCTTAATGGGAATGTATCGGTCGATTACAAACCACGCCAACTTTGAGGCCTATTGGTACAGAAGTTAACATCTCATATCAAGTGCGTCTCTAAGTGAATTGCATGGACAACACCATACGATATAAGGATTACCTGTTAAAATTGAATAAATAGATGCTGATCAACAGGGTATTAGTTTTGGAAGCTGGCGGAGAATTTCCAGTGGAGGAGAAATCATCCCAAACAGACAAGAAAGATACTACAAAAAGGCAAGTATATGACGAATAAAATCTAAACCTGGACAGATAGGTAAGATAAGATTGCTTTATTGATCAATATAAATGAAAATTTGATTTGATTACATAAATTCCGTCTTTCAGCATACTTAAAACAACACTAAAGATCCATTTGTACTCAAACACAATAGACATTCACGCACACTATCATACCATTTATCATTCAAGAAAAAAGTAGGCCTATCATTTAGGAGTCAGCTATTGAGCCATTGTATTTCCTGGCTGAAAGGTAATTCTTTTGAAAGAGTCTCACTGACAGTGGAACAAAAGAGTTCCTAAATCTCTCTGTTCTTGCCCTTATTGAAAGAAGCCGATCACTTCGACTAGATATTATGTAACTATCATGAAGCGGGTGTGCATGATCATGGAGGATTTTATCAATCAGAGACAGGCACCTTGAACTGGAAATATCTGCTAGAAATGGTAATTATGTCTGTGTAGTACGAGAGGCTTTGTTTATTATGCGGTCTATCCGGTGTTTGTTCAATGTGGTGGTATTACCAAACCAGCAGGTGATTGCAAAGGTTATGATGCTACCAAAATTCGCTGAGTGAAAAAAATAGATTCATAATGGTTTCCTCAATTTGAAATGTTTTTAGTTTATTAAGACAGAAAAGTCGTTGGTGCATTTTCTTACAAAGGCTTTTTTTGGCAGTGGTCAGACCAAGTCAGTGAGAATGCAGATTAGGGATGTAAATTCATCAAGGAGAAAAATCTCCGAAAACAACTGCTGTATTGTAGATGTATTCAAAATAATGTTCTCTTTTGATATGTATGTACACAGACTATATTTCAGAGACTCTATGGAAAGATGCCATGCTATTCTTTTACTTATCTATTTGTCGATTGAGAAAATATTGAAGATAGTTGAGCCCCCAAGTAAATAAAAGTCCTTCAACCTACGTCGTGAAGGGCGGGCCTGCCAATGTTCATGATAGGGATCGATGTGACCGCCTACCCATAGGGATTGATGTGACCGACTACCCATAGGGATCGATGTGACCGACTACCCATAGGGATCGATATGACCGCCTACCCATAAAATCGATGTGACAGCCTACCAATAGGGATTGATGTGACCGACTACCCATAGGGATCGATGTGACCGACTACCCATAGGGATCGATGTGACCGCCTACCCATAAAATCGATGTGACAGCCTACCAACAGGGATCGATGTGACCGACTACCCATAGGGATCGATGTGACCGACTACCCATAGGGATCGATGTGACCGCCTACCCATAGGGATCGATGTGACCGCCTACCCATAGGGATCGATGTGACCGCCTACCCATAGGGATCGATGTGACCGCCTACCCATAGGGATCGATGTGACCGCCTACCCATAGGGATCGATGTGACCGCCTACCCATAGGGATCGATGTGACCGACTACCCATAATCTCAATTGTGTTTAGGGTGATTATTAGGCTAAGCGTCTCGGCAAGCGTCAGTCATACTATGACACTAACGTCTATTTTTTTTTTTTCGTTTATTTACTTTTTATTTTTATTTGAATGTATATGTGTTCGAGTGAGAATATTTAGCTAATTTTTGTCCGACTTAAACTTCTAATTTATTTGTATTATACTTTTATGTTTAAAAACGTCTCTTCTAGGGACTAGGCCCAAAGCTTCTGCAGGGCGGCAAGGATTGGTTGGCTGCAGGTCTAGAACCCGGGTCGTTTTGTGAACAGTCCGGTAAACTATCCTTATTTCAACACTTGAAAAAAAAAAGAAAAAAAAAAAAAAAAAATAAATTATACTGGATGATTCTTGCTAGGAATACAATATTATTATTATTATTTATCTCTTTGTTTTGTAACTAATGTTTTACAATTACCGAATTAAATGTTTTGTTAGATTTAGGGGAAGATGACCTCTTGGTATATTAGTTCTGTCTCTGAAAGTTTGTGTTAGTGTATGTGTTTGTGTAAGTTTATGTAAGTTTTGATTTGTTCCTGTTGTTTTTGGTTGTATGTTGTTTTTTTTGTTGTTATTTATTTTTACAAAAATTTAACAACGAATATCTAGCCCAAATAATGCTTATTGTGACTTAATCTTAGCTCGTACTTTGCTGACACAGTTATAAATAAAAATTATTTCGGACTTCTCATATCCCACTGTTTCATGTTATTATTATGTAACCTTTATAAATTGTGTTACGGAATAAGGAATAATCTTCTGTATAGAAAAATTTTTGGTAACATATAAGGTAATATATGACTTAGTACTTGAGTTTTTAAAGAATACATTGCTAATAACACTATATTAAATTAACAAGCTTTGTGATCTATTAACTGGCAAGAACGAACGACCTACTTTTCCTTATCCCATAACTAAAACGTGTTACATAAACAATTTGTTATTGGCAACATATACCAACAGTGTCATAATATTATGAGGACCAAACTATTTGTCCCTAAAACGAATAGAGAAAAGTTCCTAGGTTAATTTAAGTGTGAGTCACCACTATCTAATTTGCAATTTCCGGGCGTTTGTTCTTTAATAGTATATTGTCGTGTAAATGTATATATATATATATATATAGCTATGCCTATATTTATGTCTCTCGCTCTCTCTCTCTCTTTCTCTCTCTCTGTCTCGTTCTGTGTGTGTGTGTGTGGATGTATTTGTGTACGCTTACTCACTTGAAAAACTGTACGGGTTAATACTTAGAAAGAGAACTGAATCATTCAGTTCTCTGTATACGGTGTAAGTGAAAGGGGAAATGGCTACGGAAGTGTTTTCTTGTCGGGATTTCCCGTAATTATTTCAGTTTCTTTTCTCTTTATTCCTCTCGTTAGGCTTATCCAGTTGGTAAGTAAAAACGTAAACAGTAATGCCTAGGTTCGTGTTTTTATATTAACTCCGCTTATTGTTGTTTTTTTCTTACCAGATGGCAGATGGCAAAATATTTTGGAAGGACAAATAAAAATGGATAAAAAGATTCATTCGAAAATCTGTATCTTTATGGATTGCTTTTTTATACTTCTTTTTCAGTTTCGATATCTTTGTATTATAACATTTTATGGCTGTTAGTTATTTTATTATTTAGAAATATGTGTTAATTTGTAGGCCTAAGTTTGTATTTTTGTACTGTTAATCTTTCTTAAACAGCGTATTCTAAAATCTTTGCAAATTAATTGAGCAACAGATCTAGCTTTACAACAGAAGTACATTTAGGATTTTCATGATATTTACAATCAGTAGGCCTAAGAAAAATATCACTCATCCATCTTGTAAGAATATTGCATGGTCTAAAAAGGATAGTGATATCACAATAATGACAAAATTATTTTGAACTAGTGATATACTTTCAGAGAAAGAATATAACAATTCTACTATCTGAATGTTATGCAACTAACAAACTTGAGTTAATAATGTGACAGGTCGAGATAAAATTATCTACCGTGCTACACTAGGTAAAAGAACAAGTACGGTACACGACTAACTTGATCCTTTCTACTTCAGATTATTTTGTGGTATGATGATAATTTTGTTTACGTTTTATGGTCAAATTTATAACATTAGAACTACTTTAAATAATACTCTGTTGCAAGGCTCAGATAAACAAAAGGACAAAATATGTTCATTATCCTTTATTTGATAACAAATGCATATAAGTACATATGGAATGGAATGGGTTACCTGAACAAACCGGGAAAATCGGTAACTCAACATCATTTAATTCACTAATCATAATGCAAGACTAGACTCAGACCACGGATTCGGTAGGACGCAATAATATTCTTTATAGAAAGAGCGTCTGCAATATTTAAGATAATAATATATAATCTTACACTCCTTACTTCTTTGTATTAGCTAATTTGAATTTAATGATTCGTTTCTCTTTTTTGTATAATAACACTAAGAACCAAACTGAAAACTTGTTCAAAAATGTAATTTTTTGAAATGTATAAATATAAATACAGAATGTATTGTATATAAATTGTAGCTCAACTTCAGCTAGCTCAGGATGTGTTAGCTAGTTCTAAAATATACAGATAATTAATTGCAAATACTCCTAATTAAAAACTTTGGCTATAAATCAATAAAACTTAAAATCCTAATGCGATTCTAATCTTATGATAGCAAATGGATCGTTCATAAGCCTATATTGCTTATTTCCTTGAATGCCGTGTGGAAAAAAGAGCCTCAGCAATAAGGCTCCAACGCACTCGGTTCTTGTCGCATTTCATGAGTTCGCCTTATGTCATGCCACACTGCTTCATTTCTTTCCTAGCGGATTATTGTACTAGTTGGTCTGTCTTCCTTTGCATTATGCTGTTGTTTATGTGCTAGCAGACATAGAATTTCCGCAAAGTCTTGATGTTCTAAACATTGGGTTAGGGATCATTAAATTCCAGTCTTATTGGCTTTAATTGTTTCTCTACCACCATCAGGAATATCATCGGTGACAACAAGCACCCCTGGCGAACTTCAGTTATGATGTCAAATTCGTCTGTCAGTTTGCCTTTATGTATGAATTGGCAAGTGGCACCTTCATACAATATATAGATAATTGGTCTGTCATCATTAAATGTTGAAATCATCGTTTTCAAAGCCTTCTTAATGCTTTTCTTCATAAACCCATGCCCTTGTATACATTATGTAGGCCCTTAGCCACAGGACGATAACAAAGGCTTTATAGTAGCGAATGATTTAATTACTGATGACACTAAACTTAACCCATTAAAAAAACTTTAACGCCATTCATGTTTTTTTAAATAAATGTTTTCTCTGAAGTTATGCAGGTGTATCAACTCGGCAGAAACAAGATACCTGAATATTGAAAGAGACTATGCTACTCTAAATGGCCACCTTCGATGTATTTAATTTTAAATTTTCATTGAACAAGTATTACATTTTTTGCATCCTAGATTTTCTACTAAGTACATCAGGTGAATTATTTGTATTATTTTTGTACGCCATGTTTGAGAAAATATCTAATTTTATTTTGTTTATAAAATTTTAAATTCAACTAATTAGAAACTTATGAATACTGCTTTACCAGACCTATGATCAATTTGGTCAGACGGGTACATTACTAATGAGAGAATAAACCATTTGTGTAGACATTTAAATGTAAATATTAGATGCAGTACAATTACTTGTGTACGAAGTTGACAATTTATCGTTCGCTCTTTCGATGATTGTGTTATTAAAATTAAACAATCTAAATAAGACCAAAATTATATAGTTTTAATATAAACCACAGTATGTAAACATTTCAAATTAAATCTACTCTGTAAAAGAAAAGATATTAAACAAATATGTAGCCTATATAAGGCATATGATATATTGCATAATTAGAATACATTTAACGAGAAGAATATATTACACGAGTAGACAAAGGCTAATCTTTATTAGAATGATACTGTTATATACTTGTGTTACGTCAACAATCCCCTTGTGGCCAGAGCCGTGTAGATATCGTTGATAATTCTCGTTTGTCCTAGGGTAGACTTTAGTTATTATTATTTATATTTCAGTATTACACGAACTCTCCTTATGGTCCTGGGCACAAACTCAGGATTTGCGTTCTAACAGTTCCTTTTTCTTGGCGTTGTAGTTATAAATAAATATATTATCGTATTGTAAACAATGAAACAAAAATAGAATAGTAACTTGACGATCAAGCTTCAGAGTAAATGTTGTTGATAATTTAATTCTGGTAGTAAAGTATATACAATAGATGTAGTATTTACAGCAATAATAGAATAGTGCCAACACAAGCGTCCATAACAAGCTCAAAGAAAAGTATTTACAAAACTAACTCTCGGCAAAAACTCTGCAGAAACTGACAGCTTTTTTAAGACAACGCGAATCATTAGATAGTCTTATGGTTGCGCGGGGGACAGACCTATTACTACGAGGGGTGAAAATAATGGTATAATTACAAAACTCATAATAAAAATGATAGGAACTCCCCTATACGAGAATAATAAACTATTCCTATCCATTCCGAGAATTTGAGGTCAACATAAACACGGAATCCCAAGATTACCAAGAATCTTTCGCCTTCGTTACTAAATGTCAAGGAAATGGAAAAATTAAGCCCCGCCCACAAAATCTTGCGTAGGGAGAAAAAGAGAGAGGGGGTGAGATAAGTAATGTGCGTTTCAATATTTGGAACCACCAATATGTGACACTTGTTTGAATGCTTATCTTTGATTCCAAGTAGATGAATTTGCTTCTAGATTTAGTGAGTTTCCGCTCAAATCATTTTCCACAAACATATTTATTATGTATGCTATATCAATTAAATGTATCATTCAGTTGTAGAGAAACATATCTTACACCTCCTAGAGTAACTAATAAAATCGCATGATATATTCTTCATATGTCAAGCATAATAGTGCGCTTGAAATTTAAAATCTCTTTGAACATACAATAGACTAAATATTTTAAAATACATTTTTTTTAAAGAAAATTGTATTTACAATATTTTTCACATTTCTTTGAGGAAATATATATATATATACATATATATATATATATATATGTATATATTATTTATTAGAGTAATCTCTTCCGTAGAAAATAATTTTTTGAAGACCTCAATGTCCAGCTTCCTTTACTTTTGAGCTTGAAAGATTCTCTTACGTCCTGCATCATGTGTAGACAAAAACCAGGCTTTAGTCTAGGATCAAACACGACATATTTTATTGCTTTACAAACTAACTACGGTTGTGGGCCTACCACTTTGTCTCAAAAATTTTCAAAGTATTGCAAACACATTACTTCATTTCGTAATATTACTATATGCAGGGGCTCTAGCCTTGAAGTGTAAGCCAGCAGAGGAAGGCAAGCCCTACATATTTACGCACTCCTGGAACCATACTGGCGACAGTGAATCGCCGGTCATATGGAAGAAAGATCATGTTTTGTTGTCGTCTTGCAACCTCCAAGGATCCTGCAGGCACGGGAAAATGCTAAGTAGCTCTATCACCAGGACAAACTCCGGATTACATGTTTCGACACTGCAAATGTTTAACATGGAAAGATCGTCAGAAGGAAGGTGGATACTTCAGTACGCTGTTAATGCCTACGACAGAGATCTAATTATAGCACAATGCACTTTAACAGTATATGGTATACAATTTATGTTTATTCTTATACAATTGTTAGTGTAATTATCTATATAGCCAAACCTCGCTTATGTTTTTAAGAATAAAATTGTACTTGCTGTGCAAAAAGTGGAAATCAATAATACGATCTACTCCTATGTTTAAAAAAAATGTTTTTAACACAACAGTGTACTTCAAAATTTGTTTTTCATTCTCTTTTCATTCCCCCATAGAAAAATATTATCTTTAATTCACAATTCGACAAATATATATTTTTTCTTTAATTATAAATTAATATAAATTAATTTTCCATCATAATTAAACGCTTTTTGGTCTAGTTTATTATTATTGTTATAGTCTCACAAACATAAAACACCACAATTGTTTCTATTTTATATGCACACTAAATTTGAATAGAAAATAACTGTTTACAAAAAGAATAGGCCTATCGCTTATCCAACAAATACTATAAAGTTGTCTTTTTTTTTTAAGTAGGTGGAAAAAACATTGATTACTTTTAAATAAACAACGAAATCTAATGATAAAATCAAATTAAGAAATTATATATTGTTTATTTATTAATTTGTTTTTTATCCCACTTTTCGTCTAATATATTGTGATTTAATTAATTTAATTAATTAATTGTGATCTTACTAGCCATAAAATCTACTCTAATAGCTGAAGAAATTAAATTAGAATCTAAAAATAACATAGAGTCAGTCTTTTGTAAAATAAGTAGACCTAATTCTAAACCACTAATTGTAGGCAGTGTTTATAGACCACCAAACTCAACATCAGAGTACATGACTGATCTATGTAATCAGATGACAAGTATTGAAGCTAAATATAAAAATGCTATAATTTGGATAATGGGAGACTTCAACCTCCCTGATATAAATTGGAATAGCTACTCTATAGAAAAACACCAAAACATAAAAGAAATAAATGAAATGTTAAACAATACCATCCAAAATCTAAACTTAAATCAAATTAATAAAAAACCAACAAGAAACCATAATATACTAGATTTATTCTTAACTAACAGACCAGGACTAGTAGTAGATTATGAAATAATTCCTGGACTTTCAGATCATGATATTGTCAGAGTAAATAACAAAATAAAAACCCAAATAAACAAGAAACCTAAAAGAATAATTTACCTCTGGAATAAATGTAACACAACAGAACTACATCAAGCAGCAATAAAATTCCAAACCGATTTTCTTACTAAATACAATATAAATAGTCCAGTTGAAGATATTTGGCAATTCATAAAAACCAACTTAAAAGCAATAATGGCTGATTATGTGCCAACAAAACAAACATCAAATAAAATTAACAAATGTTGGTTTAACACTAAACTAAAGAAACTGTGTAGACAAAAAGAAAATCTATTCAAAAAGTTTAAGGCAACTAATTCAATTAGACTACATAAAAAATACCTAAAAATTAAACATTCAACTCAGAAACTAAGCAGACAGCTGCAAAATGAATATGTAAACAATGTAATTTCTAAAGATAATAATAAAAACTTATGGTCCTACATTAAATCAAGAAAAATGGACACTACAGGCATAGCTCCACTAAAAGGCCAAAACAATGAAACTTATAATGATAATGAAACCAAAGCTAATATCCTTAACACACACTTTGCATCATCTTTCTCAAATCCAGGTGACAAAGAAATCTTCATAAATTTAAACAAACTAGAAGAGATAGGACATATAAATGTAGATGAAAAAGGCATTAAACAACTCCTAACCAACTTAAAAGCAAACAAAGCTTCTGGTCCAGATGAAATACCAGCAAGACTGCTTAAACAACTCACCAATGAAATATCTCCAATCTTTAAAATACTTTTTCAGGCCTCTCTAAACCAGGGCAAAGTGCCCAGAGATTGGAAATTAGCTAATGTAACCCCCCTTTTCAAAAAAGGAGATAAATCTGACCCCGGTAATTATAGACCTGTTTCTCTAACCAGCATAACATGTAAATTACTTGAACATATTATATATAGTAGTATAGTAAATCATCTAGACAAACTGAATGCACTGTGCCCACACCAACATGGCTTTAGGAAAAATAGATCATGTGAGACTCAATTAATAGGCCTAATAGATGACTTGTCAAAGGGATTAGATAATAACAACCAAATTGATGCTATATTACTAGATTTTTCAAAAGCATTTGATAAAGTTCATCATTCTAGTCTACTAAAAAAACTTACATATTTTGGCATCTCTGTTCCCTTACATCAGTGGATTCAGGACTTTCTTATAGGCAGAGAACAAACAGTGATAGTAAATGGCTCTAAGTCATCACCAATAACTGTAAACTCAGGAGTTCCACAAGGAACTGTTCTAGGACCCCTACTATTTCTAATTTATATTAATGATCTGCCAAATTGCATCAACACAGGAACAAAAGTAAGATTATTTGCCGATGATTGCATAATTTATAGAATAATAAAGACAGGAAAAGATACTGAACTCCTACAAAAAGACCTAGATGAACTACAAAAATGGGAATCAAACTGGAGTATGTCTTTTCACCCAGAAAAATAACAACTAATAAGGGTATCCAAGAAAAAGAAACAAATAATAGCAAACTACTTCATTCATGGTAAAGAACTAACTCAAACTAACAATGATAAGTATCTAGGAGTAATAATAAATGATAAGTTATCTTGGAACCCTCATATTGATGAAGTAATTAAAAAATCAAACAAAACTTTAGGATTCATAAAAAGGAACTTTTACAAATGTAATAAGAACATAAAACTAAAATGCTATCTCACATTAGTTAGGCCTATACTAGAATATGCAGCATCTGTATGGGACCCATCAACTAAAGAAAACATTAAAAAATTAGAACAAATTCAAAAAAGAGCTGCAAGGTTCATAACTAGCGAATATTCCCAATTAACAAGAGTAACACCATTAGTCAAATCATTAAACCTAGAAACACTAGAAGACAGAAGGGCAAAGAGTAAAGTAGTAATAATACATAAGGCATTAAACTCTAATTTAGAAATACAACACAATAACAACCTGTTGCAAGTCTCAGATAAACATAAAGATAAAAACACTTTCCTTGTCCCTTATGCGAGAACAAATGCATATAAGTACTCTTTCTTCCCGAGTGGCATTCGGGCATGGAATGGGTTGCCTGAACAAACCAGGAAAACCAGTAACTTAACATCATTTAGAACATTAATAAAAATGCAAGACTAGACTCGGACCACGGATGAGCGTAGGACGCAATAATCTTCTTTATAGAAGGAGCGTCTGTAATGTATAAGATAAGATAAGATAATTATCTCCCTTGTCTGTTTTAGTTATAAGGTCAGTGTTTTTGTCAGTTACATATTTGTTTGCGTGTACGTGTGTTTTTATTTGGTTTTGTTCTGCTTACTGTTTTCTTAAGTTAATATCATAATGGCACGTTATTGGTTAGAGTCTATAAAGAAAACAATTCGAGAGAGGTGTAGACAATTTGCAATAATTTTGTAAACTTTTTTTTTTTACTAAAATGTTATACATTATTCTAAAAAATAATTTAAAATTTGTATTTTAAAAGCTCACGAAAACGTTTTACAATATTTTTTCTTGCTTAAATTCGGAAATAACAAGGCGGGCGTTCTCAGTCACCCAGTGTTAGTCATATTTAGGCGTTGATATATTTGTGTGTAGGCCTACTTATACTTTTATAATATAGTGTGCTATTATTAACATCAAGTTAGTTTTTTGTTATTTTATTTAGTAGGCCCTATACATTTTAATAGATATGCCTATATACATTTTATTTAGATATATTTTTATCCCTGCTATATATGTTTTCTTTTGTTTTAGCCTATTTTATTCGACTTTGTTGTACTGAAATTAAATTTACTATAATTGTAATTATTTTATTTTTACAACTTTGTTAGGGAGCAAACATTCTTTATTAAAAAAAAACGATAAATCAGGGTATAACAGTATGTAAACATTTGCTTGTGAAGTCTTATTCTGAAATGCTTTTTTTTTTTAGCTCACCTTGATTCCATCAAATGCAAGGAAAGCTTTGAAACCCAAGCACTTTATGTGAATTGTTCAATAAATAAAATTTATCCACAAGTTCAAAGGTGTATTTTTAGTATAAGAATAAATGAGGTAAAATGTTCTACGTCAATCGGAATTGAATATATGCATGAGTAGTCCAATTTAAAAAATATGATAATCAACTTTTTTTGTAAAATAATAAGTCATCCACACTGTCTTCAAGAATATGTGTATATGTGTATGCCCATCTTTAGTTCAACCTAATATATTTCATAGAAAATATGAAGCGCCCATCAAAGATGCTAAATTGCAACGTACAATAAGTTTATGTTGAATAAGCACCATTTAAAAGCGGAATAGTCACTTATTAGCACACATAATCTAGAATATATTTATTATTAAGCGCAAATAATATATAAATATAAAAATATAATATATTATATTAATATAAATTTGTCTCATTTAATTTATTTGTATGAGTGTATGTATGCTTGTAAGTGTATCTGCGTATATAGAGTATTAGACATCGCATTACACTATTTCATTTTAAGATATTTAAACTTAAACTTAATATTTAATTCAATTTTGAATAAGTTATCTGGATACTGGATTATAAGTTTACAATTGTATTATATTATTCTTTATACCCATTACCTTTAATGTATTACTTTTCTAATTGGTTTGTAATTAGATTTTTAAAATGTGTACATTTCTAACTCAAACTTATAGACATGTTCAGACGTCAAACTTGCTGCAAGAAATGAAATCAGCTGGTCCCATCCATTATTCTTTAAATCATCCTGTTCATTGCCTATACCAGTCTTGAATTTAACCATTGCATCATACGAGATAATTGTAGAAATGAAAGCAACAAGTTCAAATGAAGACAACACCTTAACAAACAGTACGATATATATAAATATAGGTTCGATTCTATATTACATTTTTATATGCTACTACCATAAAACATTTTTAAATATATTATTAAATACGATTTGTTTATTGGCATTTAAAACCTTATAATCTACTACTTCATATATATGTATTTTTTATTAGTAACACGCAAATTAAATGTATTTGAAATGGTAATATACAATTTTGTTTTCTTTTTGTTTTAAATTTGCTTTTTTATAATTTGTATTGTTTCTATTGTTCAGAGAGGCCAAAAATCATTTTAGATTTATGTACGTTTAATCCTACTATGGGGCAGAGGGTGAATTGTCAGTGTAAGATTATTTCTAAAGAAAACAGCAGGACTAGCTCACTCGTGTGGCACCGAAGTAATGGAGAAATATTAGAGAACGAATCAAATGTATTGTCTGTTATCATAAACAATACCAATGAAGGTAGGCCAACACGCGCATAGTACTAAAATCAGACTTGTGCATGAGTGGAGGTAGTTAATCTTTGATTATAAATGACATTGAATAATATGATTTTAAACTATTTTTACTTTTACCGAGGGTCCAAAGTATGCACTTAATCGAGGGTCTAAAATGTCATGCACAACTCTGACTAAAACAATGAGATGCTATATTTTCAACTAAAAAAAGATCCAATATTTATCTAGTAAATACATTAATTAAATATAATTGCGTTAGATTTTACTAAAACACATTATTTGGTGAAATTATTTTTTTCACTAAATATACATTATTTAAGTCAATTTCGTTGTGGGAAATTTGTGTGATTATAATTATTTTTTTCACAGAGTATTATTGCCAGGCTACAAGTGTCTTTGGTTTTCAAAGTGAAAAGTTATACTATCTTCCATTTCCTTCAAGTGAGTATACAATTAATTAATGTTATTTTAATATATTGTTATCAATTTTTTTTTGAATTTGTAATTGTGTATGTATGTTTTTTTTTTTACAAATTAACCTTAAAAAAGTAAATCGGAGTTATGCAGCATGTCGAGAAAATGTTGACTTTATAAGCTTATATCATTCACGGCGACAACAGCAAGAAAAACGCGCGGTAGATTCTACTCATGTAAAATAAAACCTATCCGCTCCTTCAGATCGCGTCAGGCATTTGGGAAGCCACAACATGAGCTACTACCAAACCCTTATCTAACACACACTCCCTCCTATGCAATAAAACCTAACCCTAAAACTACACACACATACATCTTTTCGCAATTTTCTTTATTCCAAAAACTCACACGCCCCTTATAGATAATTTATTGTAAATGTAACTTTATCCAAAAAGTTGTAAAATCATTCTTACAGCTAGATACTGAATCATTTTTCACACATAATGGGCCGTATTGCTGCTGAGAGTTAACACCCTTGCCCCTTATAAAAGTCAATCTTTTATGACTGACTTGTAAATTACAAGTCAGTCATAAAAGATTGACTTTTATAAGGGGCAAGGGTATTAACTCTCAGCAGCAATACGGCCCATTGAACACATGTTCTATATAGCTACATTATTTCTAAATTGTGGTGATCATTGTTAAATTGAGCCGATTTCGTCAGTTAGGTAGCCAGTTATAATTTTTAAGATATAATTAGTCAACTTTGAATACTGCCGACTAGATTTCATGTTTACCTTTTTTATGTGTATATGTAATGTTAGTGCGACCATCTATATAAGCAATGAATCATATATTTCAATGTGCGGTATTTTACTTACAGTAATTCAGTTTTAGGCCTAATTAATCTCTAAAGCAATAAGCATAGAAACATAGCGGCTATGTCGATTACAACAAATTCATCAATGCCAATGAAAACTAAATATTTTAGCACAATAAACTCTCCCTCAGGATACTCCTGATAACGTTGCCTTAGTTGTGAATAATATTATTCCACAGTGATATTATGTGCATGCCTAAATGCCACTATCTCATTGACATTACCACAGTACCAGTGTTTAAAACATTCTGTCTTATTTTTTTTAACACTTTGCAGACATTAGTATACATGAGAAGGCTGCATTTAGCATTAATGGTAAAATGCTCTCTACCATTGTGATTGCCATGAGTCTCGTGTTTCTCATTATAATCATTGTTTTTGTAATGGTTATGTATACGGTTAAAAGAAGAGGTAAGTTGCACTAGTAGTTATGACCGTCAAAAATGACGCAGAAACAAATGATTTACAGTTTATTTTGTTTTAATATTTTTATTATAACTTATTAAATGCTATTACATGCTTGTTCGTAGACGTGTGTTCAATGTTGAATTCATTTTTTAAAAATTTACTATGATCATGACTATATAAATGTCAGTAACTTACATTTGGTTACACTTAAAGTGCTGATGTTATTACTTTAAATATTTGTTATCAAATTATAGTTTTCTAGGACGAAAATAATAATTATTTACTCAAAGGTCCTTTGTTTACCTAGATTAATCAGTTCTAAACTTTACAACGATAATTGAATGTACATGGAATAACATTCCTTTTTTTCTAAATTCATTATTTACACATTTGTGGCAGAGAAAACCTTTCACGATTCTTTGATTATTACGACATTGGTTAGATTTTCGGTGTAAATCCCCGCATAATTTTTGGGTGTTAATTTTATTTTTAAAGAATAAAACAACTATATATTGGTCATATCAAACTGCTTATTTGCAAATATATTATAATAAACACTCTATCAACTTTGCGACAAAAGGCATTCATTAAAATAATATATACAAAGAAAAATCCGTGACGAAAATATCGGCAAAAATAAAGAATAACAACTACAATATAATTAATAACTAAACACAGCATAATTATGTCCCTTTATGTCACAATGTGCATGTTTAAAAAAGTTATTAGAGGTCTCTAGTAAGCCTACACATATATACATTATACTTTTACGATCATTATATAATCTCGGAATCCTGTGAACTTTAAAATAACTCAAATCTTAAACCTTTGCGTCCTTAAATTGAACAATTTCTGTGTGATTTTGCCACCCTTTTACTTGTAGTAAGCTTATATATATTTTTAATAAAAGGTTATCCTTATATCACCTTCACCTTCACCTATCCCTTATCCCGTGGTTGGGTCGTTGGGGCACCATCGTTGACTGTTCACAATATCTTGCCATTTGTTCCGGTCCGTGATGCCCTTTGGGAGTCGATGAATTATAGGCCGGTCGACTCCTTGATGGTGTCTTCCCATCTCTTCTTTTGCCTGCCTATTTTTCTTCCTCCCTGGACTGTGCCCTGCATTATGGTCTTTGAAAGACCTCCAGATTTTGCTCCATCTCAGTTTTTTCTCCTTAATTGAGGTGAGAAGGGCCGATGACAGCAGCTATTTCATTGCGGACCACTTCGTTTGTGATAAGCTCTGTATAGGAGATGTATATTTTTAATAAAAGGTTAACCTTATATAGAAAATTTTAAAATTATAAAAACAATAAAAAAAAAAATATATAAAAAAAATTGCGGCAAGGGAAAACCCGGAATGGTCACGCAACACATTATTTAAATCATTTTTAACGAGACATCATTTTAATATTTTTTAATGGCTTACCTAAACATAAACAGTAATACGTTGAAAAAATAAATCCAAAAATATAGGTGATTTCAAGTTTTTCAAAGGACGATTCCAATATATGTGATTAACTTTTGTCTGGATCGGTCAAAATAATTGGAGTCTCTCTCTCCCTATATAATATATATATGAGGATAGGAATCGACACCCACAGTGCCCATGAACACGCCTGTTTCCTGTGGTAAGATATAGGAACTGCCTTCCTTGCATGTACATACTGGACCTGGCAAAATTCGCCGATGATGCCCATTACTAGGCCCAACGGGAATACAGGCAGGGACAGCAACGTACGGTGGAATGTGTGAAAGTGCACAGTGAGGCAAAACGGACCACTGTAGGCCATTTACTGCATCCTAGTCTAATTCCAGCCGTCTGGACACTGTTTTACCATTGGAATACAATATGAGGGACGATAGAGTGAGGCTGACTCATAATCTCAAAAGTCAAGGTACGTCTACTGCCAAAAAGAGGACCACAAGTTACCAAACACTAAAAAAAACTTGATGCCACTTTACTGAAGGACTATACAACAAAGGTCCTATTCTGCAAAGTACTCCAAGACAAGTTATAATCTATCAGTTATCAAGCCAAAATGCTACCGTAGATAAACATTGGGAACTATTTCGAGACACTGTATACTGTTACGTCCACAATCCCCTTGTGGCCAGAGCTGTGTAGATCTTGCTGATAATTCTCGTTAGTCCTAGGGGAGACTTTAATTATTAGTATTTATGTTTCAGTATTACACGAACTCTTCTTATAGTCCTGGGCACAAATTCAGTATTTGTATTCCAACATTTCCTTTCTTGTATATTATGGTAGTAGATAAATCTTATAGTAATGTATTCAACACAATAGGATAGTAATTTGACAAGGAAGCTTCAGTGTAACTGTTGTTGATAGTTTATTTCAGGTGGTATGTTCAATATATACAATATATCTATTATGTACAGTTAGAATAAAATAGTGCAAACACAAACGTTCTCAAAGGAACATATTTTGAAACTCTCCCTCTTTCAGACAAAACAAATCATTAAATACTATCCGAGTGGTGCAAGGGATAGACCCATTACCAGTAGGGGTGAAAATCATGGTATCATTACAAAACTCATAACAAAAACGATAGGAACTTCCCCTATTAAATAATGAGTCGTTCCCAGACTCTGAGAATTTGAGATCAACACAGAATCCCAACATTACCTAGAACCTTTAGTTTTCCTACTAAATGTCCTAATATGGTGTGTAGTAAGAAAAGAGAGAGACAGGGGAATAAACATTGCGTGTTCCAATTCTTGGAAAAACAATATACATGACACGCCCCCACCCAATGAAAGAAATAATGTACCATAATTACCCAAGTAATACTCAACATGGTACATTTTTCGTACTTAACACTATCGTTTTAACAACCAACAATCAATGGAAGATTATAAGACAATTTAAGCAAACATGGCTCACTGGCACAACTAAATTATAAAAAGTGTCACTACCCAATGGTAATTGTGATTATAACGTGATGGACAAATATTTCCCCGTTAGTATTAATATTAACTAATGTCTCAACAAGTACAAATAATTCAAAAATATTCTAGTCATTCTTATTTTAACTATGTACAGTTGTGTGGATTTCCACCAAAATTTGCAAAAAGTCTTAATCTATTTAAACAAACATAACATTGCTCAAACTCTGTCAATTTTCAACAGTTTACTTCTAATATACAAACCAAAAGATAAGTAATACGTAACTCGAATCAAACTATAGGTTACTTCCCCTTTAAATTACAGTGTCAACTTGACATTAACAGGGTTCATACCTAAGATGATGATACTTCCCCTTTTCTCAAATATGAGGAGAAAATACGCTCTAGTTACGATTACTACAGTAATCTCAATGTTAAAATGTAATCCACTATTATGCGTTTTTGGCAAATTTGAAAGTTTAATATAAAAGTTTGTTCAGGGTTGAACCTTTGTTACCCTCCGTTCCTGGATATATGGAATATATAACAACCTATATACAACATAGTGAATATCCACTAGTTTTTCCCATTCTATTACCATGATATAGCAATTTAGCAATAGATTTCCAATATTATCTATTAATTTATACCAATTGATATTACATCTCTTTCTAAGATAAAAATTGTACATATTATTATTTAGTTCCATTCATTAACTAAAATAAAAACAAGATAATAAATCAACTAGCTCAAAGTTTTCTCACGTAATTGCATGTGATGACAATTACATTCATCCATCCATATCAAGTAAATACGTGCATATATATTTATTGCATCATGCATCAAAATTTAAATGGAATTTCTTTTCCATAATCAAATGAATTTAAAATATATCAGAACATCAATATTATACATGATTATAAAAATTATTAATACTTTCAAAAGACTTGACTTCTATATGATACAAGTATTCTATAGGTATTCCATAATCAAAATTCAAACGAATGATAGGTTATCATGACACATTCTTAATGAATAAGTGAGATGATCTGAAAAAGAAGTATAGGGTTATTCAGTCAATCATGTAGCACCCGAGATAGAGTATCAGCTGTGACGTTGTCCCTACCCCTCAGGTGTTTTATGTTTAAGTCATAGGCTTGGAGGAAAAAGCTCCATCTAACAAGCCTCTGGTTTTGCTTGACCCTGGAGAGAAAAGTCAGAGGGTTGTGGTCGGTCAGTATTTCTATCGGGTACCCAGAGCTGTTTACATAGAAATCAAACTGTTTTAACGCCAGGATCAACCCTAAAAGTTCCTTCTCACTTGTATTATAATTACGTTCATGGATATTGAATTTCTGTGAGTGGTAGCACACCGGGTGCTCCTCTCCGTGGTCATCCTGCTGAGTCAGCACCGCTCCCATCCCAGTATCGCACGCGTCTACTGCAATTTTAAAGGGTCTATCAAAACGCGGGGTCACCAAAATAGGTGCCCTGGATAATCTTAACTTCAACTCATCAAACGCCTTTTGGCACTTGTCAGACCAAACAAAGCGATTGTTCTTCTTTAGTAGGTCAGTTAAGGGGCAAGCTACCGTAGAAAAGTCCTGGCAAAACTTACGATAATACCCGGCCATTCCAAGGTAACTACGGAGTTGTTTCCTTGTCTGTGGCACTGGGACATTCTGAATAGCTTCTATTTTAGCATTTACTGGTTTAACCTTTCCACCACCCACTACATGTCCAAGATACTCGATAGTGGCATGTCCAAACTGACTCTTAGCCAGGTTTATTGTCAAATTGGCATCATTCAGTCGTTCAAACAAGTGTCGTAGTTGACTGACATGTGTCTTGAAATCTGTACTATACACCACTATGTCGTCGAGGTAGGCATTACACTGGAAGATACCGCGAGTGAGGGTGTTTATAAGCCTTTGAAACGTCGCAGGCGCATTACGGAGTCCGAATGGCATGACCTTATACCTGTAAAGTCCGTCAGGTGTCACAAAGGCGGATACTTCCTGTGCCCGTGGCGTCAAAGGAATCTGAAAGTACGCGGAGAGAAGATCAATTTTTGTCACATACGTCGCATCACCTATCTTATCAATGAGGTCATCAATACGAGGAATGGGATAAGAGTCAGTCTTTGTCAAATTATTTAATTTCCTAAAGTCTGTACAAAACCGCAATGTGTTGTCGGCTTTTGGTACCAACACACAGGGTGAAGACCATTCGCTATCACATTCTTCCACTATGTCATTTTCTAACATATACTTCACCTCTGCTCTAATATGTTCAAGTCTGATGGGGTTAACCCTATATGGATGCTGTTTAATTGGCCTGGTACCCTCAGTTAATACTACATCGTGTTCTATTAGATGTGTCCTCCTGGGAACATCTGTAAACAGTGACTTATATTCATGTACCAGCTCAATAATCTTCTCCTTATCTTCGACCGGAAGATGTTCTAGCCTTGTATCTAAACTCTTAAGGGCATCTGTATTATTAAGTTTACTTTCTGCAAACTTATATTCTATCCTAGATAAATCCGTCGGGACTCTAGCTAATGAAATCATGGGGACCTCCCGTGGTTTACTCTTTTCCCTGGAAACATAGGGCTTAAGTAAATTAATATGGCATACCCTCTGCTTTTGTCTCCGGTCAGGAGTCTTTATCAAATAATTGACCTCGCCAAGCTTTGACTCTATCTCATAGGGTCCACTAAACTTTGCACTTAAAGGCTGATTTTGCAAAGGTAGAAACACAAGAACTTTGTCACCTGGTGCAAAAGTTCTAGCTGTAGCTTTACGGTCATAGTTCTGTCTCATACGCTCCTGCATCTGTGGAAAATGAATCTTCACATGGTTAAAAGCATGATAAAGCCTATTTTTAAATTTATCTACATATGACAAAAGTCCAATCGGTTCACTGTCCGTTAGCCAAGTTTCATGTAGAAGTTTCAACGGACCTCTGACTGAGTGTCCATACACAAGTTCGAATGGGCTAAACCCCAGGGATTCCTGAGTGGCCTCCCTTGCAGCGAACAGTACATAAGGCACACCCTTATCCCAGTCTTTCTCGTTTTCATAACAGTACTTTTTAAGCATCGATTTTAATGTCTGATGAAACCTTTCCAGAGCTCCCTGGCTCTCAGGATGATAGGCACTTGATAGCCTATGGCTTATCCCTAATTGTTCCATGACTTGTTTGAAAATGTTCGAAGTAAAGTTAGTCCCCTGGTCGGACTGTACTGTCTTCGGTAGGCCATAACGTGTGAAGAAATTTGTCAGGGCGTCTACCACCTTCACTGTTGTTATGTTCCGCAACGGAATGGCTTCCGGGAAGCGAGTGGATGAACACATGACTGTGAGCAGGTATTGAAAACCGGCTTTTGTTTTCGGCAACGGGCCCACGCAATCAATGAGTATATGACTGAATGGTTCGTCGAACGCTGGTATCGGCTGGAGTGGAGCGACAGGAATTCGTTGGTTAGGACGTCCTACCATTTGGCATACGTGGCAAGTCTTGCAGTATTGTTCGACATCTCTTCTCAGTCCTGGCCAGTAGAAGTAAGGGAGGATACGGTGGTGCGTTTTTCGGACTCCCATGTGACCAGCGAAAGGAAGATCATGCGCCATACGCAGTATATCTTGACGATAGCACTTAGGTATTACAATCTGGTGAATACTGTCCCACTCGTTTGTACCTGAGTTGAGCGGTTTCGACTTTCTCATCAACACTTCATCTTTCATGTAGAAACATTCCGCCATCGCATCTGCAGTCTTTTCATCAACAGCTTTCATTATGAGTTGCATTATTACTTCGTCATTAAATTGTTCTTTCACCAATTTCTGCTTTGGTGACAAAATGTTATCGTTCTCTGTTGCATCACCAGTTGTTAGTTCAGCAAAGAACGTAGCACTTAAATCGATGTCAGGTGTTTCTGTTATCACTGTTTCATTCGCATGTGTGTCTTCAGAACAGACAAACACATCTTTCGTTGCACTACACGGCGTAGCAGGAGTCTTTACCGACTTCTTTTCCTGCATTGCTCTTGTCAGTGCACATGTTGGGCGTTCATTGGCAGGACGTAGGTTTTTGTCCTCCGCCATCTTTGTCTCCAACACTTTAACCATGGGCTCGACAGTGACTCTGCCGCCCATAATGTCATTTCCTAATATCATGGAAACGCCTTTGACGGGTAGTGCGCGCCACACTCCCACTACGATGTTACCTGTAAAAATATCCGACTCGAGTTTTATTCTGTGCAGTGGAGCTTCCACAGCCTCCATACTAGCACCTCTCAGCACAACAGACTCACCGGTACTGGTGGCATCTGTTAACGGCACACTGCCCTCCAGGATCACGCTGACAGCAGAACCCGTGTCACGTAATATCTGTATTTTCTTCTTGCTGAGTACATCGACTTCTGTCGACACTGTCCCCTCGTAGACAAAGGGTCGAAAATCGGATAGGTCGTCCTCTTCCGGGACTTCAGGAACCATCTGTTCCTCACGGCCTTCTGAAAGCATAATAGATTGAGTACAGCTATTCTCTTTTACCTTAGATAGACTGTTCTCAAAAACCATCGACTCCACAACTATGGGCGATGCCGGCCGCATTTCTTTTGAGTTTCTTGACCCTGTGTTGCACACTTCTTCTGTCTGCTTGCTATCTTTCTGCACTCTGGCACAGTGTAGAAAAGCACCTTGATTCTTGGTAAGGATCCAACAATCTTTCTTCAAGTGGCCCTCTTTCTTGCAATTGAAACATACCACCTTTGCTTTATTTACATCTGTCTGCTTCCTGAAATGAACTAAGTTACTATTATTATTTACACCACTGTTCTTATTATTGTTTTCACTTGTCTCTTTTGGTTAACTAGCCTCCTTGGGCTCTGGTTTGTGCACTTTGGGTTTGTCAGCATAATATGGCTTTATGCTGGCGTGAATTATGGCATAGTTATCTGCCAATCTAGCAGCTTCATGCACATCTTCAACCCCTCGGTCTGAGATGTGGGTTTTAATATCCACTCGAATACAATCATTGAATTCCTCAAACAATATTAGGTTCTTGAGTTTATCAAACTCACTTACATTCTGTGACCTTAGCCACTGTTCTAACATTTTCTCCTTTTGTCTCAAAAAGTCTACATGAGTTTGATCATATGCCTTCTTTCTGTCTCTAAATAGCTTTCTATATTTTTCTGGTGTCAGGGAATAACTTTTTAGCACCCTATCTTTGATTACTTCATAGTCATTTATTTCCTCGGGTGTTAAACTCAACACTACGTCCAATGCTTTTCCTTTGTTGAGAGTTGACCGTAACAATAAAGCCATCTTATCATCAGGGAACTGATAATCTACAGCTATCCTCTCAAAAAGCAAAAAGAAATCTTGAACATCTTCTTCTCTGAATATAGGCAAGTGTTGCTTCATTGCGCTAATATCCATACCATTGCTGTCCCTACGATGTAAGTTCATGCGTGCCATCTCTATCCTTTCTCTGCTTTCAATCCTAATTCTTTTATTTTCCCTTTCAATTTCAATCCTAATTCTTTCATTTTCCCTTTCAATTTCCATTCTTTTCATAGCTAATTGGAATTTTAGGTTTTCACTCAACCCTTCATCTTCATCATTGTTTGATGATCTAGATGACATATTTCTTACCTCGTCTCCGTGGGCAATCACCTCGCCCCCACTGGGAGCTACATAACCTTCATTGATATCGTTCTGTCCCACTTCAACTACACTACCATTGTTCATGGCATTCTGCCCGTTCAAACATGTCATAATTTCTTTGGTCAAACGATTACGATTAGGTCTTGCCTGTCCTGCCTCAATCCCAAAGGACTCAGCTAATTCTTTTAGTTCAGCAAATGACATGGCATTAAGTTCCTCACTTGATATATTCGAAGCCATAGTATAGCGTTCGAGATATTTGTTATAGTAGAGTAGTATATCTTGTATAATAAAATATAAAGTTCCAACTTACGATTTGTCCAGAAATTTGCACAATATAATATTAAACACTTCGTGGAATCTTCACACTTCCCAAGGAATAAAAACGCAAACCAGTTCTCTCCTCTTTTTAAAAAGAATAGTTTCACAGTCCTAGAAAACGAAACACAAATATGCCGCTCTCAGTACTACTAATGTCACAAAATATTTATAGGTCAGGAAAAATATAACTCAAATTTTCCAGACGAGATCAACAAATTTTTTCCAATCCTAGATCAAGAAAAGTAGAACTCAAATCTACCGAACGAGACCACCAAATCTTGTCAATCCTAGGTCAGGAAAAGTAGAACTCAAATATACCGGGCGAGACCACCAAATTTTGTTACGTCCACAATCCCCTTGTGGCCAGAGCTGTGTAGATCTTGCTGATAATTCTCGTTAGTCCTAGGAGAGACTTTAATTATTAGTATTTATGTTTCAGTATTACACGAACTCTTCTTATAGTCCTGGGCACAAATTCAGTATTTGTATTCCAACATTTCCTTTCTTGTATATTATGGTAGTAGATAAATCTTATAGTAATGTATTCAACACAATAGGATAGTAATTTGACAAGGAAGCTTCAGTGTAACTGTTGTTGATAGTTTATTTCAGGTGGTATGTTCAATATATACAATATATCTATTATGTACAGTTAGAATAAAATAGTGCAAACACAAACGTTCTCAAAGGAATATATTTTGAAACTCTCCCTCTTTCAGACAAAACAAATCATTAAATACTATCCGAGTGGTGCAAGGGATAGACCCATTACCATTAGGGGTGAAAATCATGGTATCATTACAAAACTCATAACAAAAACGATAGGAACTTCCCCTATTAAATAATGAGTCGTTCCCAGACTCTGAGAATTTGAGATCAACACAGAATCCCAACATTACCTAGAACCTTTAGTTTTCCTACTAAATGTCCTAATATGGTGTGTAGTAAGAAAAGAGAGAGACAGAGGAATAAACATTGCGTGTTCCAATTCTTGGAAAAACAATATACATGACAATACTCTAAAGCACACACTCATATTGGTGCAGTGAACCGTATAAACCAGGATAAGTTTGACGAAAACGACACAGAAATCCATAAATTAATGTCTGAAAAGCACCATTTACTTAAAGAATATTAAAACTACCTAAATTTCAAAATGTAACAAAGAATCATTATCCAAAGCTAGACGAAATCTAAACAAAGATAGATAGATAGATAAAGCATCTCTTTTTTATCAGTATGTTAACCAGTATGTTAGGCTAAAAAAATTATGTATAGAGTCTATATATATATGTATATATATATATATATATATATATATATATATATGCTACAAAAATTATATTTTTTACTTTTCAAAAAGGACATTTGTCTAGGATATGCAAACATCAACATTGCTATGCGAGCACAGAGAGGAACGGCGAAAGCAGAATTTATCAATACGAAACCATCAACAACGAGGCCGGCAAAAACAACTATTTGGATATAATTCATGAAGATGACTACAATATATATGATCGCATCGACGATACTGATATTTAAATATACGACCTTCAATTACCTTTTTTGTGTTTCAAGACATTTTTTAGAGACTCTATCGCTTAGATTCTTATATTGATCTTTGCGTTTGTTTTTTATTTATAGTTGTTTTTTTTTTTTTTGTGATCCTGATTAAATTATAAATAATTAAAAGTATCACTAGAAACAACGTTTGTTTGTTATTGTTTTTTTTTTTGTTTTTTTTACTCTTAAGACCAGAATTTGTGAAAAGTCCAATGACAATAATCCTCAGAAAAAATAACAACAACTTTGAAATTAAATAAGATATCAGCTATAAAGCGAACAGTATCCTTTGTATTAATGGTCCTTATTTTTATTCATTTTTAATAAAAATCTAGTTCTTCATTTTTATAATATATTCAATATTGAACATTATAAACATGAAAGTTAAAAAAAAACAACAAAAAAACATTTAATTCATTTACAAAAAAACGACTTTATTTTAAATAGGCAACTAAGCTTACTTCTAGCTACTGTCCCTTAAGTAGACGCTTTACACCGGGCATTCCTTGCTACTGTCTCACTTGTGGGACGCTTGTTTGACACCTGATAAAACAAAGTCAGTATGCTTGTTTTATGATTTATATTGTTGTAATATATCAAAATGTAATAGAAATAGTTCACAGTTGTACTAAGACTTTATTCTGTAATGAAGATTAACACATTAGGATAGAGGAACAAAGACACAACGAACATACACTGGGAATCTGGGTCAACAATGAAAAAGGGCAGCACTCTCACAGTTCACACAAGGGAAACAACACAACAAATAGACATAATGATTACAACATTCCTCCCCCTTTAATTTCTAGGTGGTCCAAGATCCAAATCGTTCTGGAACACGCCTAATACGACCTGATGTTCGAGCTACTGAAGGTACAGGTGACATCTGATTTTCCTGTGATGATATTGGTATGTCCGAAACCCGAGGTACCGGTACCAGGGCTGCATGAGAGGCCGACTGATTTACTGACGAAGCTTCCGTTGCTGGAATGTTCACTATTTCCTCTGGTACTGCTGTCTGAAACTCAGGCTCTACATTGCCTCCTGAAAATTACCTGGTTATGGGTTTATTCAAAATCTCTTCTGTAAGATCAGGTAGACCCGGAATGTCCGTATACCTTTGTCGAATATGGTCCACATGCCTTTTAACAGTACTTCCGTCTGTCAATTTGATGACATAAGAGAGCGGACCGGTCGCTGACTCTACGGTCCCTGGTAACCACTCAATTCTAGAACCACCACTATGAGTAAACACTTTGTCACCTGGTGTGAAATTGCGTGTCTTACAACCCTTGTCATGCGACTGGGCCTGCAGCGCTTGTTTTGTCTCTATGCGACTTCTCAAATCAGCTTGGAGCATTGAAATGGGTGTACGCAGGCACCGGTTCATCAGCAACTGTGATGGAGTCTCTTGGGTTGTGCTTTGAGGCGTTGTTCTGTATTTGAACAAGAATTTGTTTACCCGCATTTCCCATGGGATAGTATTTCCCATTTTCCTGATGCTAGACTTGAAGATTTGAACTGCCCTTTCTGCAAGTCCATTGGTGGACGGGTGTCGTGGAGCCGAGCGAATGTGTTTAATTCCATGTCTTGTGCAGAATCTTTGGAAATCATCACTAGTGAATGATGTACCATTGTCCGATATTAGAGTGACAGGAAGACCATGAGTTGCAAATATTCCACTGAGTGCAATGATAATTGCCTGGGTTGATGTATTAGGAACATTTATCACTTCTAGCCATTTCGAATGGGCATCAATTACAATCAGAAAGAGTTTACCCATGAAAGGATCGGCATGATCAATATGAACCCTAGATCAGGGAGAACTTGGCCATTCCCAAGGGTGAATCTCTGCTACCGCTGGTGCATTTTGGTTTTTGTCACATGACGAACACTCTTTCACTGCTGTCTCAATATCCTGGTCCATTCCTGGCCACCATACATAACTTCTGCCTGTAGCCTTCATCCATGATATACCTATGTGAGTATCATGTAGTAGACACAAAACTGCCTCGCGACACTTGCTAGGAACAATAATCCTGTTTCCCCACAGAAGACAGCCATCCATGATTGATAGTTCCTCCTTTCTAACGTAAAATGCATTATAACACTTATCAACTTTGCCTGGCCAACCCCACCGGACCCATTGAAACACTTTTGACAGAATACTGTCCCGTTGCGTCTCGGTCCGTATCTCCTGAGAACTCACTAACGGAGCAGCTGAGTCGACCATGTTGACAACCAAAACCATCTCTTGGGGCATTGTTACAGATTGAGGTAGGTCCGGGAGTGGAAGTCGACTCAAAGCATCCGCATTAGCAATATAAACTCCTCGCTTGTATTCAATGCTGTAATTATAGGCAGAAAGTGTCAATGCCCATCTTTGTATCCGTGCCGACGCCATTGCTGGAAATGTGCAGTCATGGCCAAACAAGTAGGTCAAGGGCTTGTGGTCTGTCACGAGGATGAATCTATCAGCTCCTGTTCGGCCATAAAGATATTGATGGAATTTAGTGGCCCCAAATACCAACGCCAAGGCTTCCCTATCAATTAGTGAATAGTTCATTTCAGCTGGATTTAAGCTACGGGATGCAAATGCTATTGGTCGGTCTGTGCCATCGGTATACCTATGACTTAGCACCGCACCGATTCCTTTAACCGAGGCGTCACATTGTACCAAAAGTGGGTTGTAGTGAACCAATAAATCAGAAGTACTGATCATGTCCTTTGCATAGTGAAAAACTTTTTCCTCTCGTCTCCCCCATTTCCAAGAAACGTCCTTTTTCGTAAGCTCGTACAATGGTGCAAGCTCAGCAGAAAGATTCCTGAGGAACCTAGAGTAGTAGTTTATGAGGCCAAGAAAACTTCGAAGTTCAGTTTTGTTTGTAGGTGTTGGTGCTTCCTTTACAGCCTTCACCTTTGCTGGAATAGGATGAAGACCCTCCGCGTCTATGCGGTGTCCCAGATACTCAACTGAAGGTTGCATGAACATACACTTGTTTTTATTTGCCTGCAGCCCTGCTTGCATGAGGCGCTCAAGCACAAGTTCAACATTTTTTTAATGCTCGCAGTTATCTCTTCCTGTCATAAGAATGTCATCACTTTAAACAGGCCCATGTGAGTGTTTACAGTCAGATACTTGTGGTACTCCTCATCAACGGGTATTTGTGAATAGGCTTGATGCAAATCAATTTTTGTAAATGTTTGTCCACCCCTTAACTCTGCAAACATGTGTTCAATTCTAGGCAGGGGGTAATGGTCAACCTTACAGGCTTGATTTATTGTTACCTTGTAATCACCACAAAGCCGTATTGTGCCATCGGTTTTCAAAACAGACACCACTGGGGCTGCCCAATCGCTGTAATCACCCGCCTCCCATATGCCAAGTTCTACATTCTTATCGATTGCTTCCTGCACTTTGTTCTTGATAGCATAAGGTACTGGTCTGGCCTTAAAAAACCGAGGTTGTGCTTCTGGATCAATGAAAAATTTGACTGGAGGACCATTATATTTGCAGAGGCTTCCTTCAAAAAAAGCTGAATATTTCAATAGTAAGTCATCAATATTCACGGTTTGGGTGTTATTGATGCTGTTCCAGTCAAGGCGAATAGCTGTTAGCCAATTTCGGCCAAGAAGTGAAGGCCCACTACCAGCAACCACGACTAGGGGTAGGACCGCATGTTGTCCCTTATATGCCACGTTAACGTTTGCATACCCATGCACAACGATGGGCTCTCCTGTATAGGTAGTTATAACGCTGTGAAACGTCGACAGCTTAACGTCGTTGAAGAACTCTCTGTATGTATGTTGAGAAATAATTGTAAGGGAGGCCCCTGTATCCACCTGCATCCTTATGTCCCTAGACTCTACCTGTAACATCACATCTATTGAAGGAATTTTCTTCGGTAGTGAATCAACACTAAATAATGAGAAACACTGATCAGAGGAGTGGTCTTCCTGATGTACAATGTTCGTTGGATTTGATCGTGACTTGTTGGGGAAACTTTTGAACTTAGGCACCTCAGCATGTGGTGGCTTGACATTAGTTGTTCTACAGGCTCTTTGGATGTGACCCTTCCTATTGCAGCCATGGCAGATGGCATCTTTGAACCGGCAATCTTGCCTGAGATGAGACCCCCCACAGCCGAAACATGTTAAAGGAACCTTGGGTTTGACTTGAACTTGTACTTTGTTGACTTCCTGTAGGCCCACATTAGTCGAGGTAGACCAGGCCGTGGCCGCCTCGAGTATGTCCTTTGCATTATACTCGGCAGCTTCCATTGCCAAAGCCGTCTCCAATGCTGTATCGAATGTTATTGTGTCCGGCAGAGACAATAATTTCCTTTGCATGGACTCGTTGTTTATACCAACAATGAAAATGTCCCTAAGTTGCTCGCTTAGGTCAGAAAACCTACAATCTGTTGCAGCCTGCCTTAAACGTATAACAAAATTTGCAATAGTTTCCCCCTCTTTTCTTTTAATTGTATAATATTTGAACCTTGAAACAATGCGGCTTGGTGCCGGGTTAACATGGTGCTTGACCAGTGTCACAAGCTCAACAAAGGTTTTAGTAGCTGGCTTCGCAGGGGCAGTAAGTGTGGATATTAGATGGTAGGCATCTGGCCCAACAGTAGCTAAAAATACTTGCCGCCGTTTGTCATCATTTTCTATGCCATTCGCAGCGAAGAAATTTTCGAGTATATCAGTATACTCGTCCCAATTTGAACCAAGTTTAAACTCATTAATATGCCCGATTAAAGGCATTTGGAATATAAAAAGTTTATCCTCGTCGCCAAATGTAAAATATCGAAATGTAATAGAAACAGTTCACAGTTGTACTAAGACTTTATTCTGTAATGAAGATTAACACATTAGGATAGAGGAACAAAGACACAACGAACATACACTGGGAATCTGGGTCAACAATGAAAGGGGGCAGCACTCTCACAGTTCACACAAGGGAAACAACACAACAAATAGACATAATGATTACAACAATTGTCATAATTGATAGACAAATGGTGAAATAACATATTTAATGTGGTTTTATATAAAAATGTAATTATATTTCATAAATGTGTAGGCCCCTACTTATCTTTGAGCATGTTTATTCTTTTCATCAATTTGTCAAGTTAAAAGGTAAAGGTGATTCAAATCTTATTAAAAATACAATTTTGTCTGCAAAGCCAAGTTATAAAGAACGTCTAATTAACGTACAATGCAAAAAACCTTTTTTTTTAAGTCATATAGGCTAAGCAGGGCCGGCGGAAGGCGGGCACAATGCGTGTCCATCACGCAGGCACTAAGGGGCTAAGGCTCGGGAAGGCGGCAAAATTTACGGCTGCTTTTGTTTATTTTCACATTAATTTTAGTCTGATAAACCTTAGGAGAAAGTTCATTCAGTTTCAGAAGTCGTGTGTCCTCAGCAACCTGTGATTCCCTTATATTAGGGTGTCAGGGTGGTGTCAGAGTGCGATAATTATTTCTATTTAACCCTATAATTGCCTAGTGATGTAACTACATCACTACTTAATATTTTATTTACTTATAAAAATGTTGTTTCTCCAAGATTATAATTTGAAGTAATCATAATATTAATGGAAGGGGCCGTTTTCTTGTTCAAACATATTTTGTTGTTGTTTAAATATTTTCTTACACAGACATCTTGTCTTGGAGAAACTTAAACATTTAAAATTTATGGGGCGGCAAAAAGTTCATAAGCCTAGGGGCGGCAAAATTGTAAATCCGGCCCTGTAAATATTATAATATATTTTATAATTATATATAATATATTTTTTAGAAAATAATGGAAAAAAGAAAAGTTTCTGGCTTGGAATATAAACAAAAAACAACAGCGAAAAGAGGAGAAAACGATAGAAAAAAAAAAGAAATCATTGGAAACTTATAATTATTTGTTCAATCCTCAATGTCATTAATCGGCCAACGAAAATAAAATAGACATTGTTCAAAACATTGAGTTGAATTCTGAAAGTTTAATCAAAACTTTTAATTCGGTTGTACCAGAATCTGAAAGCGTTGTTAAAGTTAAAATTAAATGACTGTCGATCGTATTAGAAAAACAACAACATGGAAATTTAAAATAAGACATCTATATAGCGAAAATAATTCTTTGTAAAATTTAATTCTTTATTCAAAATCGTAACCAAATAGCCTACTTAGCTATGATTTAGTTATTAAATTTTAGCATAGCTTCAATATTTAACACTCTAAACATGAAAGGTAAAAAAAAAATACATTTTATTTAAAAAAAAAGACTCTATTTTAACTTGGCAACTAAGCATGTTTCTAGCTACTGTCCCATAAGTGGGACGTTTTTACACGGGGTTATTCGTTGTAACTCTTAAACTTGTGGGACGCTTGTTTGACACTTGATAAAACAAAGTCAATTTTATTATTTTATGATTTCATTTGTAATAATTAATAGATAAAAGATGAAAATACACACTTCATGTGATTTTATATAGTATATAGGCCGACACATTTAATCATATTTCATAAATGTATAGCCTACTTACTTTTATGCATGTTTTTTTTCATCAGTTTTTTACAAGTTGAAAGTTCAAGGTCATGTAAATCTTATTAAAAGTAAAATATTTTTTTCTTCTTTTTTTTATAATGCATATAGGCAGTGCTTTTTTTGTGACGGTACGTACCGGTACGGCGTACCGGCACCTTTTTCAATGTGGGGAAATAATTTTTACTTTTCTTGTATTTTAACGTTTATTATTAATTTATTTTATTATTAATTTGTTAAAATTGAACTATTTTAAAATTGCGCGCAATAAGAATTAAAATATAAAATGCGAAACTGCTTTAAAATTTAGGCAATCCATCACTGAGTACCGGCACAAAAAAAGCACTGCATATAAAATATAAGTATTTAATAGGAATGGTTTTAGTTTTACTAAGTGTCCCATAAGAGGGACGCTAGCAGAAAATGAGATTTCACTGAATTTTTAACATAAAATTGTCACGCACCCTCAAAATTAGTAGCGCAGGGCCTGAGGCTAAGCAATTAATAGGAATTTTTTTACGAAGTTACCCCTACCCATAAAGCTAATATAGATCAGTGCTTAAAACTGGAATAGTCTTATTTGTAAAAACTAATTTCCGGGCAATAAAGAGTTCCACGTATGTAGTCTAGGCAGTAAGTGCACATACCCATAGATCTAAGTTTATTCTTTTTGATAATGCTGTGCTTTTATTGTCATTATTTTTTTATTTTTTTTAAATGTGTATTTCTGGGAATTATCTATATATATATATATATTTGCCTATTCGATACTTTAGCTGCACGGGGAAATAACCATTTTTCTCAAATTTATTTAATTTTTAAATTTGTATTTCTTTAGACTTTAGGGCATGATAAATTGATATTATGTCTATTTGCAAAATGCAGAACTTCGTAAACTATTTTTGAGTTTTTCTAGGTTTTTTTCTTTTCAATCGGCAACAAAGTTTGAACAAAGCGTGCAACAAAAAAAAAACGCCGGTTCATTTTGTGTGTTTCACAAATATTTCAAATCTAATATAGACTACTAACTACATTAAATAAAAAATTATAAACCAAACATTTTTTCTCTTACACCAGGTATGTTATCTACAATATGTTAAATGGTAGCTGTGTTATTTTTCTTCAAATTTGTGACAAAACATTAGTTTTAACTTGGACAAGTGAAGTGACTATGTCACTATGTAGTATGTTCTTTAAATATATTAAAGTTTAAAAGGGCCTTAAATCTTAAACTTAGAGAACTTAAGGTGTCTTAATACTAAAGGCTTAAATTAAAGTTTAATTTAATTAAATAAAAATTCCATATAATATAGGATATAGGCCTTAGGCCTACTACTTTATATATTATTTATATATTTAAATATAATTTGAAAAGTATAGTTAGTATTATTTAAAAAAAAGTAATTTATCAAAATTTTATTTGGCTGGTAATTCTTTTGATTTTTTATATTTGTGATTTTATTTTTATTTCTGACTGATACTACTACTACTGATAGTAGTGATAGTTATCTATAGCCTATAGATAGTATAGGCAAGACCTACTGGTGACTAGGCCTATTTATAATTTAAGGAAGTGCCTATTCGTACACCCGTGTACGTATAGTATAGTACACTCCGCATCAGAGTGTGCTAGATCTAGGCCGCATTCTAGGCCTATTCGTACACGGCATACGCACTGATAATTAAATTGGACAGCGCATTTCTTAGGTATGTGACAATTTCAGTTTTTGAGGCTTTCGATTTGTGTATTAAAAAGTGTGACCTGGTTTTATACAACGTGTTGTGGGTACGTTATTTTAATTAGGCCTAATGTGAAACAATTTTTTTTTAATATTTACATTTAAAGTTAAGTGAGATAATGTAGTTCAAATATTTCACAACACTTCTGCTAAATTTCTTTTAATTTATTAACCTTACAATCTTATTGATTCAAAAACTAAGCAGATTAGATTAGAATGCATTTTTAATTTATAAAATATTCCATATACTCATATACTATATGTATGTAACATATAGTCATATAGTTATAGTTACCAAGTTATGTGCAGTTTTGTAATATTAGTATCAGCCCGCGAACACCACTCTTTTACATTTATATATAGTTTACATAGGCCTAGGCCTTAAGGCAGGTTCAACAATATGGATTTCAGGAGTTCCCATTTTTAAAGTTTTTTTTTTGGAAAAAATAATGTTAATCTATAGTATAGTATTATATGTCATTTTAAAGCCTAAAAGCCCAGAAATCCAAATATGACACTTATAAAATCCCTCTATCAAAAAGTTCCTGGGGCTACAAAATGAGTTGACTAAACATCATCAAAATAGCATTAAAACACACAATATTGTTGAAATTGATACTTTTATGACAAATAAACTCACAAAACGTAAATATATCAGTGTTTGTGTTGTGTTTTACTATTATTTTTACAATAAAACGTGATTTCGCACTCAGGCTTCATTAAGTCTAGAACTACCGAAGTCGCCGCCATTTTGAAAAAAACTTGGCTTTCTTGGACGTAAACAAAGCGTGTGTGTTAAAAGCGAAAAAAAGGATTTTTTACGTTTAAACCACAATAGTTTGCGTAAATTTAGTTTAAAACTATAAATAAAAGTATTTTGTTGCAGTAGATAGTACACAAATAGTCGGAAATCGGAAAATAAATGTGTAAATATTGTTTTAGAAAATACTTTTTCGACATCGATCAAACGTTTCAAAAAGCACGCGTTTCCAAATGGAGTTAAAAAATAAAAAAAAATAAAAATCCTCTTTTTACGAACTCAAAAAGGGCATCAAATGGAATTTTTAAGCTATCCAATCGGATTTACATTCTAAAATTCGCACGTGTGCATTTAAATTGACCGTAATCTCGAATCTTGTTTTGACAGCGAACGTTATATTTCTTCGTCAGAAGCCTTTTTTGTACCAATCAATTTTCATTTATTTACTAATAAAATGAATTCTTCGGCTAAGTATTTAAAACAAACTTTGTTATTATGAAAAGAAATATATTTCTGGTTAAAATTAAAAGAGTTTTAGGAAATTACATAGATAAATCTTATTTTATATCTAGTTTTAGACTTAGTCTCAGCGGCGGAAAAAACCCACCGATAGGCCGTAAAAATTAGGGCTTTTTAAAACACGTTTTTTTTTAAAAGATAAAACATTTTTTTGTGCTTCTAATGTTGGCCTAGGGAAAATTAACATGTTTATGAATGTTAACACTTTGTGGCCGGAGTTTTTTTTAGCTGTTTTGACGGAGTTTTTTTTCAACTTATTTTGTATATCCCAGAATTTTATTTTTTTCTGCATCAAATTTTGTAAATATATTTAAGTGTCATATATCAAATTAAAGGTAATTGGATGCTTAATGAAAGTGTATAACTTTTATTTTGAAATACTTTAAATAACAATCTTTAAAAAAATAATCCACAATTATTTATATAAAAAAACACGTAATTTTGCAAAAAAAAATTAGCTAAAAATTCTTTTTTATAAAAAAAAAAAGAACAAAATGAAACAAAACTATTAAATTATCAGACACTGTCCATTTTTCTAACAATATCACTATAAGACATAATAATCTAGTACTTAGTCTGCTAGTAGTTGCCATTTCTTTATCCTGTCACCATTACATATTCAACAAGAAAAAAAGGAGAAAAAAAAAGTCACCACAAAAAAAAATTAATTAAAGTATATAAAACAGCACTTTTCACAACGAAAATCAAATGCGAAATGTTATTTTGGTTTCTGCTAAAAGGAAACGGAAGTTATTTTTATTTTTAAAAACATGGATTAGACGTAAAACAATAAAAACAATTATAACCGTAAACGACACCACTCGTGTTGTTCCGTCAAAATTAAGTAGACCGATCGACACGGCTCGTGTCGTTCTGGCCACAAAGGGTTAATCATTAAAAAACCGTTATATTTCGGCTTTATTTATTCCTGGTAAGTGATTTTCAAATGTATACAAAAAATCGGGAAATGGGATCGGTGGATTATGTAACGTTTGAGGGTGTTTAAATTAATATAAACAACACAATAACATAATTAAAACTTACAATACTGATGCAGCTGATACTTTATGGACATATAAACACATACAAGTAAAAAAAACAGCATTTTGTATCAACAATTTTTAATTTTTAAATAAACAATAAATCTCCATCATTTGGTGGCCATTTTGTGAAACCTGCCTTAACACGAATGTCAGAATCTTTAATTACTAAATAATCCGATAGTACTCAAAACCAGACTTAAATGATTCAAAGTTATTATCCAATGAATAAAATCAATAATTAGCAATAAAAGTTACTTTACTAGCAAACTTGACAGCCTATAAGGTCTAGAAATACTTTGCGTAGGCATGGCTATTGCTTTGTTTACAAAAGTGTACACAGAAATTTAAAATAAACATCATTATTATTTAAAAACTGAAAGTAAACAAGGGAGAAAAGGAAGCAGAAAGAGTTCTCATTCATTTGAGAATATAAAAAGTCGAATTAATAGGCCATGGCAACCAAATAAGCTATGAAAACTAAATTGACGATATATCGTGGAATGGCACGGACGTGACTGATCAAATTGATGATTGGCACGGAAAGAGTTAAAACTTTTATTTGTTTTCACTATCCCATACTTGGAATAATTGATCTTTCTGGACCATGTATTGACATATTATGAAACCATACCTCGGTAACTGTGCATATTTTGTCACTTTTGTGTGCTTTTGAGACCCACATTTGAATTTTATTTAAGGACCATCAAAGTTTTTTTTTTTTTTAAATACGTTCATCGAAAAATAGTTTGTGAGGATTCGAGAGATTAACGAGATATTATAGAAGAAAATGGGTCAAGAAGAGTTTTGTGTCCTTTTGCAATACAGTTTTAAAATCTTTTCACACAATTCACAATGGCCCGATATACTTATTATTTAAATTACAGAAACCGTCCAGAAAAAAAATAAATCTTCAAGATTATGCGTAATTTATGGATTTGAACACATATAAAAATTTACAAATGTGTTTTTAACGAGGAACAGGAACTATTAACTATAGCATTTTATAGTGAAATGGAGTTATCAACTTAATAGAAAATAATTTTATTACATATAGTCATGTATAAAAGATGGAGTCTTCATAGATAAATATATGTAACAATATTAAAACTCAGCTATTTTATTTTCGTTTTTTTTTTTTTCCTTTGACCCTTTTTTCATTTGATATTCTTTGGTAATCTTACATTAGGGTCGTTAAAAACACATTTGTAAATTTTTATATGTGTTCAAATCCATAAATTACGTTTTCTTAATATATACATTTTTCTTACAATTTTCAGAGCTCGTTTTCCAAAATCTGGTCACCCTTGTGTACACTGCTGCCAGTGCCCATAACACCATCAGTATTTTATTGAGCTGCATTTAAGTTTAAAGATGCCACATTTAAAAAGCATTTGTCACTTTCTGTTCTGTATTATTAAAGGTAAAGTTACAGTATAATTATAAAAGAATACAATAGATAAAGGCTATATAATAAAACAAAATGTCAGCAAACTATATTTATAATAATTTTTTTGTTTGTTCTTAAACCAGTTCTGAATTCAAGTAGTTTAACACTGATGCACCAGTGGAAAGCTTACAGGCCGGACACTGAAGGAGTGTCTTGGGACTTACAAGGAGAAACAATTGCTCAATGCTGGCATTATAATTGCACAAGTAATGAAAAAATTTATCAGGCTCAATGTATGAAGGCAGCCAATAATTACTTTGTTTGTGAATTAGAAATTAAAAATGTATCCTCTTTAAAACATTGGCCTACACATTTAAGTTTGCAGTATTTAGCCTCAACATCGGATCTACAATTATTAAATTGTGTTATACAACTACAACCACAAGGTAAAATTTTTTTTTTTTTTTGTTTTTTTAAAGCTAGTACCGTAGTACTTATTATTGCTCAGACTTTTAATGACTTTTATGTATCAAAGCAATTTATATATCTAACTTGGTTATCTAGAAAGTTTCTTGTCTTTGATTGAGCTTTGATTGGTAAACTCATGGCTGGGCATAGAGCTACATTTATGTTATTGCGATAGTAAGTTTTAATTGTAAAAAAGTTTTAATCTCTTCATTTCAATTTGTTTTCCTCTGCAACCTGTACTTACCTGACAGTGGACAATGGAAAAGAAAACTTCAATTTAAAGATCAATTGTGATGTATACAGACACAGTCTTTATGATTGTAACTTATTCTTTTATATTACCAGCTTCACTGACTCTGTAAGTAATGTGTTTCTTTGCATATTTATTACCTATAAATGATGAACTTTATAAAAAGAAGCTGCTGCCTTAATTAATCAAATCACACCCTTTTCGTACTATTTATAAGCAGACAATTCCTGATAATTTTCATCACTAGGAAATTTTATTCTTAAGTAAAAGATAATATTTTATGATATAAATATATGTTTGTAATATCTTTAAAATATATTTTTTATTATGTCTTCTTTGTAAAAATTTAATTTAATTTTAAAATCAATGTTGAATCTTAGGTCCCTAGGCTTGTTATTTTGAGCTCGTGAAATTATTAATTTATGACATGATTTGGGCAGCAAATGTTATATGTGCCCTAACCATTAACCTTATATTTACAAAAGCTAGACATGCTTTTTTAAGGCAATATTATCAAACTACATTCTCAAAACTACAATGCTTTATTGAGATAATTATAAACTTGTTAAAACAAAAATGTTTTCAATAAAAAAGCAAAAGTAAATGCTAACCTGTAGTCAACTGTCAGTTTACAAGCGATGGTTGTTTTAGCATTTCCATTGCTAAATGAAAGTGCACATAGCTCTGATGCCCAGGACAAGCTATTATACACTGTGTAAACTTGCCTACCTTTCCGCATTTTAATTGTTCTGGAAACTGGCTAAATTTTACCCTCCATTCAAAATTAGACCAGACTACACTAAAACCCCGCTTCTCTTTAAGAGAATGCAAGCTTAGATTTCTCCTTTTGGGCTCAGACAATGAATTCCACCGTATCACGCAGCTGTGATAGGTTACCATAAAGGTTAGTCACAAACTGTTGGACATCCCTGTCCACTCTAAGATCCTGCAAGGTGGGGCAATCTGCAAGCACATGATCGACCTTCTCTTCTACCTCTCTGCAGTTTTAAAACCGCATTCGACCAGTTTGTTCCACAAAAAAAGCTTGTCGGAAAAAAAAATTGTTTGCCCACTTTTATTTGTTCCTAGTAACAACCATTTACATTTTTTTTCTCTTTTTGTAAAGAGTGCATAAGCTTGAATTATGTCATATCAAATAAATTGACTTTATTTTATGGAAAGAAAAATTTTATGAATGTCTGGGTATTAAGCAAAGACTAACTCGTGCTAAGCAACCGCTGCATTTGTAATAGTGAATTTTCTATAAAATAGAAATAATAAATTATTTCTTAAGCAATGATTTTGTTGCTAACCAAAATACTTTTCAATTAAGTCAAATCAAGTCAACATATTTTGATGTTTCCTTTTCTAAAGTAGTAAAAAATAATAGAAAATCAGAGATTTTGTATTACTGATTCAAATCTATTATTGAAGTTTAAGTATTCAGCTGTTGGTACTGAAATAGATTTATCATTTTATAGATATATGCTCACTACATGTAGTTTGTTGTAAAAAAAAAAAAGATTTTATTTAGATCTTTAGACATAGGCCTTGGCTTAGGAATAAAATTACATTTAAGGAATAAAATAACATTTTAATTGATATGTAATTACATGTATTTAGTTAGAATGTAGGCATAGATAAACAGTTATCAATTTCAGCCTCAGACTTAGTAGATAAATTACAATAAAAGAAGCATTTGAGTTTGATTTAATTAATTAACTACAGAAACAAGTTAGATACTTTCTTCACCTCTACATTATAATTATAATGTTACAAGATAAATTCATTGGCGTTGGCCCAGGGGAAATTAAATAGGCCTGTATAAGCTACAGATAAAAGTTTCTTAAACTACAATGAACAGAAAGCTATGGATCTAATAATTAATTTTGTTAAATTAAAAAAACCAATGGGAGTCTGATAACACACACACGGTCTACATTATATATTTCACATAATATAATTACAGTGAGTTTGTTTATTTGTTTATTTAGATGTTTGTTCGCTATAGGCTCCTAAGCTGTTTGACCAATCGGGTCATAAGTTAAATGTATAAATTGGAAACGTCCTCCAAAAGAGAATTGTATTTTATCAACAATATTGCTTAATTCGTTAATTTGTTTTTTAAAATAAACTTAATCCTATTACTAATCACAGTAAACTGAGCGCCATTTTAAATTTTTGAATGTTCATTTACTATGATGAACGTGAGGCCTTCCAAATAATTCCTCTTGCATACAGTTGTTTATTTATCCTTTAAGTTATCACTGATCCTGGGATTCATGGGTTGGACCTTCAGCGGGAAAGGGGGGGGGGTTTAAACATTGTTTTGCGAGAGCTAGCTAGCTTGTGACGTAATGTCTATCAATTCATTTCTTTTTTATAATGGTAGATGTTGGCTTTATTAGATTAATTTTAAGTAATAGTAATAATAATAATAATAATAATTGTTTTTATATAGCGCTTCTATCACCAAATGTTTTAATTATTTCATGGATTCACGTCGCTTTTGAGAACTTCCTTTAATGAGAGAGACTTTATACAATCAATTAAACAATAAAAAAGAACAAAATCAAAATACTGAAAGAAACTTTCTTATTGCAGTTTTTATTGTTATTTTTTTTTCTTCTCTCTTAATAAAACACATTGTAGTCATTTGTTTCTCTGTCATTTTGACGAAACTAAACACTAGTATATATACATATTTACTAAAAAGAATTAGGAGAGTAATCTAAAGTGAATATTGTAATTGGGTTCAAAATAGGCAAGTCTTTTATTGAACAAAAATCGTATAAATTGCCCAGCTTTTCCCCTTGGAAAAAAATAAATAGTAACATAGGCCCATAACCTATACAGATAAAAATTGTATCAACTACAATGAACAGAAAGCTATAATAATTTTAAAAATATAATTATTATTTATTTACGGAAAACATTTAAGAAAGTAATTTAAAATAAATATTGTAATCAGATTAAGAAAAAGCAAGTCTTTTTATTTAACAAAAAATGTTAGGTAGGACTATACCTGTGGATGAGAATCGAACACCTGTCTCCCGTGTGCGTCTAAAATATAATTATCCGATTTAACTTACTGAAAACATTTTAGGAAAGCTTTAAAATCCTACAATTTTTACAATCTTGAAAACAAAAAGTTATAATATTGGAAATTTAAAAAAAAGGAAAAAGAAAGCTATTAGTGAGGAATCGAACCCAGCGCTCTTTCTGTAGCGCTTGTGAAGTAGTGTTCACAAGTTTCAGTGGCCATGGCAAGCAGAATATCCAGCTGCCTTTATTACTGCAATTAGTGTCAGGTATCTATTACTATTAGAACTGAGTAGACTCAGGGACACCTTTAGATCTGTGAACATACCTAGCCCTTACCAGGATTTGAACCAGGGCATTCAGTATGTTAGCCGAGCAGCCTGTGGCCCATGTGACAAATTACTTAAAAACATGAAATTGTTTTCTAACAATGCACATATACTGAAGAAAAAAAAAAAATTTAAATAATTTTTTTTTGCAAAGATAATAGTTTAATGTTTCAAATTTTAAAACTTTTCTGTGTGTTTGTTTATTAGAATATTATTTTGCCATCGTTTATTTTTTCAAGCACAGTCACGTTGAATGCTGCTTTATTTATAGGCTTTGCACATACAATACACAGTTGTATAAGGGACTTTTCACTCATTGTTATTATTAATGCTTACAAAACATCTTTCAGAATGATAAAAATACTGAAAAAAGGAAAAAGAAATGTAGTGAATAACTGGCCAGTGATAGAAATATAATTTTAATTTTATAACACCTTCATAGAATTGTAAACATATGGCCAATTATGTGTTAGTTTCAATTCTTTTCAGTTATTTGTTTTTTAATTTCTGTTAATGTTAAAATGGACTTTTAAAAAATAATGTTCGCATGTCTAATTCCAATAATAACAGAAGGTATGTAATGGAAATGTTTCTGGTGTAACAACATCATCATCAAGTCATCATTGTATCTGTACACTTGAGGATATAAATATCTCTTCTGGAGGAGAAAAAAATGTGCTGTGTATTAGTGATTCTCCATGCAATTCTGACTCATTAAATCATGGTTTGTATTTGTTTGATTTAGAATTTAGAGATGGGAATTGAACCGAACAATGCCGAACATGCCAAACTGGAACTCTACTGTCAATTTAATCCAAATTTGTAACCAAACTTACATATCACAAAAAATAAAAAAATAATATTTTTAGCTCATAATTTTATCATCAGCCAACTGGTAACTATATAAGCTTTCATATTTTTGGTGCACAATTAGAGAAGCTGCACTTTAATTTAGAATTATTTTATTGATATTTTGTAGTTAGGTCTCCAAAACATCACAGGATCTACACTGCCCTTTTTAAACATACGCATTTCTTCTTTCACAGGCCTCTGTTTAGTTCGTTGCCAGGCCTTCTGTTTAGTACATTGCGAGAGTTCTTCATTTCTGATAGTTTTTAACCAGCATACCTTAAGGAACTTTCTTAGGCAGTTGTTGATAAATGCCTGTATTTCTTTGACACCGGAGGCTGTAACTCTCTAAGTTTCAGATCCATTTATCAGTATGGGCGTAACAATGATGTTATAATTTTTTAGTTCAGGTCTGGCTAAAGGCTTTGCCAGTTCTAGCTCCTGTTCCTCCTTGTTTGTTGACAATGTTGCGTAAGTAAGTGAAAATTTCAACTTCTCCCAAACTTTCTCAAGCTCACATAGTGGCAATCATGGCATTTCTTTCTTTTGGTCTATCTCTTCGTGACTAGCGAGTTGCAAAATAATTGACATTGTCAAAATAATTGCAATGTCTTTAACTCCCAAATACAAACTAACAAATCTAACACAAAATAGACATGCCAAAAAGTTTTTCTACACAAGTTTTTTGTTATATTTAAAACCCACTACTACACTACAGAAGGAGTTTTGGGCCTATTGGACTTAATAATCTTCTGTCTAGAAGGAACGTCTTTAAAACTTATGTGAAATATACGTCTTAAGGCTTAAGTATGGTTCAATTCCTAACTCTAGATAAGACTGGTGTCGGTGCAGTTTAATAAACATATTTAGAATATAATCTGTTTATACTATTTTTGACTTTTCTTTAATTACCGGTGATGTTTTTAAAATTTAATTAGGTGTAATATTAAAATTTTATTTTTATAAACTATTGCAATAGCCATTGTAAAATGTAAAAACAAAATAGCTGTAATAAATAGGTGGTATTTGATGCATGTCTAACTAGAGCAAATGTTACCACTTTGAAGTTGTGTATAAAATTCAACAGTAAATACTTGTATTTTTCTGAATGTCAATGCATGAAAAAACTTTAAATACTTTTAGAATAAAGTGAAGTGTACTTTATTATCAATATATATAATTACCGTGAGTTTGTTTATATGTTTGTTTATATATATGTTTGTTCGCTATAGGCGTCTAGGCCGTTTGATCGATGGGCACAAAAGTTAAATGTATAAATTGGAAACGTCCTCCAAAAGAGAATTTTATTTTATCACTGATAATCATGAATGTGTTGATTTAAACAAATCCAAAATGTTATATCCATCTATGCAAATAAATATAACCCTACATAAAAATGGCCATTTCCGTTCGTTTACTATGTTGAACGTGAGAAATACTACGTTGAACGCGAGGGTGTTATTGGGTTTTCCCAATTCTGCTCTTGTTTTTTTTTATGTGGTGAGACCTTTTCAAAAGTTACCCACCGCAATTTGGCTTGGAGAGTTTGAATGTTGTAGGCTTCTTTATAAGAATACTAGAATCATTTCTTTTTTCATTAAAGATGATTACATTATCCTTTAAGTAAAAGTAACCAAATGTTTTAATTATTTAATGGATTCACGTCGCTATTGAGAACATCCTTTAATAGGAGACTTTATACACTCTATAAATTAAATGATATGAATTATAAAGGACAAGTTTTAAATGATTACTTTTAAATAGCAGAAGCTTGACAGCAACAATTTGTATGCATGTGCCAGGGTCAGGGCGACCGGACACATTATAAAATAACAAAAACTAATACTGAAAGAAACATTATCAACACTGTTTTATGATACAATAAGTTGAATAAGCAAGAATAAAAATTAAATACCAAAAAAAAAATCATTCTCACTTTAGTTTTTAATTGAATTGAAATAGATCTATTATTTTCTACGTTTTTAAAAATTATTTATCTTTTTATTGTTTGGTATTTGTGTTTTTTTTTCTTTTAGATAGTATATTATTGTTAACAAGCTACATTGCCCGGCCTTGCTCGGGTGAAAAAAAAACAGGGCTGTATAAGGTGCAGATAAAATTTTTATAAACTACAATTAAAAGAAAGCTATAAATTTAATAATTAAAGTATTATTTTTTTACTGAAGACTTTAGGAAAGTAATTTAAAATAAATATTGTAATCTGGTAAAAAAATAGGCAAGTATTTTTATGTAACAAAAATCTAAAGTGCCCGTAGATTTACAATGTCTTTTGTTTTTAAAAATTTGAAATAAAAATAGTAGAAAAAAAAGGTATAGCCTAAACTGGAGAATCGAACCCAGGTCGCCCGCATAGCAGTCAGCTACGTTAACCGCTGAGCTAGCGCAGTCACATGTCCAATGTGAAAAATTATTAGACAGTATATAGGCCTAGGCCTAAATAGGTCAGTTACACAAACTCACGTGTTTTCAAATTGACTAATGGGGATTCGAGGGGACACAAACACAATCTTTTATATTTATATATATTTATTTAACATTATTAATGACAAGTCAAGTCAACACAACTGTTCGGTACTTTTTAATACCAGAAGCTTGACAGCAACAATTCTTATGCATATGCCAGGGTCAAGGCAACCAGAAACAATTAAAAAGAACAAAAACTAAATACCGAAAAGAAAAGTTATCATTCAAGTTTTTATTGTAATAGTCTTTTTTTCTTTCGCTCTCAACAAAACACATTGTAGTCATTCGTTTTTCCGTCATTTTGACGGGCATAACCACTAGTAGATTAATAACTGTGATTTATTGTTTCATTTTTATTTTTTTTAATGCCAATTTTTTCATGTTAAACAGACAAACTGTCCTGCTTTGCCAATACAAGTCTGCAAAAAGATGAGGAAACAGTGTACATATACCTAGACCAAATTACAAACAACAAATTCAGATACAGATTGTTTGTTAAAAATAACAATAACAGTTACGAGGAAGTTACTGTCAATAACCCACAGAAATCAGGTAAGATTAAAATTATAGCCTCATTAGGTTTAAGTAATCTCATTTGCAATCTGACATTCAAAGGAAAAATATACCATAGTCATTTTTATATTAAGTAATACATTTTGAATTTGTCCAAATATGGCTTTATAAAAGTAGAATAAAAAAACCTGTAATCTCTACCTATATAAATATATATAGATATATATCAATATATTATTGTATATCGCTGCCAACAAAGCTCAGAGCGGGTTTAACATACAATTAAGAACACGGATATAATCTCTAGGCTAATAAATTTAAAACTAATTGATGATGCTAACCTTTACGAACATAGCACAAATCAAATAAATGAAGCATTAACTGACCTAACATATAAGTAAAACAGTAGGGGTCTAAAGCATGTTATTTAAGGTAAATATTGAAATACCGGCAATTTGAAAGTATCAATGGAGCTTGTTTGCCAGAGTTGAATGGTAAGTAGATTCCAGCCAGGGCTATGGAGTCGAGGAGTCGGAGGAAATTTGGGTACCTGGAGTCGGAGTATGCAAATAATGCTCCGACTCCTACTAAATTTATATTGGAAAAAGACATGGCTTCATTTATTTTAAACAACCGATCAATAGGCCTACAGACATTAGTGATATGAGAAAGTAAAATATCTGTTTCTCCTCTAAAAAGTCCCCATCCCTACTCAAGATCCATTCTCTATTGTCATACTATAGGTCGACACACAAAAAAAGTCTTTTGAACTAATTTGAATTGCGTCATTAGATTGAACGTCATATAGACTGCTCGGCGCCGGTATTGATGATGCTATACAAGTGCCCAAATTACTAATTATCATTCACATTGTTTGTAATGATTTCAAATGCTAGGACATGGCACGCGCGGTTTTCTCAGAATGCTAAACACTGCCTTAGTAGGCTATAGGCCTAGGCCATAGGTCCTAAATAAAACGCATCTTAATTAAGCTACTAGTGTACAAGCATACCTTTATTAGAGGCCTAGAGAGGTGTTTACACATTTACGATTCTTTCCATAATGTAATTTGCGTTCAATAGGCCTACCAAAAAATGCCGCCTTACGACTTATAAATGCACTATGCACGCAATGCACAATTAGGAGCGGCAATCAGTGGCATATTTAGGCATGTTCCACATGTTCCATTGGAACAGGGGCCCCCACACAGAAGGGGCCCCCACACATCCCAAAAAGAAATGTTTGAGTGATATCCCCATATTTCATTGAAAATGTAAACAAAATTAATTTATTCCCATACAATTTAAAGCGATCCAGTTCAACCAAGCTACGTGCAACATAAAATATATGATTTTACAGAATGTAATATGAATTAATGGCCCTTTTCTGAGGTAGGCCCTATGTGGAAGGCAGGGCGAGACCACAAAGGGCCCCACATACATTTGGGAACAGGGCCCCCACAATCCTAAATACAGCCCTGGTGGCAATATTTATACTTTTCGAAGTGTTGTGTTCTGCTTAAAGATGTTAAACAAAAACCGGAATACCGGATTCCGGTTTTGAAACCGAAAACCGGTTTTGATTTTCAAAACATCGCGTCTGTGCTTTATTATTAACGGCACTATTAAATACACATTCTTTTGATTCTCTTTCAACACATTATTTTACAAATTACCTTAAATATATGCCTCTTTATATGCTTCTTAATATTATGGTCAACGTTAATCGGTAATTTGATTATCACTAATGAAAAATTGAAAGCTACTATCGGTTTTAATCAATTCGCCCAGATTTTTTTAGTTCTAAAGAATTTTATGGTAAAGAGTACAAAATCATATTGTATTCACACAAATCAACCCCATGAATGCCCTGCAAACACTAATTAAGTTTGAAGTATTTTTCAAATATGCCTACAAGACTACGCACATTTGGCTCTTCCGGCATGTGACTTGTGACATTTTCGGGAGTGGGGGGGGGGGACCGAAATCCGGTTTTAAACCAGTTTTATAGAACCGATAACCGGTTTTAACATCCCTAGTTCTGCCGTTACAGGGAACGCAGCGGCCATATGGTAACCTAGCCTCTCACTGGTAAGGGATTAACCGTTTGTCCCCCCTTGGAATCGCCGATCGTGACCTCTACCGATCAGGCCCCACGAGGTGGGGTACAGCTGGTAGGCCCTACTGGGGCCCTCAAGAGTTTAGGGGGCCCATGAATATTTAAAATTAAATACAGTAGATAAGTATTACAGTCTTGGTGGAAATGCTTTCTTAGCCTTTCATCTGGTGAATGGTGGGAGCACTGGATCGGTTGACTGTAGTACCGTAGCTTGTTGTGTAGAAGGAAGCCTTTCACTAAAAAAAAATATTTCTATTTTACTCCACAAAACAAGGCAAATTTGCGGGTTACCGTGAAAACAACTGTTTATTTGTATCAAAAAGTTCTTCTGGTCAACCACTCACCCATTCTAAGTCATGCTCTTGTCTGTTCCTCCATCTCCTTCTCCCACACCTTTCTCTCCCCAAATGTAATAGCTCTCCCCAATCATATAGCAGAGCATAGCGTCACACACACCCAGAGTACCAAAACATGATGGCTAAAAGGTATAATGATGGAGGAAAACTGGCCTTTAGATTCATCAAAGATTTTATCAAAATATCTAAAGTTTAAATAAGAAAAGTATCATTCTTCTACATATTTAACAACTAGTCCTACCTATGTTGCTTACAGAGCTGTAACAACAAGCCTTCTTGCTCTTGTTCCCAGGGGTAAGGATGTTCAGGGAGACACCGTGGGGGGGGTGGGCAGACCAAGGTCCTATCTGGGTGCCAGCCACCTTACATAGGGTACAGTCTCTGAAGCCACATTCACAAAATTACTTTACCCTACTGCGGAATTTCATTATCATGTTGGCTCGCCGATATACCTGCGCTTTCGCTGGCAGTGCAAATCTATAGGTATGGGCATCCAGGCATCAAGGTGGGGTTGATGCTGGATTGTTATGTACATTGCTTCCTCCCCATCGAGGTTGGGATCCACTTGACGGTACACTGAGACCTTAGACACATAGCAGGGGTTGTCCCTAGTGCATTAGCCCACAGGTGTGCTCTTGATGCAAGCGTACTGGTGATTTCCACAATTTGCCAGAGATGAGGCCCATGAGTTCAGAAGTGAAAACCTTTTCATTATGTTACAGCTATCATCAATATCAGTGCTTGTAATAATGAAGAATTGCTAGGATATGTCAATTTAATTTATACATATAATTTTTACTGTGCCTAAATGCTGATTAAAAGAGACTGTTTTTCCCTCCGTAAGCAAATAAAAAGTTATTTTTATGTACAATGTAAGCCTATGAATATCCTAGAAATGTTATATCATTACATACAGGTGATAGTTGCAACTAAATGATGAAGTAGTAATATTTAAAAAAAACTGCTTAAAAACTGTGTCGAGTTTAAAGATCGCACCCTTAATTTTTGTTACATTTTTGGTATAAAATATTGGTTACTGTATTTGATCAGAAAATCCTTTAGCACTTAACATGGCAATTTCAAATATTTATGAATATACAAAACTCTTTCAGTATGCCCATTTCAACTAGAGTCGATAACCATTGTGCTCCCCCAAAAATGGGTCAAAACCTTAATCTGATAGTCAAATGTACAGTTTAGGACAAAACTTTTTGGCGTCAACAGAATTTATGCCGAAAGAGGTCATTTGTCTATTTCCATTGCGAAAACGAAACCAACTCTTGGTCTGCCTCTAATATAATTGTATGGATACATTTTGTGTAATGTTGACCAAATTGTTTCTCATCTTTTTAATCAAATATTAAATATGGTAATTAAATAATTTTTTCTTTCAGGTACACTGTCATGGATTGAAATTTTAGCCATAGTTGTTATCACTCTCATCACAGGTTTCTTTGCAGGTTTCTTTGGTAAGATAAACACAATAGTAATTATCTTTGTAATGTATTTACTACACATTTTTAAGTAGGGAGGTACCATATGAACCAGTACAGAAGTCGTCAGAGATTTCTTTTTAGAACTGAGTTCATAAGGAGGGTTAGGAAATATTTGTCGAACACACACTTTTTAAAAACTTGTACTCCCACAGACTTAAGAAAAAATAGTTAAATACCTAAAACTTTAAGATAAGTATATTCAAAAAAATAATTAAAATAATATTTTTTGCCCAAGTCGTAATTCTACACGAAAAAAACTATTATAAAAATTAAACACCACTAATTTTTCTAGACCTATCATGTATAGCAGGGGTCTCCAAACTGCGGCCCGCGGGCCGCATGCAGCCCGAGGAGCCCTCTCATGCGGCCTGCGGAGACCTTTTCAGCTACGAAAAATATTACGGAAATGTATCTATATCCTGCCAAGATTAGCCGCCGCCTACTTACATGGACGTTATGTTTTCCAATCGATCACTTCATTGTAAAAACCGTTTTTCGCTGCTTACTTTTTCAACCTCCATCTACATTCAATGAGATGATAAACGTCATCTAATGGCGGAGCATGGTAGTGTTACTGGACAGGATATATTCAATGACATTTGCAGATTATAACTAGCCAAAGTTGCCTCAGTTGCCTGACTGTTGATGTAGGAAAGAAAATGAGTGGCATATAGAAAGGCTTGGTTGTACAGTGAAGCAGATGTGTACAGTTAAAACCTTTCCACAGCCAATGTTTCTACATTGTATTATTCACCAGCAAGCTTTGTGTGCTAAATATTTGGACATTAGAAATTAGAAGTGTACTGAATCCTTTAATGAAGATTGTGATCTTAACCCTTACAGTCCCTGTCGCATATATTTTCCTCCAACTATTTCTTTACCTCAGACCCAGAATCGTATATTTCCCTCCGAATGCGAATCTCCTAGAATCCCAGAATCGTATATTTCCCTCAAGGAAGGGTGTCTATTTAAAGATCAAAATAAAGAATTTGACCTTTAGATTTGACAACTAGTAACTAACCTTTTGGTTTCGGACGAAACTGAAATCACGCCAAAAAAGGTTTTTTGCTTTTTTTCTGCACTGAAACCGAATTTCTGTCGGTCTCTAGTCTAGACTCTTAGACTTGGTCCAATATATAAACTAAAAGTTATATAAAAAAAATAGATTTATAACGAACCCCTTAAAATGTATTAAATGAAATGTGAGAAAATTTTATCATACAACATACAGAGGGTAATAAATTAAATACCAACAGTTTAAGAAAATGTATAAGGATGGCTAGTATATTTTGACATGAGCAGGACTCCTAAGTTTTCAAACAAAGCAAAATATTCTACCAATGTTTTTTCAGTTACATTTTAACAACTTAATCCTTTAAGAAATGAAACACTATAAAATAAAATTATCAATTGTATATACATTTGACAAATCAGACTTAACTTAAAGTATAAATAATAAAATAACAGATGCAGGAAAGTATATACAAGTTTTAACTCTTGTGCTTTTTTTTCCTTGCTATAATTATAATAAGTTTACAATACCAATTGTAATAAACTGTAGTTCCCAATTCAATTTATAGTGTAAATAAAATACTTCCTGATTATGATTTATTAATGTATGGTACAAAGTACCATTTATCCAAATATATTTGTTTCTAAAAACATACATTTTTTTGTATTCTAGTAGGAAGAAGTTATTTGCAAAATCAAATGAGAAAAAAAGAATACTGCTTCAATGATGAAGATTTGACAACCATCATGAAATAACAATTGGGGTTGTTTTATTTTAAAATTTAATTAAAACAGTGCTAATTTTAAGCTAAATTCATTGACATTTCACCGGGCTGTTTTATAATAATAATTTTTAAATAAATTTATATCAGCCGTTATCTAAATTTTATGTACACATTTTTTTTTTTAAAGAACATCATTGTTAAAGGACAAAGATTAGAGCAGTAGATGTATTGGCTTGTTTATATTTCTAGCATATTTTGATAGCTATGCCTACAATTATTTATGTAAAGCTTTTGTAACAATTTGACAATTATTTATGTAAAGCTTTTGTTACAATTTGACAAATTGTTTTTCATTTTTGTAATGGAGTTTCTTTTACTTTCTTATGCCTTTGTAATTTTCTTAACCCTTCCCGTACCGACCTACTTCTATCTATGCTGCCTTCAGTTCTGCTATATACGCGCCCGGGACTTTAAGGGGTTAAAACAATTTTTGTAAAAGAATATATTCTTATATAAACTAGTTTTCCAAAAAGTTTTGTTTTCAAATCTCACTTTATATACTACACTTGAGCCAAAATGTGCTTGCTATGGTATGGTATGGAATAGTTTTACTGTGCCCCTCATCATGGCTTATCAATTAATTAGTTAGACTTAGTACCTTGACTATGTTTATCCACTCCTTTCGGCCTTCATGGCATATTCTGCTTTGCTATTCTTCCTATAGGGTACCTCTATTTTTAATTTCGTCTTCCAAGACAAGTATGCATGCTGCTATTAACTCTTTCCGTGCGGATGGTTTACCGCGTTTGTGCCAGGTCATTTTTAGGCCGCTGAAATTTTTGTAGGGTGTTCTTATTTATTCATAAATTTTTAAAGGTATTTGTTTAGCAAGATACCTGTATTTCATATCAAATTAAAGGAAATTAAACTGGGAATAATAATAAGTAGAATTTAAAACAATATTATAATAATAGTTACATCTTTATTAGTAATTTTTAGAGATCAAATTTTTTGTTAAAAAAAAAAAGAGCAAAAACAATCAATCTTCACAGATTTTTATATGGTATGCGTAGCAGATATCCTATTCAGCTTGAAACCACTAAAAATATATATATTCCTTATCAGAATGCATTTAAAAAATATACCTTACAGTTACTGAGTTATACGGATTTGTGTAATAGGAGTATCAGCCGGCAAACGTAGATCCTTTATATTTCTATATAGTTTACATAGGCCTAAGCCTAACCACGAATGTCGAAATCTTTAAGTAGTAAATAAACCAAAAGTCCTCAAAACCAGATTTAAATGATTTAAAGTTATTATCTGATGAATAGAAATTTATAATTAGCAATACAAGTTATTTTACTAGCAAATTTGACAAGCTCCAAGGCCTAGAAACATTTTGAGTTTGTGTGGCTATTTTTTTATTACAAAAGTTTACACAGATCATTATTATTTAAAAACCGAAAGTAAACCAAGCAGAAAGAGTTGTCATCCGTTTGAGAATATAAAAAAACGAATTAATAGGCTATAGCAACGAAATAAGCTATGAAAACTAAATCAACCATATATGGTTGATTGGCACGGAAGCGCAGAGTCTAATCGACCTTGTATGGTGGATTGGCACGGAATGAGTTAAGTTACATGTTCATCCTCTAACTAAAGCCAAACTTTTAAGTTTAAACATTTTTCTAAAAAATGTAACTCAATGTTTCCAAAAGTAAACAACAAGTTACACATTTTTGCAACTATTTGAATGAATAAATATATTTAAAAAATGAATTGCTTCACACGTACATTTTCTCACCACCAATTAGTCTATGCAATATTGGTCAGATAAAATGCTTAGCAATCAATTACTGACAAACTTGTTATTTGAACTCTCTTGCAGATGAAGTAACATCAAATAATAATATTTTGAAATGATATGAAGTGCTTTTCTATTTAGTTTAGATTTTTTCCATTTATAAAAAACTGGAGTTTGCCACAGCAAAAAAGTATTTTTTTAGGCACTTAGGCACTATTAGTTTCTGCAAAAAATATTGGCTACAATGGTAAATTTTAAAAAAAAATGGAATTTTTTTTTTGTAAAAATAAATCAGCTATTTGGTTTGTACCTAAATTCTACTAAATGTAAGTCCAAATACTCAATTAAAAATGTATACTCATGCCCTAATTTGAATAATATTATTGATTTGAATCATTGTTAAGAAAATAATTGAATTAGGATTATTTTTGTCTTATTTACTTACCGATAAAGTCAAAGGATGCTCGCTTTAAAATAAAACAGCTAGTAAGATTGGCTGTGCTTGTGATTTGGTTCATATTTGAGACTTTATTTAAAGGATTGTGCTATCTGTGTTGCTAAAATGTCAAGGTTTTATACAATGATTTTTTATCTTTATGTTTTCTTTTTTTTTCAAAAGTAATGTGATATAATAATTTATTCTTCATTTGAGTGCATACAAATATCTTTTCTTCAAGATTTTTTTTGTTGCTTATTTCCCAAACAACATTTTACATCTCACTTTTTAAAAGTCTCTCTCTTATTCTTATCGCTCCCCGTGGAGCATAAGGCAGCAACAACATTCTGCTATGCCTCCCTATCCTGGGCGAGCCATCTGATCTCATGCCATGTTTTATTGGTGGCCTTTGTTTCATAATCGATCGTTCTCCTCCAAAAGTACAAAACAACAGTGCTCCCCTTTGAGATAATACAGCTTCAATTTAAGTAACCAACTAATTTTAATTTCATTGGCTTGTTTCTTATAATATGTCTGTTACATATTTCACTGCATAATCTCGGCATAAGTGAATCTCAATATACATAAACAAAAATGTAATCTAAAACATTATTTTTTTAAAATATATAACCTACATTCTTGACTTGTCTCTAAAACATTCCAAAGTTCCAAGATATTATTTTGTTTTTTTTTTCTTGTTGATCACGTGATTCAATAAAATATTTTTTACTACTTTTTATTGGCTTATGTCAGTATTTTACCTCTTCCGTGTATTTGTTTCTCCTTATGGATGCATTCCAATGAACTATTGTTTTAATCTTGTGTTAAGGTATCAAACACAGTTAAATTATAAAAATGTTTATACACAAAATATTTAATGTTTCAAAAAATGTTTTAAACTATTACAAAAACAAATGTTCCATCTATAACTTACAATTGTTATATTGAAAAGCTGGATAATTAAGTTAATAAACATAAATTTTGAAACCTTAAAAAAAGAACAGACTAAATAGTTACATGCTGTTCTTTTATTATTTGAAAGGCTCTAAAGATTTTGTTACACTTTTGGCAGTTTATGTTTTATCATTATATCTGGAGCTAAAAATCTAGTAAATTTTGTAGAATTGGCAAGGGAAATTTGAATGTGTATATTATTGTTATAATTTTTTAATCTTTATCTTTAATTAATAATAACTTTTAGTAAGCATGCAAAAAGATAAAGATTATATTTTTTATTTATGATCACATGGTTTTCTTAGATTTCTAGTCTTGTTTTTTTTTAAATCACTTTTACAAGAACAATTTATGATACATTATTAGTTAAGCTTACATTCAACTCAAAGTGATGCTGAATATTTTTTTTTTAAATGTAATACATTCTTGTGATGAAATGTAGCTCTTTTGTTATTTGCTGACCTAAAACAAAACTTGACTTGAAATTGAAAAAAAAATAATTAAATTATCATTTATAAGTTGTACTACTTCTTAGGATCTATTTATATAACAAGGAAATACACTGCATTATTATGGTAGAATGACTCTTTTACTACTGAAAACATGGCATTTTGGGGAAGGTGGGTTCATGCATTAACCAAGGAAAAAATACAACAAAACTTGTTGATAAGCTGCTAGAAAGTTTCTATATCATTATATCATCGTAATTATCTATTGTGTATTTTTTTCTAGTTTCCTTGAGACACATAAGTATCATCAATTTGTAATTTTTATTTCAAATATTGTATAGGCATATTATATCTTTTTATTAAATCTAAACATTTATTTGGTTTAAGGTCAGTAGTTGCTCTTTTAAAATTAAATTTGAAGTAGATATTGATAAAATCTTTTTTTATCAATTTAACAAAAATTTTAAACAGACAATACCAACAACTCACCGGGACACAGTGGCCAAGCGGCAGCACGTTCGACAGGTGCACCTGAGGTCCTGGATTCAAATCTTGGTGAAGGCTAGGATTTTTTCCTGGGCCTGGAGGGTGTCCCTGAGTCTACCCATCGCTTAGTTTTGGTTTAGGGTGTGCATTATGCTGGCCACACATTCACCTATTATGCTTTGGCCACAGAAACTGGTGAACGCTGCTTCACTGGCCCTAAGATCAATTTGGTTCAAAAGGTACTTTACTTACTGGTATATTTAAAAAACCCATCCTAAAAAGGGTGCATTTTCTTTAGCCACATTTAATGTGTTAGATAGTAAACCAACCGTACATGCTGGACTTATAAATATCAACCTTTCATTTTTATTTTTTTTAAAAGGGGAGAGCGGGTTATTAAACTTCCTAACATGGTAAAATGTTTTAACTGTTCCTCAATTGTCAATATACTAAAGTTGTGTACCAGCCATGTACTAAAGTGATAAATAATTTGACAAAGATCGGTCGGATATAAAGCCCCGATTGAAATATTGCAATGTCTTTGTGTGTGTTTGTGTACGGGGTATAAGATAAGATTATTTTATTGATCCTAATAAATGGAAATTTGTCTTGATTACATAAATTCCGTCTTTCAGCATACTCATGCATAATAATGATCAGTTGATTAACGAGAGATTTAGGTCTATTACGAACCAATATTAATTTACACAGAGTTGTAGGTTAATATAAGGCCTTATTTTATTTGTCCCAATTTATATCCTAATTTCTTTACTTATTTTATTTACCAAGTTTTCAAAATTGATGTTAATTATCGAGCTTTTTAATAACAAATTGTAAGTTATACATGAAATATTTGTTTCTGTAATATTTTAAAACATTTGTTGAAAAATTAAATACTGTAGGTTATGCATAATCATTTTTATAATTTAGCTGTATTTGACATCTTAACACAAGATTGAAACAATAAAAAACAATACAAATACTTATTTACTGTCAGTAGGTGCTTTTTTTTAAAAAAATGAAATTTGTAGTAGTTATGTTTCATTATTATTTTGTTTTATTAATATTTTTAGTAGCAATTTGTTATAAACGAATATGTATGTAATCAAAATTGCAAATCTATTAATTGACATTTTTTTTCAAGACCATTGCTATCCAGCAGAACTTGTAAATATTCTCGGAAAATGAGTGAAAACGAAAACTAGAAAACTGCATAGTAGACATAGTAGACAACTTGTCAAAGCAATGACGTAACATAAAAAACAAATTGAAAAGCCATATATAGTTACAATGCTTTGGAAAGACATAAAAAGAGACAAAAAGTACATAGGCTGTAGAAGGCTACAGACAATATTTTAAATTATTTATTATTTTATGGAACGGAAACCCTTTAATATCTTACATACTTAGTAATTAGATATTTTGTAACATTCACGTTTTAATTTTTCGTTTTTTATAAAATGAAAGGACATCAAGTTGTAAGGGTAAATTTCCTCTCATTGTTGTGGGTGTGTGTGAGGGTAACATACGAGAAGGGGGTGGGTAGGGGGTGCATTCAATTACGATATCTAATGCATCACTATTATTTCCCAATTCGTTTCTTAGTAAATTTATTTAATTAATTAGTGTATAAATTAATTTAGATATATAAAAAAACTAGTTATAGATTAGAATAAATTAATTGATTTATCATGTTGATTTATCACAGCTAGGACAAAACCGATGCAGTTTTTCAGAGTTATCTACCTTATGTTTTTATGTTATCGTTCATCCAATATACTAAAGTAAATGTGAAGCCGGCTGGTCCAGTGGTTAGATCACCGAACTGTCAACCAAAAAATCAACTGACAGGTCACGGGTTCTATCCCTGCTACCGACGGATCCCTGTCGCCCTGCAGGAGTTTTGGGCCTAGTGGACGTAATAATCTTCTATCTAGAAGTAACGTCTGTAAACTTATAAGAATTTTTAGATCTGACCAATGGAAAAGAAGTCCAACCCCTGTCCTCCCTCACTCCATGAAAAATCAGGATGATGGAAGTCAAAATAGCTTTGTTTATACTATAAGCCCCCCCAAAAAAGAGGTTTATGAAAAGTCTTCAGTTTAATCAATGTTTTTAAATCATATTGTTTTTTATACTACATTTTTCTGACTAACTGTAACTGTAATGGTTAAATTTTTTCTTACTAGGCCTATTTCTGAAACAGCAGCTACTATCTAAACAAAATGAAAACTTATATAAAATATGTAGATTTATTCATTATATAGCCTAACATTCGATTTTGTTTGACGTGACAATAAAGCAACAATAAGATATGTAGGCTTAGGCTACATGACATCTAAGTGTAATTTCTTTCAATTGAGGTAATTGTAAATAAAAAGTATACTCAGGTAATTTAATACAGGGCTCGTACAGCTCCTGGAAACTCCTTGAAACTCCTGGAAAACAAAAAGTTGTGTTCCAGGACCTTAAAACTCCTGGAAAAACTGCATTTAGTCCTGGGAAAATACTAAAAACTCCTTATTTTTTTAGGGAGATTAATTATTAATTAAAAAATCGTAATCACTGCTCTTAGATTGTACTTTCACTTTTCCAGAAAGCCCTTTTGGAGTTATCCCTCTTTGCCACTTTTGATTTCCCCACCAGTGATAACACTCCACTGGTTCTTTTTTTTACTAGATCTTGTTTTTTTAAAATCCAAACTTGGGATGTAGGCTATACAAGTCCCCGTAATGTCGTAAAGCAAAAAATAGCTGTGTAGCGAGGTGTCTGTTTTTTTTTAAAGAGCTCAGCTTGGCTTTTCCAAAAAATTACTCCTGAAAAACTTCTGGAATACTCCTGGAATTTTTAGGCATTTTTTCTGTACGAACCCTGTAATAATATAATATTAGTTTTAAGTAAAGAACTTGATAGATATATTAGCTTTGCATTATCATAATATAATATAAATAACATAACAACAACATGCATATGCGACTTGTTTATATAATAATTTTATTTAAAATCATGAAATTGAAAAAAAACATTTTTTTATGGCTTCAAATACAAGCAAATGCCTATATAAAAAGTTACATTTCTTAATTGTAAAAAAATTATTGTCTAGCTAGTCATCTCTCATTTTGGAATATGGGTTTGTCATAGAAAAATTAGTATAGCCTATACAGATTAATGTATTCATAGCCAAACATTTTAAAATAAAATAGTTCAGAGACAAATACATTTTATTATCATATATTTATATATGCATTAGACAAATATAGTTGAAAAATTGAAAATAAAAACAAAACTCAAAATAGAAAAAGAAAAAAAAAAAAAACATAACAGCCATTTATAGGCATCCTTATAATTATTCATCGTTCTTTTAATTTAATTTAATACTTTATCACGCCCTGCTTAGTTTTTTTAATTTTTAAATAACAATTTTAAAAATATAAATTTTGTTTTTGTTTAACGTGTTCAACAGAACATAGAATGTAATGCTGATAGATGTATTACTTAGCAATTAATAATGTTTCTTTTCTTTTTGTTTCATGAATGTTACCTCACTAATTATAACACAATAACGTTTTTAATGTATGAGTGTTAGTCAAACGGAATAAAAAAATAATAAAAAACAACGATATAAATGTCTGCTTTACCTTAAAACTATAATAGGAATAATTATCAAACATTTTTTTTTTTTACGAATCCTCATTAATAACAATCAAAGAGCATGTTTTTTTTTTCACAATTTATGCTGACTCAAGAAACATACTTTATGTTGGTAATTAATTGTAAACCAAATTTAAAATAAAAAAAGCAATGAAAAACATTTATGGCTCAAACCACTTCCCCTGATATTTGTTTATAAGTTTATGTAATTGCTGTAAAAATTTCATTATATATAATATGTAGGCCTACATTGTTGTGTTTATCATAACTAAAATGTAACTAAGCATAATGTACAATATACACCAAGTCGGATAACATGAGCACACATTTAAACATTCAGGAATTAAACAAATATATATATATATTGTATGTTTTTAGAAGAACTTATATATATATACTATTTTTTAATTCTCGTATACGTATAATATTAGTAGTTATAACAACTTAATCCGTATAAAAACGGGAAAGATCGTAAAATACAAACATAAAGATACCTTTACCACAATTCGCTGGACAAAGACAGCTCAAACAAAACACATCTTTTTGCCAACGAATCCTCTAAATGTTATTTTTTATTTTCCTCTCAAGAGGAAAGCTGGAATGGGTATAACCAGACTGCTGATCGCTACAACTAAATCAATAAAAACACAAAACCTAACACATAAAAAACAAATATAATTTTGTCCCTATCTTGTTCATACATATACAATCATTTTTCAACATGCTACCCATATATAAATTAATTTAACAAACGAATAATAAAAACCATTTTTTTAAAGCAGTTCTTGAGGTATTAGACTATTAGTTAGCTCCAGCACAACCTGCAAAAAATTATATTCAATACAGTTTTTTTGTAGATAAAAAAAACTTTGCTATATTACTGTAAAGCACACCTGATTTAAAATACTGACTTACTTTAAATTTATCATAACTTTAATGTAACTAATCATAATGTACATTATACACCAAGTTGGATAACATGAGAACACATTAAAACATTCAGGAATTAAACAAATATATATATTGTAGGCCTATGTTTTTAGAAGAACTTATATATATATACTATTTTTAAATTCTCGTATGCGTATAATATTAGTAGCCGTATAAAAAACGGGAAAGATCGTAAAATACAAACATAAAGATACCTTTACCACAATTCTCTGGACAAAGACAGTTCAAACAAATAACACATCTTTTTGCCAACAAATCCTCTAAATGTTATTTTTTTATTTTCCTCTCAAGAGGAAAGCTGGAATGGGCTTAACCAGACTGCTGATTGCTATAACTAAATCAATAAAAACACAAAACCTAACACATAAAAAAACAAATTTAATTTTGTCCCTATCATTGTTCATACATATACAATCATTTTTCAACATGCTACCCATATATAAATTAATTTAACAAACGAATAATAAAAACCATTTTTTTAGAAGCAGTTCTTGAGGTATTAGACTTAGACTATTAGTTAGCTCCAGCACAACCTGCAAAAAATTATATTCAATACAGTTTTTTTGTAGATAAAAAAAAACTTTGCTATATTACTGTAAAGCACACCTGATTTAAAATACTGATTTACTTCAATTTAAAAGGGGCAATTACCTTTAATGATATTTATATCTAAAATAAAATTTAACAAACAGTTAAAAAATATTTTACTCATGAATTCATTCGTTAAATGCTATCTATAATTGAAAACATTTTCTTATAGGCTATAGCTATTTGTAATAGCTATCAAATTAAATCAAGAGCAATTTAAATAGAAATAAAGTGGGTACTAATTTGCTTTGTTACCTCCTTAATATGTGTTTATATACAATAACATTTTGCATTTTATTAAGTGTCTTTAAGCTTTAAAAAAAATGTTTAGCGGTAACATTACATATTTACAGGCGTGCATCTTATTTCTGTGTATGCAGTTGGAACGCAATGAAATAAAAAATTTATTTACAAGCTGTATTTTACTGTACCTCATACTGCAAACTAAAAAAATAAATAAACACACCGTATCCATTTGTTTTAAGCTAGCTGAATTGTGGGAGCAGAAATTCCTCCATAAACTTTTCAATGCAAGTCATCACCAGAACAATCCAAACATCAGTTATCAGGCTTTTAGAGTTGATCCCTTTAAAAATATGGCATAATATTAATATACAATCTACATTATTCATAATGGAAATATACTAAATAAATCAACATACATTTTTGGTTGAGAGTAAAGTAAAGTGTATTTTGACTGAACTATTTCGATCTCATTGTATCCATTTAAGATTCTGATCTTGGAGAGGTTTAATATGAAAGTAAGGAATGTATCACTTACAGTTACTTATGTATAGTGCAACTATGCTAAAGCTCAGAGTCTTCAGCAGATAATTCCAGCCATTAGACATCATGACATGAGTGTTGAGGCCTTAAAATATATTACTTTATATTAATATACTATTACCTTATGTCATATTTAAAAGAAAATTAAAGAATCCCGTCAAACCGAATTGATCCATAGGGTGGGTGGAGCAGCGTTTAACAATTTATGAGGCTATTACTAGGGGGATTGTGTGGCCAGCACAATGCCCATTCGCGTTTATTTTACCCTTACGAAAGTTAGGCACCCATACTAATGCATAATAGGAACATAAAAAAGAGGGGAAAATAAAGTTTTCTTAGAGAGTTACGTCAACTGACTGAACTTAAATGATCCCGTTGTCTTTGCAATTATTGGCGAGTTTTTAAAATGATTGGAATGCATTGCTTACAATAGTGATTATTGCGTGGTGACTAAGGCATAGGCTACACATTGTTAAGTTGTTCATACAAAAGGGTATAGACTATAGTTAATAATAAAAGTATACGGTGCATTAGCTAGAGATTCGAGTATAGAACAGACAAAGTAGATAGATGAGAACAATAATATGCACATTTAAGCTGCCTCTCACAAAAGACACGTACCGGCATCAGGCTAATTAATGTAAGCGCTTTATTTACACTTTTAAAGAGATCAGATGTATACTTGTTATTGTGGATTGATTATAAATACGATTTACGTTCTATCAAATAATTGTATACATCAGGCTCCAGCTAATAGGCCTATTGTATTAGGATTCATGTTCGTTTTAGATCATTCGGATTTTTAAAAAGGTGACTTAATTAGGCTTAATTAGACTAAGTATTTTTTATCGGTTAATTTTAATCATGCTAAAAGAATAATTGTTAAGTTTATGTATGGGCCTTTTCCCTTCACGTGTCTCATGTCCCAAATCACCATAATGGTAATGGGTTTATCTTAAAAGTAATCGGATAACTGTATCATAAATAATATAAGTTATTATTTTTATTTTCTGAAGATTTTTAATGCAATTTTTCGTTCAATACTACTAATAGATAATACCATTACTGCACATATATAAACTGGTGAAAAATGTATTTAAAATGTTAACTTACCATTTGTGGACTTCTTTTCCTGTTTATCTGTTGATCGAACAACAAATACAATTACCGGTAAATGCATATTAGGTATATAGAATTGAACACACAGGGCTTGCCTGTATTTACGGCAGTAAAAGTAAGTAACGTATATCGACAGTGAAGCTGCGTTTACTAGTTTCTTTCACCACGGCAAACAATACTAGGGGAATAAATGACAAGCACAATACCCAGTCAGGTACAAATCAGAACAGGGAAGACTTAGAACACCCGGTATCAAATCCTAACCTTCACAAGGTTTCCAGCTCAGGACCCTTCTATACACCAGCAGCTGGACAGACGCCAAATCGGAAAGAAGATTAAAAGACGAGAGATGGGATGGATAGGACACACCCTGAGAAGACCCGATGACAATAAGGCCAGACATGCACTAGACGGGGTGACCCCCAGGGTAAGGGAAACTTGGGGCAGACTGGAGCAGGCCTGGAGAACGTCGGTTGCAATCCAGGCCAAGGATGTTAGTCTCACACGAACCAGACTGGAGGGGGGGCCGCCCAAGATCGAGGCCGATGTAGAGGTTAATTACGTACGACCCTTTTCTCCAATGGAAACACCAGGGATTAAGTGAAGTAAGTGATTCCGAATGGTTTTGCGGTTATTTCACCGGATTGTCAACACAGTTCTGGACTTGTCGCCGATCTATCCTTGCCGCCCTGCAGCAGGTTTTGAAATAGTGGACGTAATAATCGTCCATCTAGAATCTAGAAGTAGCGTCTGTTAGCGTATAGGCCTACGTCAGTCAATTTTATGTCATTGGTAATTTTCTTTTTTATAAACTATACAAGGCTAGTGTATGATGAACACAACACAGGATTTACTTACAATACCACAGACAAGTGTACGACTTGCTTCTCATGCATCCTTCATTTTCTCGGTATGAGACATTGAAATCCCGGGTCCCCGGCGAGGGTTCGTACACAAAGAAGTGCTCCAAGCAGTCCAGCGAGGATGTGCTTCTAGCGTAAGAGAATGAAAGCGCCACGGAGTAGCTGAGTAGGTTGTGGACGCACCATCGTAAAACATCATTAGATTTGAGTGTAACTCGACAATTTGAGAGGTTCAATTGATAGAATCCAATGTAGAGGATCGCTTCCTCACTTCCTGAGGTGAGATTTTTAGGAATATATATTATATATATATATATAGCCTATATATATATGGCACCAAATATGTTTTACATTGAGATCAATTTATAATAATAACATATTTTTTATATTCAAATCCTTTTTCTCATTTAATTAGAGTTAAACTAGTGAAGTTATTGTTTCAAACTCTATTATAAAACGTACATTGAAGAGCTTCAATATTTAATAGCAGAGGAATATTTATAATTATTGTATCTTCTTATCTTGTGTGTTACATATGCCCTTTTTATATAGAATATAAGCTACATTGCCCGGCGTTGCCCGGGTGAAAAAAAAACGGACTGTCTGGGGTGCAGATAACAAATTTATAAACTACACCTACTGAATACTTTTAGGAAAGTAAATAAATATTGTAATAGGTTAAAAAAATAGTCAAATTTTTTTTATTTAACAAAATCTTTATTGCCTATAGATTTACAATGTCTTTTGTTTTTAAAAGTTTGAAAAATTAATTGTCGAAAAAAAAAAGTATAGTCTAACTGGAGAATCGAACCCTGGTCGCCCGTATAGCAGTCCACTACGTTTACCACTGAGCTATCGAAGACACATGTCCTATGTGAAAAATTATTAGACGGTATATTGGGCTAGGCCTAGATAGGTCAGTGACACACGTGTTTTCAAATTGACCAATGGGGATCCTCGCGGGGCTTAACACTGTCTTTTTATATATATAGATTATTTCTTTCTAAGGCTATCCTTGTGATAACTAGTAATATTTTTGACATTTATAAACACTCTTTAAAAAAACACTCATAAATATGAAGGTGCAAGAACATTAAAACGAATTATATATAATAGATGATTCGTTGGACAAGCCATCACTCATATTAATATATATATAATTTTTTTAGGAAACATCGTTATTAAGTATTACGATAAAAGTTAAAAGCAACCGCAATTTTCCTCTCCTTCGACAGCTATTATACGAAAGTACACCAACTAATATCTTTATTATTCGGCCTAGGAACCAAATCAATAAACAATAATTAGTAATTTAAACAATATTATTTTTTTTAGAATACAGCAAAGCAAAAGGCTGTTTGTTAATAAAGATTAATTTTTTTTGTCATTGTATTTATTGCTTATTATTGCCTAAATTTAAAAGAAAAATACTGTTGTAAAGAAGACGCACCAAATATCTTAATTGCTAACGTTTCTAAGAGTCTGAATAAAGCGAAGAAGTAATAATAATTATTATTTATATAGCGCTTGCATCCATGCTATTACATTTAGCATGTTCAGTGTCCTTTGGATATAAATTGCACTGGATGGTGTATGTGTACGTAAGACGCACATTCACTAGTTCACGAGAAAGGTCTTTAAACTCGTTTAAAAAGAAATTTTAGTCTCAGATTCTCTCGGTGTCTGAGGCAAGCAGTTCCATCTAAAAGGCGCCACAGATTCAAACGAGCTCATTACAAAGGACTTCTTTTTATATCCATCTACCCAGTTCTACACTGGGAATTATAAGGAGTGACTTTGATGAGGAGCGTAGAACGTTTGATGGCGCTTGCTTTGATACGAGTTCTTGGATGTAGAAAGGTGCAGTGTCATTCATACATCAATTTGGTGATTTTAATGCGCGTCATCACAGGGAGCCCATGTGGATATTTTAGAATTGGAGAGACACGATCCAACCAACCAATACGTGCAGCGGTGTTATGTACCCTCTGGAGTATCTGCAGCATGTGAACTGTGACGTATGGATGAGGAAAAGTTACTAGAAAGATTATAAATATAAAAACGGGCGTTTGACTTTTGTGTGATAAGGAAGAAACATCTCAGATAACGTACATGTCAGTTGGATGAAATAGTTTAGAGTCCATTGTGCGGCGTAACTGGTTAAAATGATATATCTCTACTTGTCATGTAATCTTATGTATGTGTTATTTATTAAAGTGATTTCAATTAATGAGTCAAGGTGTATGTTATTGTTACTCAAGGCTGAGAGTCTGAGCCGAGGTAATGAAGGTAAACCGAAGACTATAATAAGATAGACCGCTTGCTATATTTTTAGAGCTTAAATGTTTTTGTTTTTTTTCACGTCAGCAAACAATAAAGCTGTCTTAAATGACTTCTACGCTCCTAAGATTGCATTAAAGGTTTACGCTGTATACAATTTTTTATTTTAATTTTAATTTGCCATTGAATTAACGGATTACTAAGCCGGAAGTCTTGAGGACGTAGTGCTATCGGAAATTCCTAAACTAAGTGTTTCAAGTTATCAAATAATATCAGAAATAATATAGACTTTGGATAGACACTAGAAACTATTAGAAATAGATTGTAACTAACCATAAATAACTGGCAAAGTCACGTTGTTGCTGTAATTCCAAATCCCACACATGAATGAGCTCACTCGTATTAAGGCTTCTGACTCACTAAGCTCTGCTGTTTTGTTTAGTATGACCTCCATCACTCCCTTGGTATTGTTTTTGCAATAACACTCCCTGGACGTCTGACTGACATCGCATGGTGAATTCAGCTGTATACAGCAAAGCTGAAATATAAAGATAAATGAATACTATTGATTTCTTGAGTCTTTTATTTTAAAAGAGAAAAGCTTAAAGGCCAACTGACGAGATTTATCTTAAAGTGAAGATATTTGAAATAGCCTCATACCGAAGTGATGTTTTGCAGGTGAACTAAATAAATAAAGCTTGACCTAATAAACCTAGATTTAACCATTTTATTCACACATACGCAAAATTGTTCCAACACTAGTTGCCAATTAATGACGTCACGTCACCTTTCTCGACGGTATTTGAACATCTCATGTGGCTACCATTTGAGTTTAATTTGTAACACCCTAAACGCACACCATCTTATGTAAAACTAATTACTTAAAAGTTATATTTGATATTTCGTTTATGTCGTTTACATTTGGAATACGAATACACATATTAATATAGCTGGCGTGTTTGTCTTGTATCTTGAATAGTTGATCCTTTAAGTAACGTTGTTTATTGTTTTGGTTCACAATAAAAATGCACACGAACAAATGCTAAATTTCTTTAAAATGTGCATTATATTTAGTAATAATTGGTTTGTTGTTGTGTTTTTTTTTTTTACAACGAGAGAACGAAAATAACTTACTGGTTTAAAATAAAGTGATGATTTGTGTAGAATTTCAAAACATAAAATGTTTCTCCGAGTAAGACTTATTTTATCCACAGTAACTCTTGCAGCCAGGCTATAAAACTCATCATTTCCTATCAATCCCTGCTTACAAACAGTTGTGTATCTTGGCTCGGATAAATCCAGAATGGTCCGAAAATCCGTTCTCATTTCTCAACGGGAAAAAAAAACATGTGCTTATATTTAAAAAAAATAATAATCACAAATCATAATACATTATAATTCTGATAAATTTTAATTTTTGAAATTTGAAATTAGGCTACAATATCGAACCCGGGCCGTATTTAGGATTGTGGGGGCCCTGTTCCCAAATTTATGTGGGGGCCCATCGTGGCCTCGCCTATGCATGCCACATACCTCAGAAATGTGCCGTTAATTCATGTTACATTCTGTAAAATCATAAATTGTATGTTGCGTTTAGCTTGGTTGGACTGGAGCGCTTAAAATTGTAGAGGATTAAATGAATTTTTATTGTAGGGTACATTTTCAGAGAATGGGGATGTCACTAAAAAATCGCTTTGGGATATGTGGGGATCCCTTTTGTGTGGGGCCCCTGTTCCAATGGAACATGTGGAACATGCCTAAATACGCCACTGTATCGAACTATTGTTATATTTTTTCCTAATGTAGTTTTTTGTATTGTTACATTAACAACGATGCATGTGCATAGCTTTTGGACATTATGTAATTTTACAAAAACGGTATAAACATATAAACGTTATACGTAGAAAGGTAATACGTGTACATTGTATCTCTAAATAATTCATAAGCAATATATTAAAAGATTAACGTCACGCGAAAAAAATTGAAATAGCTCTAGGCTGAGAGAAAGAGAGAGAGAGTGAAAAAATTTACTCAATTTTAAACTAAATTTCTCTTTAAGTAATAACTTAAACGGATATAACTCCCTCTTAGTGTTAATATAACAATACAAAAAGCTTTATTAGGAAAAAATAAATTCATACCGGTGCAACGGTCTCCATAATAGCCTTGCTGGCAGCCAAAATTACAAATACCATTTGAATCACAGCTGCCGTCTTGGCCACAATTTTCATTACATTCTTGGAATATAAAGCATCATGGCGTTAGAAATGGTCATATACTATCAAATAGAAACTGAATCTAGTAGAAAAATAATTTTGCTGTAAAAAGCTGTTTTGAAAAAAACAATAACACACACACACACAGAACAAAGTAAGTTCATACCCATCGAGCAGTCAATTGTATAATAGCCAGGTGAGCAACCAAATTTACATCTCCCAGTTATATCACAACTACTGCCATGTGCACAACCTTTATTGCAATTCTCTGTTGATAGAAAAACCTTAAAAGTATATATATATATATATATATATATATATATATATATATATATATATATATATAAAAGATAAGATCATATTTCTGTATTGATGCAAAGAAATGGAAATTGTCTTGATTACAGATGTTTTGCCTCTCAGCATATTTTAAACAAAATTAAAGAATTATTTGTATGAAAGTACAGAGATATACTTATAAAAATAGACATGCACACACACTTTCACACAATTTATCATTCAAGAAAGAGTTCATTAGTAGTCAGCTATTGTATTCTGGCTGACTTAAGTCCTGACGATATATTTCTTGTTACGTATATGTTTGTGAATTCTCGTGGTAGTTAGTATGGCCTGAGGCTGACACATAATAATTATGTCTGGTGTGCATACAATTTCTTTTTGTTGTAATGCTGTTGATATTGCAATATTGTTTGTTTATATACATAGCCATCCTTCCAACTTTACTTTTGCTACTGTTGACGGGTCTGGCTTAGCGAAGCAGATAAAATGTCCACACACGTTTTTCTCCTCTAGGCATACTGCCACAATTATTTGGATTTGTTCGTGTCAAACATGTTATGGCCTATTTGTTGTCTGTGACAGGGTAGTTGTAGGTTTACCCGTTATCACAAGGTGAGGTGGAATTGTGTCTTACACCCTTGGCTTGTTATTTAGTTTGATGGCTATCACAGCTATTCTTGAATTCTTGCAAACAACACTGTACCGGTAAGTGTAAGTGACTCACAAAGATTCAGGTTTTGTATATCAATCCATATATATATATATATGCGATTATGATCAGTTTATTAATAAAGTAAATGTCGATATACTTAGAAATAGGATTATCAAAATCCACATAAAATAATTCAATGTACATACAAGATGAGAAAATCTATTCTAGACTAGAGTTTAACGTGTGAACAGCACGGAGCCAAGAATTCAACTGACTACAGTTTTTCTCCCCGCGCTGGTCCCAGAATTTTCTTTAACCAGATTGGGTGTTTAAAATCACGTGAGAGCAATGTACATTCATTGGATGCTGTAGATATCTTTAGAATGCTTAGTTAGAGGGGTAGTGGGGGGAAAACTCATTAACTTACATCAATTCAAGAAGGGTAGGGGCGCTACGTAAGGAGGAGGTGGGTGGGGAGTACCCAGTTGTCTTTACATTACCATAAAAGGAGTGGGTGTAACATGCAATGGAAATACCGGGGAGGGTTCAATTATCTCATGGCTAACACTCCTTCTCCGAAAGGAGGATTTGGCTTACATGTCATTGGGCACAAGGACACTATTGTTGTAAATACAGAGACAATCAACTTGAAAATACAAGGTGGGGTCGGATATCGCTAAGTGCTAATCTAAGCAACAACAAAAGGCGAGTAGATGTGACCGTGTATGTGGGTGAAAGAGAAAGACACACACGGGTGGCCTACAATGATTACAAGTGATACATAACATCCTAAAAAGATACAGTGGCAAAATAACATACTTTCACACGTTCCAATCAAACTGTGACACGAGGTTAAATGTCAAATTACATTCAGCCAGAATCCTGACATATATCTATCTAGGACAACCAACGATGCACTAGGCTATTGAATGCTAGTCATACGGTGCAGTGTGCAGTACGTCTAAGCTATGAAATGCTAGTCATATGATGCAGTATGTCTATGAAATGCTACAGCGTTACATTGTCATTTCTATCCAAGAGGACGATACCTTCATTAGTATGGACACTAATGGTGTAATATAATTGCATATAGGGGGTTCTTCACATAAAAAGCATATGAAAAGTTTTTATTAGGTATACAAACAACTAACATTCTTTTAGAATATAAAATAAATACATCATGGTTTGAACAGATGGAAAAGCTGAAAAACGGCACAACGTAATTAGAACGCATGCAGCGCAGCGCCCCGGAAGTGCGAAAGAAAAAAAGCCTTATAAAACTGATTTATGACCATGTTGGAAAATGCATAAATGTGTGAGTTAAAATTCGATCTAGCCACTTACCGGTACAATTAACTCCGTATTTTCCTGCAGGACAATCTAACAAAACAAAAAAAAATTGGCAAATGATTTCATAAACAATATATTTCAATACTCAAATATACATGAGGAAAAAAAAAAGAAACAAGAAACAGCAGCTTATATCATATCCTAGAAAAAATGCATACAAGTAGGCTAGCATTTCTTCCCGAGTGGCATGCGGGAGTGGAATGGGCTTCCTGAACATTAAATAAAAACCCAGTAACTTAACATCATTTAAAACAATATTTATTGTTTCTTAAGATAATTATATTATATCCTATACTACAATACGAGCAAAAATTGTATACATGTGTATGTATGTATGTCTGTATTTTTTTCTTCAAAAGCGCTCTTATTCCTAATAATTAATACGAAATCATTATTAGTATAAGTATAATGATTAATTTAGTAATTTCTGTCATGGGTAAATGACATATTTTTTTTTACATATTTATACATTTAGACACCTTTTCATTTTAAAACCAACGACGCATGACTAAAGAAACAACACAAGGACTGCTGGACACGAACTATAACACAGCTACAAACCGACGCTATAGCCATAATTATGTTGGTTGCCAGGTCAGCACGATATATGGGTTTGTCCACCACAGAACCAGCTGCAAAGATTACAAAGAGTACAGAACACCGCGGCGCGCATTGTTTCGGGGGTGAGGAGGCAAAATCATATCTCCCCGACACTAAGGGATCTCTACTGGCTCCCGGTGATAAAGCGAATAGAGCACAAAATTATGTCCATTACGTTTTGATGCATAAAGGGTGTCGCTCCTTCTTATCTTCGAGAGCTTATATCAAGACATAATGTATCTAGGTAATGCGCTCTTCGACACAGTCACTCCTCCAAATTCCTAGTTTAGATGGACACAAAAAGAAGTAGGCCTACCTGAGAGGGCGCTCATTTGAATCAGTTGCGCCTTCTTTATTGAACAATTTATCTCAGACACTGGGAGAATCTGGGACAAGAAAAACTTTTAAAAAGAACTTAAAGACCTTTCTCTTTGGCTAATACATCTGCTATTGCAAGTCACACCAAGAGCGCACTGAGCATGCTGTGGCGTTTTGGGCAAGATTAACGTCACACACAACTAAGAAAGGTCTTAGATTGTAATCCGCTCTTATAAAATACCATAATCATATCATCTGTACGTACAAACCTCTGACATTATGTGCCACAATCTTGCGTGAAAATGAGTCTTTTCTGTCTCTCTCCTACATTTAACACTTAATGTATTTAACATTGCATCGAATTTTATTTACATATATGTATATGTTCTGCATGCTTATGTATATTACTTATTGTTATATGACTAGTTAATGATGTTAGTTCCCATTCATGTATATTCTAACTGCTGTAAAACGTGTGTGCTTATCCCCCCCCCCCCTACCCGTACCACGGAAGATCGGAAGACAAGTCAAGGTCATATGTGGCGCAATCATCAATGAGCCCACTTCCTTGACCTTCAATTCCCCCCCCCCGTACCTCCTTACGTCCTCGACCAACGAGATATAACATGTACTTGAAAATAGACATTTGAGATGTCCAGGTGGTAAATTTAACGCTGTGAGCCGTATAACGCAATGAGCCGACCCTGAAGAAAGCAAATTCTGACCACAAGAAAGGGCTTTAGATGTCGTCTACCACCCCTACGATCAGAGGCGTGAGATAACCCCGCCCTCTCTGCTTTCCCTACTTCTGTCAATCAGACTAAGAGAACGTGTACATTTCCCCCTAACCCCCCCCCCCCCCCCCGCACATTTTACACCACGTGACTATTACTATTAATGCTTTTAGTTCTAGATTTAACGAATAGTTTTACAGACAGTCTAGCTCGGAGGTCGTGAAGCTGAGTGGGTCCTGTCTGGGCCCCTCCGAGGCCTTTGTGAAGGCGCCGACTCAGTCTGTATCTAAATCTTTGCTGTTGATATTGTTGGACTATGTACCTAGGATATTATGTATGATATATATATGCAACAGTATACTCAGTCTTAATGTAAATAAACTTCAGAATAATGTTTTTCGCTTGTGTTCTCTAGTGACTGTATAATCAATGTTGTGAAGTCTATATGTGTTAAATATAGCCAAACCTCTGCATAATTACTTCAGACAAGCCGTGGAATTCAACACATTAATATAAATTTGATCATCAATACGTTAATCTCTAGCACAGTACTCTGGCTCATCCCTTAAGACAAAACGCAGCCAACAAGAATAGAAAGAGAATAATTCATCTCTTATCTATTTATGCAGACCAATCTTATAAGAAGGAAAGTATACACATACGAGCCTGCCTGCCACACAGCGTGAAATAATTCAGTCACTTTTACTTAATCATACAGAAGGCACAACACACATCGGGCACAGGTGCAGATCTAATCCAAACTTATAAAGTTTATGTGGTGATTAAGTGGTCTAATCACCCCCCGCCACGTGACGCATGTTAATTTTATAGCATGGATAGAAGCGCTATAGGAAGTGCCCATTCCTATCTTATCTTAGTATAGTCAGCTATATCGTATATAGATGCCTACGGATATTAGAATAGGATCACCTTATTAAAAAAATATAATTAACACCAGAGTCACTATTAAACCAGGCTTAAAGGGGATATTTTACTAATTGATGAATAGCCAATGCAATGGTCTCAATAACTTGTACAAGGAATAAATCAGAAAAAGCTTACTTCCAGTGAGAGATGATTTGCGCGAATTTTAAACACACAATGCAGCGTCACCCTTTGATGCATGCAGTTGTTTAGAAAAGGTCCAAACGTGAAACTTTACAGTTTGTTAGGGTCGCTTTTCTATGTTTAGAGTGAAAGATCGATGCATTCTAAACGCGTATCTATTTTCAGGCAGATTATATAAATCACACCTAAAAAGTTGCTTGGGAGGAAATTTTAAATACGATATGAGGAAAGTAATGTTGATGTTTGGTGGAGGGTTGCATACACAATTTTAATGTATACTATTCTAATAAGTACAAAAATATAAATGAAAACGTATTTTTAAAGTTTATGCACCGTTTTTTTGCATGCACATTATGGATACAAGCGCCTGCTCTTTATTACCGAACGAAGATAGGTCTACCTGGTACTATATATATATATATAAGCTTATATATATATTTTTTTTTATTTTTTTTCTCTAGATTTAGGGGGTTGGCAACATACGAAACGCGTGCCAGACTTGACAATCAATTCAATCATAATGCATTTTTATAGCACGCGGATGACCCACGTAATGGTAATTCTGGATTTTCTACATTAAATTGATTGGTGGTGTAGATCGATATTTTAGGATATTGGCGCGCTGAGTGAACTAGAAATACTATCGTAGCACACTGTTATCAGTTTCCATTCCTAACCCAAAATTTTAATATGGCTTAATTACGGTATTATAGATAGCCAACTACGAGTTCAAACCAGTTTTTATTTATTCAAACTTGTGGTCCGTAGAACAATGTTGGTCGACGTACCATTGGTCTACGGTCTACAAACAATATTAAACGTTTATATTTAAAATATATTACCATAAAACATCGGCCGAAAATATTCAGTATACTATTTTAAGAATTCACTATATTCTTTATATTAGTAAGTCGATAAGTGTCGTTTTGTTTTATCAATGTGTTCGTAACGTATTAAATATTATAATAAACATAATAACATTTTATACACGGTTAATGATCCAAGGGAAATTCCACAGGTTATATGAAGCAGACTGAATTGACCTTGCACTTTTTTTGTACGCGGCATCGCCCTGCCGTCATCCCGCTGGTCGGCGAGTGACGGACAGGCTATTGGTGTGGCCCCTTTCGCTCCAGCCGCTTACGTCGTTATTCCTTATTCTTGAACAATTTATAAAATAATGTTACTTTAAATTATTTATAAGCTGTAAGGACGTTCCTTAGAGATAGAAGATGAGTATGTCCACTGGGCCTAAAACTCCTGCAGGGTGGCAGGGATTGGTCGGTGGCAGGGATAGAACCCGCGCCATGTCGGTTGACGCTGGACCAGCCGGCTTCTACTAATAATATGTATAATTAATGTATAAACAGACAGGTATGATTGTAAGAATACAGTTTGTTAACAATTTACCTCCGAAAAATCTCATTTCACAGATGGCTATGAATTTAAATTTCTTAATATTTATTTTGTTCACTTCCTCACTGGGTATGTCATTGATAAATCTTCTTATTTCTTGACTACCAGTTATTGTCAAGGTCCATATCGGGTTGTCCGCTGTATCTAGAAGTGCGAGCTGGGCGTTGTTTAAAGAATGGAAATCAGCTGTTAATGAGACAAATAAAATATGTCGCATGTTATCATAAATACAAACCAATGAGAAGACTTAAACAAAATAACTCCATATAAACATTTCGCAATAAGTCTGTCTTTTTGGGAAGGCATATTGAAAATATATCTAATTGAATAGTAAAAGTCAACAGCATTTTATGTTTGTTTGTTTTTTTCAATATTAGTCATTGTAGGGAAATTAGGGAAAAAAACATAAATATTTTCGACTCGTTTACTGATTTCTTCATAGGTCCGCTATCTTGGCTAATGTGAAATTTAGTTTCTTTGAAACACAACTTAGAAAAATATGTACAAGTTATCAACAATCGCTAGTTTTTATAAAGACAAACTATCTAGTCCTTTATAAGATAAGATAAGATAAAATTTCTTTATAGATCAAAACAAATGGAAATTTGTCTTGATTACAGATGTTTTGTCTTTCAGCGTATTTTAAACAATATAATATTACTAGTTGTACTGAGGCACATATATATGTATATAAAAATAGACAGGCACTGTCACTATCACACACTTTATCATACAAGAAAATGTTCATTAGTAATCAGCTATTTTTTTCTGACTTACTGAAGTCTTGACGATATATTTCTTGTTACGTATATTTGTGTGAATTATCATGATAGATATTATGGCCCGAGGCTAACGCACAATAATTATATTCTGGTGTACATATCCTTCTTTTTGTTTTACTGATGTTGATATTGCAATATTGTTTGTTTATATAGATAGCCAGCACTCCACCTTTAATTTTGCCACTGTTGACGGGTCTGTCTGAGCGAAGCAGATAAAATGCTTCTAGATCTACAGACGTATTACTTCTCCTTCGCCTTGTTCGTGTAATTAAAGTAAAGTACCTTTCGGACCAAACTGATCATAGAGTTGGTGAAGCAGCGCTCACCAGTTTATGTAGTCACGGCATACTAGGGGGTGTGTGGACAGCACAATGCCCAGCCGCTTTTACTTTACCGCGAATAGAGTCATGTACCTATCAGAGCTGAGTAGACTCATGGACAACCTCAAATCCCGGGGAAAAAAATGTACCCTGCACCAGGATTTGAACCCAGAATCTTTGGTTGTTCGTGCAAAGACATGAGCAACGGCCGTTTAAAAATAAAATGTAAACTGACCGTATAAGCTTATATAGTATATTATAAAACAGGTAAGTCGTAAAACATTAAAAATACTTACGACTCATATCATAGAGTTCGATCAGGTTCACAAAGACTGGCGTTTGAAAAGTTGTTGTTACATTATTGAAATGACCCGGTGCTATAGTCATATAGCAAGATTTACTGTTCGTCCCTGTTATACCATCTGTCAGCCCAAAGAAGGAATAGAACGGCGTTTCGGGGCTTACAGGCAAGGCATCTATAGTGCTTTGTGCTACCATATTTCGGTCTGGAATTTAAAAAAAAAGAAAATTAAAACTTACATTAATATATTAATTCGTACAAGAAATTAGATTTTATACACAAAATATTTTTTGAGACGCTTAAAAATTATTTGCGTAATCATTCTTTTGAACCGTTCTGTTTTACTTTTTATACTAGATCTACATTAATTTGCTTTGTTCTCTGTTTGTAAATGTTTTGAGATATTTAACTAACTTTATATCCTTTATAGCCTAGAGAATTATATGTGTGTTCTTGCTTGTTTGTAGATCAACGTTAAATTTTCTCCGAGCTTACATACTGTTTATTGGCAACAAAATAAAAAAATATTTAAAACAAAATTATAGTGTCTTAGTTTAGATTACTCTTTTGAAATAGGAAAAACTTCAATAGTTATGGCTAAGCTAAAAGTGATGTTAAATTAATACCTGGTTAATGAAGTGTTTTTTTTAATTTTTATTTTGCTGACCCTCGTTTGTATTTCTTTAAAGTGTTTGATAAAAACAAAATGTTCAATTGTTAATAGTAAATGCGTTGAAAAAATAAAAAAATACATTTTAGAGCTCAGAATACATGGGATCTTTAATGCCACTTCATAATTTTTTTTTTTTGTTAGATGTAGACCCTCTTTATCGCAATAATTACAAAATATAAAAAAAATCATGTTTTTATCTCGAAAGTTTTTGTTGCTAAATAATTTACTCATGCATAAGAGAAAAACAATTATAATAGTATGTATACAATATTTGTTTTGTTATGTTAATGAAATATCTTTTCATATTTTTATAATGTTTAGCTTTTTTCTTACCTTCGGTGACTTCAAGATGGCAGACAGGTTTTCCCTCTATATTTAAAATGGTTAAACCATCTGCTGTCACTAGGCATAAGCAGTGATATTCAACTATGTTTGTTTCAGTAAGTAGGAAAGATCCATTACAGGTCTTACACAAGTCCTTAGTTTGGAAAGTAAATCCAATATTCTTATATTGACCTAAGAGCAAAAAAAATATAGGCCTATATAAATAACGAGACACAGATATTTCATTTATTAGTGTTTTGCTCAATATATTTCACTTTGATTTTTTTGTAAACATAATTATCATGTTAATAAAATACGTTTTAGATCAATCCAATAGCGTAAGTTTTAATAGTAATTTCGAATAGTTAAGTAGTTGTGGTTTAAAAAAATAATTCACTAACGCTTAATGTTTTAATAAATAGTGAATAGCTCTAAAAGAACATTCATTAGGAAAAGTATAGCATTTAATTGTTATTAATAAAATACATCTAGGAAATCAGATTTCTACAAGTGTAAGAGATAATACTCAAAATCATTACGCTGCAGAAAACAAATTATAAACACAATGGTATTTAGAAAAAGTAAAAACATAAAAAAAAAATGCAACTTACTATTGTCCTTTACGATGAGTCTTATGAACAAGACTCTAGTTAAGTTGAATGTTATTGTTAAGCTGGTTGCTGAAGGCACACATGTATCATAATTAGCATCGGCGAGCTCACGAATATTATAGCTCCTATAATGAAATACATTTTCTGCAAGACACAAAGTTTTAGCAAAAATATAAACAATACGCTTTTTACCTAACCAGTAATATTGTAACCTTAAAACAAATATGACAACTGTTACTAGCACAAAGACTATAATCAGAGTCCACAGAAGCCTATGTAGCGCCCCAGGGAAAAGGTTTCAGCGACGCCCCCTTGCATACTCTAACTGCTTTATTTAGTGCTGTATTTAGACTATATTTGCCGCCCCTAGAAGTGTCGCCCCCCCCGGCTATATCCCCCCCCCCATCCCTATGTGAGGGCATTGAGTATATTACTTAAATGAGAAGTTGAGAAGTATGAACATAATACTTAAATTGGAAGCTAAGAACGAAATGTAAATGTATAATACTTAAAAGAGGAGCTGAGAACAAAGTGTATAACACGTGAATGGCTTAGAACAAAGTGTATAACACGTGAATGGCTGAGAACAAAGTGTATAACACGTGTATGGCTGAGAACAAAGTGTATAACACGTAAATGGCTGAGAACAAAATGTGTAACACGTGAATGGTTGAGAACAAAGTGTATAACACGTGAATGGCTGAGAACAAAGTGTATAACACGTGAAGGGCTGAGAACAAAGTGTATAAAACGTGAATGGCTGAGAACAAAGTTTATAACACGTGAATGGCTGAGAACAAAGTGTATAACACGTGAAAGGCTGAGAACAAAGTGTATAACACGTGAATGGCTGAGAACAAAGTGTATAACACGTGAATGGCTGAGAACAAGGAGTAGGTATAATACTTAAATGGGAGCTAAGTGTAAATGGTATAATATTTAAATGAGAATCTCTAAGTAACAATGCGTAATATAACTTACTGTAAAGGCAATTATAGCCAAAGTAGCCTTCTAGGCATCCTGAGACGACCTGGGTTCCGAACAACGTTATTAAGGCACAAAAAAACTGAACTTGGTATTTTTCATTATGTCTTTCAGAGGCCATTTCGTCAATCCTTCATGATTATATCCTTATTTTTTAAGTGCCAGACGACTTCATAAGGTCAGGTATAGTACAAACAGCAATGGGAAACCCTGCAATGTATTAAAAGCCTGCTAAATTCCCTTTTTTTTTTTAATTAACTAACTTAAGAATTTATCACTTATCTGATAGAAATGACAAAATGTATAACGTAGTTATGATGAATTAGATAAAGTACATTTAAAATATTTAAACACTTTGACATGGCTTTTAGTAATTTACATTTAAATAATTTTCACAGATAATACGATCTTAGCACAAATTTAAGATAACAGTTAATCTTTAATTTGATATGGAATGGTGGCGACTTGGATTATATATATAGGCCCTTTCCTACTTTTATGACCATACATAACAGTCGCCATTAAACAATGTGCTTAGTTACAAAATAGGAAATGAACGTATTTTGAGATGCGTGAAATGCGCGATAGTGCACATATTGAAGTCTTACTAAAGCTAAGAAATAACTTTAAACGTTAACGTAAAATATTGCTTATACTTTCTGTTGTTTACAAAACTCTATGAATTTCATCCCAATAACTTATAACATAAAGATTCACATAAAATACATATTCACCTGGAAGCAAGTCTATTAAGACACCCCACTTAGTTGATATACTTGTAGCTAACTTCACCTTCAAAAAACCCTACAACTGAATAGTGCAATACATCCGGAAACATATTCCAAACCACAGCGCACTATTGAACGTGATATAAAAAAAAGTGAAGAAAAACAAATACGCATATAATAAAATATATTAAAGACATCCAACTGTACTACAGAATTTATAGTTATAAGAACAATAAAATGGATACAAGAAAAACATGACAATAATGTTAACAAAAAGTCATTCGATGTTGATAGGCCGGAAATACAACAATTCTATTCAATTCAAATACTCATATTTTTAGTTATGGACGTTATATAAAACTAATTATGTAAAGAACAGGTATACGTGGAACCCATTGCATCGGCAGATGGTGTGAAGCAAGTGTGTGTCTTAGCCCCGAGCCTCTTAGTCTCATGTTCCTCCGCCAGGGTGATGGTCGCGTTTAGTGACAGTGCTGTGGGCATAGATCTCCGCTAACGTTTCTATTGGAAGCTCTTTAACCTGAGGAGGCTCCAAGCTAGATCTAAATTCCAGGTAAAAACAATTAGAAACAATTGGAACTTTCTGCTCCAATATAACTGTGCTTTCAACTCTGTAACAGAAGCAGACATATCTAGCTAAAATACACCAGTTTTACTTTTTTTCGCCGCCAAATGTCTGTTTTAACATGCTACGATTTATTCTATGTGTCTGTTAAGACTGCTACTACTTAATCAACATCACCGGAGACCATATACTGTACTATTACAACATCCTTTTATTTTTATCTACATATCTACACTGCCCTTCAGATCCCTCTTCTCTCCACTTACACACCTCGAATCCTCGGTTCTACCCTTCCCATTCACGAACAACTCAGTTTAATTCACTCATATACTACCTTTTACAATAACACTACTATTCGTGTCTCTCTTTCCCCATCTCCTTCACACCCACACTCAAAATAGCTCACAACAGTGTCCCCCATCAGCCCCCATTGGGTGTTTTAACTACGTATGACCTTGGTGTTGAAGTTTATGAAATAGTTCCCGCAGGCTGCCATGAACATTTTGGCTTCTATTGCATATAAAAATTGCTCAATTGCTGCAAGTATGGGCTGTCAGTCATTTTTGTTTCTGTTTTATTATATAACACCCTTTTTTCCCAGCTGTTTGACATTTATTTTCGATTGAATTAACATGAGATTGAGGTCACTCAAAAAAGAAATACAGGCATCAAATAGGGCTTAAGTAGAAAGTCTGGAAACACTAATGGTTATAAACTGCCATATCCCCATTTTGAGAGAAAGGAAATAAATACGGGTTTAATCCTTTGCTTAAAATTGTAAGTTGACTTTTAGAAATGTTTATATATAGCTATGTACATGTTGTGAGCTATTTCAGGCCGTGCAAGTGATCAGGATGATGATGATTGCGTCGGTTTGCACAGCTCGAAGTGCGACTCTCAGTTCTTGTGGTTGCGACGAGGTGTATAACTGGGGCAGAACTGATTAAGTTTAGTTGAGCGGGCTTTTCGTGAACATTGGTCACGTGACAGATCCTCAATTTGGTTGGGTGATTACATTAATTTAGATTTACCTATAAGTACATATGACTCCCATTGGTCAGGTCGAACATATATTTACATAAAAGTGGATATATTGGAGGGAGAATGGAATGGGGGTAAATGAACAATTATACCGCCAACATGCGGGTAGGGGTGTAGATGAAATAATTACTACCGCCCGCAACTCAGCGGGGGTGAACAAGGGAGACGGGGGGGGGGGTCGAAGTGGGTGGGGTAGTGGCTGCGAGGAGCTGTTAGGGGGGAAGGGCGACAAGGATTTCGCTCGTCTCAGGTAATTATCGTCTTCCGGCGGCGCCTTGTTTAAGCAACAAAGGGGGTTTTGACCAGGGAACGAGCCCTTAGAGGTCTATTTTCATATACATGTTATAAGTGCGTAGGGGAGGGATGGGGTGAAGGGCATGAAGACGGTGGGCTCAGGGGTGTTGCGTCATATATGACCCTGACTTTGTTCCGAGGGGATGGGGGGAGAGAACGCACACGTGCTACAACATTTATAGTATAGGCTTACATGAATGAATATTTACTGGCGCGATTATGTACAAATACATTAAATACAACAATGAATTAATATTAGAAAACATAATAGAGATATATACACTAGGGTATTCACAGCATGTACACTTCATTCAGTCATGGTTCAGTACCAATTTGATCGTATTTAATTAGCAAACTCTGAATTGGGAATGAGAAGAGTGAAGTGAAGGTTAAAGACAGGTGAGGAAGAGTGGTGTGGGGTGTTTCAATTGCGTAAGAGAGGGAGAAGATAATAGCTTCAGACTAATCTTCTACTCCCTAACCTAAACTTAAGCTAATCTACTTCTAGTTCTATACTACTATCTATTTAAGTGTGCTAAGAGTTACGATTAAGTCCAAGTTTGTGACAGACACTATACATTATTTATATTATATTTATATATGTATACAAGCTACATTGCCCGGCGTTGCCCGGGTGAAAAAAAAAAGGACTGTCTGGGGTGCAGATAACAAATTTATAAACTAAACTTACTGAATACTTTTAGGAAAGTAAATAAATATTGTAATAGGGTAAAAAAATAGTCAAATATTTTTATTTAACAAAATCTATATTGCCTATAGATTTACAATGTCTTTTGTTTTTAAAAGTTTGAAAAATTAATTGTCGAAAAAAAAAGTATAGTCTAACTGGAGAATCGAACCCTGGTCGCCCGTATAGCAGTCCACTACGTTTACCACTGAGCTATCGAAGACACATGTCCGATGTGAAAAATTATTAGACGGTATATTGGGCTAGGCCTAGATAGGTCAGTGACACACGTGTTTTCAAATTGACCAATGGGGATCCTCGCGGGGCTTAACAATGTCTTTTTATATATATAGATTATATGCATTTATACATTCTATACAAACAATACACAATATGCATAAATGTTAATATTTTTTTTAAAGGACTTATACCTCCAAAATCTCCAGTTTGCATACATCTAGATCCCCATCAATCACTTCTAATAGTAGGCTATTGACTCGTCGTGTTAACCCAATCTCAAAGTCTGTGACTCGTTTCCCAACAACGGGCCGTACTAGCCTCTCACGTAGTGATGGATAATTCAATAAAAAGCTTACGGTAGCGTTCGCTTACGTTTGTACATGTGTAAATAAAAAAACAAATGCAATAATAATATATCATGATTTATAGAATGAAAAACAAATAGTTAGTTACGTCTTACGTCTTTTACCTTACCCTGCTTAGGGGTAGATCAAGAAGGTCGCACCAAGTTCCTGTCTGAGACTAGCCACTGCTCTGTACGCCGATAGCGCGTGTCATGTAGCATAGGGTATGGTCTCCGCAGTACATGTACTACATTTCTCTCCCTATCTGAGGAATAACTTGGTAGCTCGTTCGTTTACGTGCACTGTCGCCAGATAGTACAAATCCCAAGGGACAAGGGTTGTTCCTTATGCGTTAGCCCACCAGTCAGTGTGCTCAATGTAAGAGTGTGGGTAATTTCCACTCCAGCGTTGAAGCCCATGGGTACAGAAGTGGTAATGTGTTATCAAGTATATCTACAAACGAATGAATGGTGGAGTTTGAAATAACTAGGACCCTTCAAGCTATTTAGATTTTAAACTGGTCATGAAAGAAAGGAAATACGTATTTATATTCTAAGGCTTTCACAATTTTAGCTAGAATCTATGTTAGTATATAAGTTCGTGGAACAAATTTATGTTTAAATTGTCGATTTTCTAAGTTCCATTAACATATCATTAAAAAAAAGGATGAATTATAAAATATTGTCATGGAAACGCCTCATACAATTTAGAAGACTTTGTATAAAGATAACTTACTATACCTGGATATAGGCTTATCCTTTAATGGAACTGGGAAATGCAACTCTAAATTTGTGTATAAATGAATGACTACTTAAATTCACGTAATTTACTCCACTTATGTCCCCTTTTGGTGATCGGTCTAGTGAGAACCTAGATGCGTTTATATATTTTATTATAAGATAGTGTTTAATATCCAAGTGCTATGTAGTGATCTAAAGTTCGAAATAATTTAAAAAAAAGTATTTACATTACATTAGTTTATGTTGTTAAAATAAACTATTGTGTATCCATTATTGTGTTTTGAATTTAGCGGCTATGGGAAAATTTAAAATATGTTGCCTTAAAGTAGGTGTAATGGGAAGATAAATCAGAAGGAACTACGAGTTCATGGAAAGGATCATTTTCTTAATATACTATGAACAGTAGAAGAAGGACTTTTTGACGTGAACTGCAATATCATTTGACGATAATAAGCAGTTGAGATATATAATGCCAATAAATGTATCCCTAAATTCCTAAATACATACTACATTACCCGTAGTCTGTTGGACCATTGAGGCGCCACATATGATATGTACACCAGCCTCCTCCATTCCTCCCGTCTCTCAGTCTTTCTCAATGTATCGCATAGTTTTATTCCTGTTCACTCCCTGATGTTATCCTCCCATCATTTCCTTTGTTTTCCTCTCTTTATCCCTCATCTGGTGGTGCCCTGCAGAATGGTGTTTTCAAACTAAGCAAAGTAATGCTAGGCGCGGGCTAACAATACAAATGTGAAGATCGTGATAGCTGGCGGCAGAGTACAACACAATGTAATAACAATAGTAAAGTTGTCAAAGTTAATGTTTGGGAAAAAAGTAAGTATTGCTGTCAGACCGTTTCTGATTCATATGGCAAGTGAAGCGGCGTTCCCAAATTTTTGTGGCTATATTATTCAAGAAGATGTGTGTGTCAAGAGATATATCAAGCCGCAACACTTATCACTAAATACTGTCAGGTAGACCCAGACTATAGATCGGGAAACGAAAGATAGCCTTCGCTAGAGGTTGAACCCGAAACCTTTGGTATGCAAATCCAGTTTGTTTAAAAATATTTTTTATTTATTTTTGCGGTCGTACTTTAGTGGGGACGACGTTATAGTCAAATGGAAACTTAAAAAAAAAATTGCCTGAACATTTCTGACGCTTGCTTGAGTTAGTGTATATTGTTTTTTTTTATCTTTAAAGAACAGCAAGAAAAATCATAAGACCAATATATTTTTTCGTAATCTCTATATTTGCACAGCCATATAGTTTTCAATGTGATATTATATGTTGTTTTTTTTCAAGTCAGAATTGACACATGATTTAAAAATGGATGTTTTCTTATTTCTTTGATTTATAAGGCCAAGTTCATGTATGATCTTTAAAAACAAAATATATAAGCAATAATCCAAAATATAAATTTAAAGTAAAAAAATGCAATCTTGAACGCTTAATTTTTTTGTATGCACCTAATAATTGTTTCTTAAGCTACTAAACTGTCAGTTTAAATACGTTTTTTCTTTAATTTTCTTATACAAAAAAATTATATCAGAACCATAGTATTCAAATTTTACAATAGCTTTATTCACATGACAAACTAAATTTTCAAAGAGTTGGCGGCATCATATGTGCATTAAAAATTAAGCGAAATCCGGGCATGGATGTGTTGTCTGAACAATTCAGAAAAACCAGTAATTTAACATCATTTAAAACACTAATAGAAATGCAGGACTAGACTCAAACCACGGATGTGCGTAGGACGCAAAAAAGTTTTTTTTAAAGAAGGAGCGTCTATAATGTATAAGATAAGATAAAGCTGGGATGGCGATTTTTGTAAGCCATTTCTTTTGAACAGCTTAAAACGAACCTTTACAAATCTACCAATGGTAGAATGTTACTCCATCCCTTGTTGAAAGTATAACAGGTAATGTTAAGCTTAAAATAGAATGACACTTGCATCTTTAAAAAGATAGGTCACAGAGTGCGTTGTAAGGAAGAGAACTCCCACACACATAGTTGCCCATCAATTCATTGAGAAATTATTTCCCTTCAACGAGTCAACTTGTGACGCATTATTCTATATTGCAAATCTATCTGTCTAACTATCTATCTACAAGTCTATATACTTTTCTATAATTTACCTATCTACGTATGCAAATTTATCTGACTTATCTCTTTTAATAAATTTTACGTTTATCTAATCTATCTATTTAACCTATCTATCTCTTAATCCTTTATCTTTCAAGAAATATATAAATATATATATATATATATACTATATATTATATATAATATAGTCAGTTAGTTAGAAACTTATGTAAAAATATATGGTTAGAAAAAAGTTTTTGAAGACTTTGTTTTATCTACATTGTACATCATTGTAGCCACTACACTCCCTGCATAATTCTGACTGAATACGTCAACATACCCTGACTTCCGGGTAAAAGTGAATGGTAACTTTGAGCCGCTTATTACCTGTATTGATTTAATTCATTGACATACTGGGTGTTACTGAAGGTATATTGATGTTTGCCTTCACCATCTGCCTACATGAACCAGTTTCATTATACATCGACTGTACTAAAAGGACATGCTTTAAAATATATGCTCTTTAAATAAGAAACAAATATTATAATTTTGTTGTGAGTTATGTTTAAATTCATTTAAGACAACAAGAGAAGAAACAAAACATATGTTCAAATTAGAATTTTTATTTTTCTCAAGCCTTTCTATCATACAATTATATCAATATAAGTATCTATCTCTCTCTCTCTATATATATATATATTTCTGTCTTTCTCCATATTTCCTTTCTCTGCCTCTCAATCTTTCACTCTCTCACTCTCTTTGATTTGTGTATTAGCAGACTTATATGTGTGTATTAGCAGACTTATATGTGTGTATTAGCAGACTTATATGTGTGTATTAGCAGACTTATATGTGTGTATTAGCAGACTTATATGTGTGTATTAGCAGACTTATATGTGTGTATTAGCAGACTTATATGTGTGTATTAGCAGACTTATATGCTCTTTTCTTATTTATGTAACCATTTTATTTGAAATCTTTCTTTTGTAAAAAATACGCAAAGTATCCCGTCGAACCAAATTGATCCATAGGGCCGTTGAAGCAGCGTTCTCCAGTTTCAGTGGTTATGGCAAACTATGTGATTGCGTGGCCAGCACTTTGCACAGCCGTCTTTACTTTACCCCAACTAAGGTCAGGTAACCATCAGAGTTGGGTAGACTCAGGAACACCCACCAGACCTAGGAACAAATCCTAGCCTGCACCAGGATTCGAACCCAGGACCTTCTGTGCGCCAGTCGTGTGCTATATGTATAATATATTTAAATCTTCTAAAATTTCTATCTAATGTGCATATATCTATAATTATTCAAGAATATAGTAAATTTACAGATACTATTTTAATCATTATGTTGATGCAAGAAACACAACGCTTACGCAACACTCTTGTAAAAACATAAAAAATGTATTGAATTTATTTTTAGAAAAACTACATATGCCAAGCAAGTAGTAAAAGTATACCATTTGTTTTTACATAAATTGCACATCAAATAAAAACCCTAGGCCCTAAGGCATAACGACTTTAACTACCATATACAAAAAAAAAACAAAGTTATATTAAAACTATAGAAATATACAACGAATTGAAATTTAAAAATGCTATCCATAGCAGACATGAATTTTAATAGTGATTATACAAATGTTATATTATTTTGGTCTTAGTTTCTGTTTTTTTTTTTTTTGTGTGTGTGGTAAATTTTGATTCAAATAACACATTGATTTTACCAAAATCTTTGGTTGAGGTCTCTCTTAACTCTAAAACTTTCGGGTCACGTTTTAATATTTTAATTTGGCGTTTTTGTTTTCCTTCTCAAAATGAGAACAGTGTGACTTAAAACTGAAAACGTTATTCAACTGTGAATATCAAGTATTATTGATTGCAAAAATAAACAAAGAAATTTGATTCTACAAACCAGGAAACTATTGAAAATTACACACAAATTTATAATACGCTCTTAGATGTTCTTAATTCGAATGTTCCTTTACCTTTCCCCTAAAGTAACGTACTTTAACCTGCATATTATCTCGTGGGTGTTCAGTTTAAATTACCTGTAGCTTTTAATACCTTATAACCAGTGGCACAAATTTAACATTTGTTTCTTTTCATGTATTCTGACTTATGGAGATATTGTTCTTTTAATGGTAAACGTAGATCTATATCAATATAGTTTGTCATTGTTCAAATCATAGCCACGCTTATTTTTTAACCGGTTGACACAAGTGATTTTTTTTCTCTATTATTATTAAAGTGGTTATTTTATATAGTATCACGTCAAAATAACTTTTATTTTTAATTATATCTATATTTATCTATTCCAATCAACTGATTTTATAGTGCTTTAAAATGTAAATGAAAACAAAATACATCGAAATGTCAAAGAAGAAGATACTTTTTAACATCGAAATGTAGATACCCAGTTTACTTTTTGTAAAACTTAATTATAAACGTGTAATGTCTAATGATAGTAATAATATATCTATTTGTATAGTGCTGCCAACAGACATAGTAATATAAGCTCTAAGCACATACATAATTATTATTATTATTATTAATATTAAATATAAATATACACCCTAATTTTTAGTGTTATTTTTGTTATATCTTTTGTCAGGTTTCTCATCCCTTCCTGTCTATACATAATTACATATTGCTAACATTTTACTTAACGTATTGTTAACATTTAACTATAATGTATTGTTAACCATTCTTTAAGTTTTCCTTTTCATAAAGTTTCATCGACTGTACTAAAAGGACATGCTTTAAAATATATGCTCTTTAAATATAAAAAAATATTATAATTTTGTTGTGAGTTATGTTTAAATTCATTTAAGACAACAAGAGAAGAAACAAAACTTATGTTCAAATTAGAATTTTTATTTTTCTCAAGCCTTTCTATCATACAATTATATCAATATAAGTATCTATCTCTCTCTCTCTCTATATATATATATTTCTGTCTTTCTCCATATTTCCTTTCTCTGCCTCTCGATCTTTCACTCTCTCACTCTCTTTGATTTGTGTATTAGCAGACTTATATGTGTGTATTAGCAGACTTATATGTGTGTATTAGCAGACTTATATGTGTGTATTAGCAGACTTATATGTGTGTATTAGCAGACTTATATGTGTGTATTAGCAGACTTATATGTGTGTATTAGCAGACTTCTATGTGTGTATTAGCAGACTTATATGCTCTTTTCTTATTTATGTAACCATTTTATTTTAAATCTTTCTTTTGTAAAAAATACGCAAAGTATCCCGTCGAACCAAATTGATCCATAGGGCCGTTGAAGCAGCGTTCTCCAGTTTCAGTGGTTATGGCATACTATGTGATTGCTATTGTTAACCATTCTTTAAGTTTTCCTTTTCATAAAGTTATCCTATATTCTTTCTCTCTTTCTGGCTCTCCGATTTCTTTATATGTATCTATCTCCCTCTCAATGTCTCCTCTCTATCCGTCCCCTCCCCCCCCCCATTTTCTTCTGTCAAACAACTGTTTATTTTTCGTCACCTCAATTCGTTGTACCCACTACCCTTATCTGTTTCCGTCATTTATCTCCAAGTTTATCTGCCCTTGAGTATCAAAGTAATTCAGTTTATACCAAGCCAGCCTATATGTTGAGAAATATTTATTTTACGTTGTCAATAAAATAAAGTCAGATAAAATATATATATATATATATTATAAATAAACCTATACATTAAAATATTTACGCATTAATCAGTTATCACTTTTTGTGTGTAATTATTTACTAAAATTAATATGCTTTAATGGGCCGTATTGCTGCTGAGAGTTAACACCCTTGCCCCTTATACAAGTCAATCCTATATACCGTAATTGTAAATATTGCTGCTGAGAGTTAACACACTTGCCCCTTTATACAAGTCAATCTTATATACCGTAATTGTAAAATGGGCAATGTTAACTCTCAGCAGCAATACAATGCCTGATTAATTTAGTCTTTGATAATTTACAATGTAATTAATATTGATCGTTTTACAATCATTGTGTGCCATGTTGTAATGTGTACTAATGTAAACACTATCAAGTTTAATATGCCACTTAATAGCGTCGTAAAATAATTCAATAAAAATAATATATTTGAGATGCTCAATTAGTTAATGTAACCATGCATTAAAAAAAATATCACCACTTTTATCACATGCAAAAAGATCAACAAAGTATAAATATTTTGGCAAATAAAGAAAGATGCGTCATTAGTTACGCTTTATAATCTAAGATTAGAATAAACTAACCCATAAAAACAATGTTTTTATTATACTCCCTTTCTTTGTAAACTAAGTTTATATTAAATTTAGATTTAAATAGATTAAAATAAAAATAAGTGATATCATACCTTTATGAATTCCCACACTAAAATTTTGCGCATCCCTTTTTTTTCTAGCTTTGTCCCGCAAAAAAACATAAAAAGATAACTCACTTTTTTTTGGCTACATTGTGTCGTTTTCATTCTATTTATTTTGTAAAAACGAAAATATCCGAAAAGTTTATTTACTTCCGTCTCTTCCGGTAGCCATGTTTGACGTGAAATATTTTCTTCGATTCGCAAATTGGTCGAAGGAATTGTTAGAATGTGAGTCGGGACAAGTCTGCTGCCCAAGTTTAAGCTCGATTGGACGACAGGAAGTGGTCGTTAAATCCATGCAAAGATTTCCAAGCAAGCAAACAACCAACCATAAAAGCAGACAGACAGACAGAAAGACAGTACGAGTTAAAAGAAAGGGAGTAAAAAACATTTGCTTTCTAACAAATTATGAACTTTTTATCTACAGTTCTGTCAAATACAGATTGCAAAATATCAAAATGAATGTTGTTAACTTGTTCAAAGTTGCATTTTGTTTAATCAACTTAGGTAACATGATTTTTTGTTTTTTTAAATTGTGCATATTTATATATTTTGAATATATGTTTTAATATTTCATATATGTTTGAAAAATAGTAATAGATATAGCTTTTCTTTAATTGATTTTTACTATATTATACTATATGACATAGGGATATAGAAAGTCGTTGTAATCCTCAAAATATAATATACAAGACAATAGAATATATTATTGGTGACAGTTGGTCGAATATATTGTTTTAAATTTCTTATATTTTAAACCCCATATGAACTGTTTCAAGCCACTGTGATTCATTCCATTAGTTGTTTCCCCCTTTTTTTTTAGCTGCACCCTTTTCCACTATTTGCATTAGACACACATATCCGCTGAACAATCCATCGAATTTAAACAGTTGACTGTGGTTAAGGCCCATCTTTCACCTGAAGCACCTGTAGTATACCAGGAGGGGAAAGGGGAATAACTTTTTTAACTTTTTGGAGCGTCAGTATGCAGTTGTTAGGACCTATATCTCAGCTACTGTCTTAGTTTGAAAAAGTATATTTCCAACAGTTTGACTATCTCGTACATTTTTTATTGTTTTGTTATTTAAATTATGTCTTCGTTTAAAAATCTCATTACTAGGGCACACGATTTACCGAGGATCATATTCGTCAAATTCCGCGGCACGCATTTTTTTTTTTTAGGTTACGCGGTTACGCGATCAAAACTTCTAAATACCGATGCGCACTTTTTTAGACATCGCGGTTACTAGACCAAAACTTCTAAATACCGCGGGGTGACTTGAAATGTCACTTGCCTCGGTAAATCGTGGGTTCTATTCATTTCATTAAATTGGTTCGCACAATATAAGACGACTTTTCTACCTCGGGAAATTTCACGTCACTTCAGGGACGTTTTCGTTACCAGGATAAATGTTAAACACACTAGAAGGTTGAACTATAACTTACCGTCATGACACAAATGTTATTAATAAAGACTTATCACTGCAATGATAAATACATGTAATGATTAGAATAAGCTAATATAATATAATAATGTATATAGGCATAAGCTGTTCTATATTGTTTCTTAATAATAGTGGGTAGTCCACATGCAAAATATTTTTTAGAAATAAAAAGTAATTTGTCAGAAATCTGTTTGAACGTCAAAATATATCATCATTTATAGGCGTTTCATTTTTTTTTATATCAACAATGATATTATAGAAATGAGGCAATATTCAAACGTATACTAAAGAGCCTCTTACATGATATAAACATGTTCTTGAAAACATTAACTAATATTGCTGTTCAAAAAAAGTTATTTAGAGGCTTTTGCAAGTGGCTAATCATTTATCATTTATAAGTTGCATAGTGTTTCCAAATACTAAAATAAAATACTTGCTTATTTTTAGAGCTTATATGTTCTTTTTCCATGCACATCCAATAAAGCTTGCTTAGATTACTTCTAAGCTTCTACGTTTGGTTAAAGGTTTCCGATGCATACAACTTTCGATTTTAATTTTTCATTGACAAAATCATAGCAATTAAATAAAACGGAAATGCATAGTACAAAAGGGAATCGGGAATTCCGAAAAGAAGTCATTCGAAATAGAAGAAATATTAAAGCAAGCAGTCCATCATGTCTTTGGTTTATCTTAGTGTTAGTATATTATATTGTGAATATAAACGGTTGGTTCTATACAAAATATATGACCATAGACTGCTTAAGATCTATATTTCTTTATGCAGGTCATATAGTCCTGTCTTTGGAATCTATACTGATGCTTTACGAGGCTAATAAGACGGAATCTTCCAGAACTTGTCGATCAGGATACGCTGACGGTGTTGATCAAATCACATATTCTGCTTTCATAAATGTGTCAAATTCTATCGTCCATGATGACTTCACAACGAAATTCGTCATTGAAGACTCAGACGTTTCACTAGTAAGCTAAATCTCTAAAAGACATTGTGCATTATTGAAATTAGTTAGGCAAATTATGCCAAGGCGGTTAGGCATATTTATAAACACATATTACTCTACCACCCTTTTGCCAAGAAAAAGATCCAACATTTCTTATCTAGCCCTATTACTCGCTGAAGTATTTTATATATTTAATTTGATATATTTACACACTAACATAAAAGACAGCGCTTTAATATGGTTTTAAAAAAAAACGTAAATGTAAAAAAGTGTGTATTGATATCATTTAATTTAAAAAGGCGATATGCTTTTCTTAATTCAATATCTATGTTACACTTTAAAAAAAAATTATCCAAATATTATAGCATTTTGATCAATTTAATGACCCGTTGCACTGCTCAGATAAACATAAGCACAAAAACAATTTAATTATCCCTTATGCGAGAACAAATGCATATAGATACTCTTTCTTCCCGAATTGCATTCGTGTATGGAATGGGTTGCCTGAACAAAACATGAAAATGAAAACCAATAACTTAACATCATTTAAAACCTTAATAAAGATGCAAGACTAGACTCGGACCACGGATGATCGTAGGACATAACAGTGTTCTTTATAGAAAGAGCGTCTTTAAAATCTATATAAAGATCGTGTTTGTGACCCCACGGATCTTTATTGGTCAATTTAAAAACACGTGAGCTTGTGTCACTGACCTATTTAGGCCTAGGCCTATATACCGTCTAATAGTTTTTCACATTAAACATGTGTCTTCGCTAGCTAAGTGGTTAACGTAGCGGTCTGCTACGCGGGCGACCTGGGTTCGATTCTCCAATTTAGACTATACCTTTTTTTTCTACAATTTTTTTTTCTAACTTTTAAAAACAAATGACATTGTAAATCTACGGGCAATTTAGATTTTTGTTAAATAAAAATACTTACCTATTTTTTTTACCCGATTACAATATTTAAAAAAAATTACCTTCCTAAAAGTCTTTAGTAATAAAAAAAAATAAAAATATTAGATTTATAGCTTTGTTTTAATTGTAGTTTAAAAAAAAATAATTAACTGCACCCTATACAGTCCTGTTTTTTTTTCACCCGGGCAACGCCGGACAAGGTAGCTTTTTTAATATAATATAAGATATGCTAAAAAGAAAGTGTTTTGTTAAATTAAAGTTTCAATCACTACAAAATGTCTATACAAATATATTTTTTTCTTTTTTTATGTTGTTTAGAACTGCACTGTCCACTGGTTGAATTCTACATGTCAAGCTAACCAATTGAATTCTCTGTGCTATTGTAATACTCATCAACATGGAATCACTGAACTAGTCGTTACCTTCACTGCAGATGTAAGGTTATCTGAGAAATATCTGAAGTTTGTTTGGATGAATGACTCAGTAGAACACAACGAAAGTAGTTTACGTTCTTTGCTTCCAATTGTCTATCGTAAGTACTTGATGTAGTATTTTTATTGTCAGTTATAATTACATTATATGCAATGTATGAATGCTAGCGATATTTTGTGCTTTATATCTATAGATACCAATAAAACAGAAATGTAGATCAAACACGGAAATATGTTAATATTTGTATTCACTATTATAATTTTCATTAAATCTTTTATATAAAATAGTAACTATACATAACTTTTAGGTAATTAGTAGAATATTAGCAATTAAATGTTGTGTGTTTGTAGGCAGAAAAAAAATAATCTCGTAGCCATTCGAGATTGTCTGGTAACGAAAGTACGCGACCTTAAAAAGCCGCATCGTGTGGGGAATGTGAAATTGACACGTGTACTGACGTTTAATTGACACGTGTACTGACGTTTAATTGACACGTGTACTGACGTTTAATCCGGTTCTCTTTTTGTTTTTTTGTGTTTTTTTGTCAATGATTAAATACGGCTTTAGTGAGACGTGCTTTGTTTACTGTCTTTTCCCTTTGAATTTCACTTCCGTATGGGGCTAATGGCATTGCTTACCTTAAATTAATTTAAAATGTAGACACTTCAGACTCTTCAAATTTTTATTTTTTTCTTTAAATAAAACGATTTTTTTGTTACTTTTTAATTTTAACATGTAATATAAATGAACTTTTTCATGTATGATAAATTGTGTGATAGTGTGCGAGTATGTCTATTTTATAAGTATATGTCTGTGCTTGAGTACAAGTGTTGTTTTATATTGTTTCAAAATGCTCACAGAAAAAACGTCTGTAATCAAGACACATTTTCATTTGTTTTGGATCAATAAAGAAATCTTATATTTTTAATCTTATCAGAATGAAATATAGAAATGGAATATAAAACTAAAAAAGTTATTTCGTCGGTATTTAAAACTTCCAAAAATAATAATTTTATTTCTAACTTATTTTCTTTATTTTGTACTTTCTTTTTTCAAGAAAAATAATTAATATTGTCCCAATTTAATACATTTATTTGATATTAAGTAATATATAAAATATATTTATAGCGAATGTACTTTTAATTTTTATTTGAACTTGACAGAACTTACGGCTTGTCGTTTTGTTCATTCTTACGTTAGTTTAAAATAAAAAGTGTAAGTAAGATCGTTCTATTTTCAGCCAATCATGATCTAATTATGAAGGTGAACGGAATCTCAACTACCTTACAAAGTTGCAATTTAACCATCTCTCAGTTATCAAATGAAATCAGCCTGTGTGTACAAGACGGTCTCTCAAACTACACGTTAACCCTTTCATCTAGCGTGATCAACAATTCCTCACAGAATGAATGCCTTTACTCAAAGTTTCCCAATGATTTTCAAATGACGATGTTGACATTTTCATATCAAGAGAATGAAGGGTGTAGGAGAAAACAAACATATATGTGTACTGTCTATGGCAAGTATTATAAATGGTTGACTTTTATGCTGTTGTGTTTGTAGTGTTATAGAAGTGATTGTAATTGGCAGAATCAAGGGGCATCTCACAAAGACAGATCGCGTGCGTTACCTTAAGTCTATTTAAGATTAAATGTATCTTCTAGAACGGCACGGCGGCGACCGATCGGCAGCGCGTTCGTCTGGCGTATTAAAGGTACCTGGGTTCGATTTCTGGTGAAGGCTAGGAGGTGATTTCGGGTCTGGAGGGTGTCCCTGAGTCAACCCAGCTCTGATGGGTACCTGTAAATGCGACTGGGCTTGTACTGGCCACACAATCCCACTAGTTCGCCGTGGCTACAAAAACTGTTGAACGCTGCTACACCGTCCCCATGGAAAAATGTGGTTCGTCGGGATACTTTAATCACTTACAGAACTATGTTTGACGAGACACGAGCAATGTAATCTAAAATATTATAAAGAAGCACATTGATGTGTTTTATAAAAAAAGTATGCTAATAATTAAAACATTAAACTAACTTTTCGCCAGATACAAACATATTTTGAAACATAAATCTTGTATAAATTTGTTTAAAAAGACTATACAATATACATATACAGATTTACTAGATAGTTTCGTTTTAGAGATATTCCTACTTAACATAAGAAAGGAAAATGAGTATAACTTACTCTACGTATATACACAAAGTTTTCAAAATCACTAATGTTAAATTTCTTTTTTTTTTTACATTTTATTTACATTTTAATAATATATTAAAATGTACTTTTTTGACTAAAATTAACTTTTTGGTCTTTTAGTTTCAGATTATGAGTTCAAAGAATCGTGTGTTGGTGAATGTCAAGATGTTGTTATCACTCATGTTATATTTACAGTTATAGTTATCATTGTCTCTGCCATGTGTTTAACTATCAGTAAGTTAAATTGTATTTACTTATAGAACACATAAAATGTGTTATGTGTCAATTTATGCTTATTGTATGCAAAAAACGATTGATAAGTCTGGCTGCGATATCATTTTTATTAGAGGTAGAATTTAATGTTTCTCTTCAGCGTTTTTCAATTTAGTCAGTTGAACAATATAAGATACAAAAAAATACAATTATATTTCTTCAGATAATCAAAGAAATAAAATTATGGTTTGATTACAAAGTATTAATTTATTAATAAATATTACTTAAAAAAAAAAAAATAGGCCTATGTATAAATATGACATCCGTCCGAATCCAATGGACGATGGAGTAATTATTTAAAAATATTGCAATAAGAAAAAAAATCAAAACATAGTAGACCAGGTATATATGAATAAAAAGTATAACTGTTTATTGTAAGAGCGGAATTTATGCAATGTGACAAAGTGGACACAACCAAAGTTGTCTTTTATTCTTATGTTAACACCACTTATTCCCCTTGCTATTGAATACTTAATTGAACCGTGTAATGATACTTATGCTATAAATAATACATATAGCAATGCGACTTCAAAAGTAAATATTAATTGTATGATACAAAATATTTGTGAAAATTCCGATATAAAATACAATTTAAAAGATGGCTATTTTTAACAAAACCATGATGATTCTTTATTAATGTATATATTACAGTTTTAAAAGAACAGGAAGATCCAATAAATATATTATTAATTCTGCTATTTATGATTGTGATTGCTCAAATAATACTAGTTATCATTGCTGGTACAGCTATTCAATGTAAGTATAAATATTTATAAAGAGCTTTATTTGATTTTTTTTGTGACATAGTTGTTGAAATACAATAACTTGAACTAAAATAATTAATATTAATGATTGAATAATATATATATATATATATATAACACTTTTATTTGTAAATATATACATTATAATAATCTTAAACATTATAATATTTATGATTAACAAAAGACAAAGGCAAAACAAATTTGGATTTCCTTACATTTGCATCCACTATAAATGGTTCACATATTAAATGCATTAAAGACATTTCCATACTTATAAAACAACACTATCTTCATTAACGATCTGTCTGAAAGTGACGCTGCATATTATAACAGAGTTTTGTTTTCTGCACATTGTTAAGATACAAGTAGTGGACGGAGATACACTTGTGGAGCGAATATAAAATAAACATAAATTTATGAGAGCACGGCAATTTGATAATAAACGACACACTTTAATAAATAAATATTTACAAAAATATTTAAACCTATATATATATATATATTACTTTTAGTAAATAAACATATGATTCTTGAGTTGATATGCATCTTATTTAGTTGAAACCAAGAAACTTATTAAAAAAAATAGTCTAATTTATTCACATTTTTCTTGTATAAATAATGATGTGTGCTTTACTTATGATTATTAATGATGTTTTTTTTTTTTTATTGTATTTGTCTATGATAGATAATGGTGATACATCACTCCATCTATGGAAAATTATGTTAATATATCAGTGTGTTGTTTATATCGTGTTCATTTCATTAGATCTGGTAATCCTTATTATAAAAACAAGTAAGTAAACAATACATTTTAACGTTTAAATGTATTTCATTGGCACAAGCTAATGGTGTTGTGTCGAAGTTGATGAAGTACGAACGTATGACATAGATATCCCATTTATGTTACAAAGTATAACGCTTGAAATCCTAAATTAAATTCAATGTGACACTGATAATCTTTACAAGGTGTTTAAAATATTGATGAATTGAAATGTTGTGATTGTTATAGTTATTTGTATTGTTGTTCCCCTTGTATAAACTTGTGACAGTGCTGTCCCATATGTCGTTACCCCTAGTTTCCACAGTGCGACTGTTGTGACCTTGTCCACTACTGGGTGTGTCCAGTGTCCAGTGTCCAGTGTCATGGTTATTCAGAATAAAGGCTTGTGTTGATGTTTTGAAACTCATTCCTTATTACGTATTAATATAGTACGCTGAATTTAATACTTATGAAGACATGTAACATCATCTACGCAGCTATAGGGGTTTAAATGCAGGGTATGGATATATTTATGTTAACTTTATACGTATATGGGCAACACTTAGAGATGTCAACCGGTATACAACAAGAATATAAATATAGGCATAGTTTAGGGATACCAATGTAAACACTAGATATTATTATGTTTGTGTATGACGTAGGGATAGCTAGACATGATATGAATGTTGTAGATAAAGATAATCAAAACAAATTGATCAACACTTACTTCAAATCTGAGAGAAAGATATATATATATATATATATATATATATATATATATATATATATATATATATATATATATATATATATACAGAGAGAGGGAGAGAGAGAGAGACAGAGAAAGACAAAGACTGACAAAGAGAGAGATATAGAATTAGTGAGATAAAGAAGCAAGGGTCAGACTAGTGTATGCATTTATATAAACATATTCTATATAAGACGATAAATGTGTACATGTTACAGAGATGATGTTGTGAGCTATTTTTTATCGTATATGCATTGTTCATTTATTTATTATTTTTTGTTAGATATGTTAGTATTTTATTTATAACCTTCTCCATGCGATATGTCCCGAGGTATGACGTGTTGTGAGTTAAGAAAGTGACGTCACAGACTTATTGTTGTGCTCTGTGGAATAAATGGAGGGTTGTAGTCCTTTATATATCATACAGACATTGCTTTCATTGTTGTTCAATATTAAAACACCATTAAAACATTGAATTATAGAAAAAGTAAACTCCAACAGATGAAGTTGTTTTAGTTGTTTTTGTGATCTGGAAACGTCTACATAAATAAATAATGAATCATACCTATACATTTTTATATAATTTCATTTTTTATATAGCTTATGATTTTGGTTTCTATTCCAGAATGTAGCGGTTCATATAAGGAAAAACCATGGATATTTATTCTTGTTTTATTGTGTATTCAATCAGTAATTGGGATGGCTGCTCTCCCTTTTCTCGTTAAATACAGTAAGTATAAAAACGTTTTTTTTTATCTTATTATTTTAATATTGACTACGCTAGGGGATCGGCAACATACGGCACGCGTGCCACACTTGGCACGCAGAGCCATTTTTAATGTCACGCGGAAGACTCCCAAAAAATAAATCAAGTCCCTTCTACAAGATAAGAGTGGGATGACTTTAAGGCTATTGGCACGCTGAATAAATTAAAAATCCTACTTTGGCACATTGTTATCAAATAGTTGCGAACCCCTGGTCAACACCGTTATATTTGACTGAAAAACAAAAGGCAAATTTTTATTAAGGAAACAGCAGTAAATTATTGTTACAAAAACTTAGTATATTGTTTTTAATAACGCAAAGAAATACCAATGATATGTGATTATTAGAAAATAAATACTTTTAGTGTGAGTTTAATGATTATTTTTAAAGGCAGATCTGACAGTCACTGATCATTTTTTATAACGTGACTTTTTGTCTATTTATATTTTCAGTTCTCGGCAAGAGAAAGACGTTAAACTTTAATGTTTAACAATAAGACGATAAAGTTAATTCCCATTATTATATTGTAGTTATATTGACGTTAGATGTGCATAAGTTGATCTTTATTTTCTTTAGATCTATGTTTAAAAATATGCTTTCATTTTTTTCGATTGTTTTGCACTTTAAAAAAAAAAAGTACCCATGTTAGACTTTGTTTGTTTAAAGGGCTATTGTAATAATAATTACCAATTTCCATAAATGTGGAAAACAAGACCGTTTCGTCATTATAATTGTGCACAAAACACTCTCTTTCAAGATTACCCACATACTGATAAAGTAAACAAAAAAAAAGCATTAAATTGCATTAAAAGAAACTTTTACAAGTGAAATAAAAATATAAAACTAAAATGATTTCTCACATTAGTTAGACCTACACAAGAACATGTAGACTATTTTCTGTTGGGGACCTATCATCAAAAGGACACATAATCAAATTTAAAAAAATGCATTAAATACCCGTACAGTTCATTATTAGTGAATATTCACAACTGACAAGAGTGACACAAATATCTCAATCACTAAACCTAGAAACACTAGAGGATAGAAGGGCAAAGAACAAAGTAGTTATAAAAAAAGGCATTAAACTCTAACTTTGAAAAACAACACAAAAACAATCTATTACAGTGCTCAGATAAGCTTAACGATGAAAACCATTTTCTTATGACAAGTGGCATCAGTGCATGTATTGGGCTATTTGAACAAACCACGAAAACCAGTAACTTATCATTTAATTCACTTATCAAAATGCAAGACTAGACTCAGACCACCGATGAGCGTAGAACGCAATGATCTCCTTTATAGAAGTAGCGTCTGTAACATGTAAGATAAGAGTAGGCTACATAACAAATTTATTACAACCATCAATACTTGGGTGAATTTTTTTCTTTTAAAGAATTTAACCTTATGCCATCGCAAAAGTCTATTTTTGCGCTATCACAATAACGAGTAACATTATATATATATATATATATATATATATATATATATATATATATATATATATATATATATATATATATTATATATATAACATATTTCCCATTTTTTTAATATTGAAATTACATGTGTAGCTTTATTGTTTGTATAAACAATATGTTTTATTGTATTATTTCATGAGAGGTTTTCTTCTGATTGATATACATTTTTATGTCTGCTTATTTAAGTATTTAATTTGAATATTGTTTTACATGCTAAGCTTCCAAACATAACACAAATAAAATATTGAACTTTTGAGTATCAAACCACTCAAAGTCAAATCGAAATATACCGTTTTTCTTTATTTAATTGTAAATGTAATTTTGACTTCAGATACACTTACATTAGAACAAAAAAAAGTCAGTTCTTGCTTTTAGTGAATAATTTAATCACTCACTAGAAAATGTTGATTGTTTAGTAAAATACATATGCAACATATTACGTACGAAATAGAAACATAAAAAAAAGAAGAATTTAATTTAAGTTCATTACAAGTATATTATTATGTCATGAGAAAAGTGGTATAAGTTTTTTGACATATAGGAATGACTACGAGATATACATAATCAAGTCATTTAGATAAGATAATTATGCTCTTGTTAAAATCCCAATGTAATGTCGGAAAGGACGCGGTCGATGGTATTCGCGTGTGAATTAATGTACTCATGGACCTCAAAGCTGGTGAAAAGTGTAAACCACCGATACGCTCCCATTAAGAGTACACATGTGGGCCAGCTCATGGGGGACATCAGATTCCCTTGCATTGACGCAGAGCAATAAACAAGGTCACCACTAAGTACAAAGTCATGAACCGCCAAGTGGAAATGTCCATACAGCCAGGTTTGCAGGGCGTCCTTGGGTCTACCCAGCTCTGACTGGTACCAGACCTTAGTGAGGGTAAAGTAAATGCTGCTGTTCTTAGTGCTGGCCACACAATCACCTAGTATATCGGGGCCACAGAAACTGGTGAAAGCTGCTTCACCGGACCTATGGATGAACTTGGTCCGACTGGAATTTGTCTTACTTATTTACTTACTTACAGGTCGCATTCTACAGGTGCCCGCTCTATCCGAGGTCATCAGCTCAAACTACATGTCCCACACGGATATTTTTTTTTCCGTCAGCAATTAGACTATGACAAACAGGACCAGGCCTCCATCACTGTCCCTTCTATGCCGGCTTTCAAATCTTTACGGAAGGGCTGGACTAAATACCTCAAGTGAAACTCTGCCATATGTTTATAATTATTGTTTGTGATTGTTTTAAAACTATATATTTAGTTAAATTGTGGACTCTTTCCTCGTTCCTAATAATACGAAGAAGAAGGTACCGAGATTCGGTGGGGAGAAAAACATGTACACAACAGGTCCTCTCACTGATCCCGGTGCCTGGATGACTTTGTGCAGGTAAATGATTTACCACGCTAAGGATCCGAGGGGGGGATATTATTCCGCAGGTGTGGATAGAAGTGTAGAGCATGTACCGCTAAGACCGTACCCATTGTTACGCGACAAGCCTGATCGGCGTGCGGCGGGCAGGCTAGTCTCGGACAGGATTTTGGCTTACCCTACCCCCCATTTATCTATTCCTTTACATTATTACGCCTCAGACGTAAGTGCCGATAGGCTCACCTGTTGTTTTTTTTTAAACTTATACATCAGTATTCACGCATCGACGATAAAAAAGCCTAAAGGTCATCTTACTCTTTACCTCAATTTCTTTTAGGAGAGACTTTGTGCCATTGAAAATAGCTCTGCGTGTTATGTCTGGCACACGTTTCGTAGGTTGCCGACCAATGATCTAAGGTATGACATTAGCTAAAGGCAAGGGAAATAACACTAGAAACGTTTAATTACTACGTCAATAACTTTATTTATCTCCCTTTACATTATCCAGAACTGTATATATATATAGATATATCTAAATGAAATGTAAATCTTTCCACTCACTGTATTACAAGATAACAATTGTTTCAATAAAATCTGCAATTTAAGCAGAAATTGTGTCATAATCTTTTTACACTTTTTATTTTATCATATCTTAAATGTTAAAAACGCTCCTTCTGTAAAGAAGATCATTGCGTCCTACGCTCATCTGTAGTTTGAGTCTAGTCCTGCATTTCTAATAGTGTTTTAAAAGATATTAAGTAACAGATTGTCCTGGTTTGTTCAGGCAACCCAGTCAATACTCGGATTCACTCGGGAATAAAGAGTACTTATCTACATTTTGTCTTTCATAAGGGGTAAGAAATGTGTTTTTTCCTCATGTTTATCAGAGCATTGCAACAGGTTGTTATTGGGTTGTAGGCCCTATTTAAAAATTATAGTTTAATACCTTATGTATTATTACTACTTAACTCTTTGTCCTGCTCTCTTCTAGTTTTGGGGTCGGCAACCTTTTGATAGCGGCGTGTTAAAGTAGAATTTCTAACTCATTCAGCGTGCCGACAACCAAATAGTCAACCTCTGCCATTTTTATTATTTTTAAACATTAATTATTAAATGTATGTAGTATGATAAAAAAAGGCGCTTTACTAAGAAACCATACCACAGAACTACAACAATTACGTAACATAATGCTCGTATACATAGGCTTAAGCTGTTTTTTTTTTAAAGTTAAAACAAATAAATTTGATCTCGAATTATTTTGTATGTTTATTTACAGAACATAAAAAAACATTTGAATGCAATTGATATGTATCCATTGAGTAACCTTCAAGAGTTAGGCGAATTTCTTATGGGATTAAACAAGTTTTATTGTATGAGAAAATCTTTTATGAGAAAATCTGTTTACGAGTGTAATTTGAGCCAATAGATGAAAGTAAAACGATTTTCAAACAAGTGAACGGTTTAAGTATAGCTGACGAACTCTCCAAGCGGCTTTCGTCCAGATTTTTTCGCAATTCTGCAAATTTTGATGTCCATAAATCGGGATGTTTTAAATTCAATTAGCTGCATTGAAAAAAAATACTCCTGCCAGAAAACTCCCCTTTGAGCGCTTCAATCTACTTCTTAAGTTCACCAATCTGTTGTGTATATAGAACTAAATTAGCTTTAACATTAAGGAAGTACTTAAATGTTTTATTAGACTTAATATCAAGGTTCAATCCAAATTATTTCCAGTAACCAAACCGTTCGAGAATTATTTGATTCTGTCCTGGTAAACACAAGTACAATTCATTTAAATTAGTTGTCATGTCTGTCAAAAACATCAGCTTCATCAGGCATTCTTCATCATTCAATTCTGAAAAACGTTGTTTCATCAAGAACCATCTTAACTGCTTCCAGACAAGAAACGAATCTATTCAACACTTCACCTTGACTAAGCCAATTAAAACTGCTGTACAACAGAACATCTTCATATTAGTTTCAATTTCTTGTAGTAAGGATTTGCATTGTCGGTGAATCAACGAAGAGTGGGAAACTATAAAGTTGATTATTTTAACAACAGTTTCCATTACGAGCGCAAGTCCAATCAAGAGATCTTTGCACACAAACTTTCATGTTGTATAATGCAATGGAAGCTAAACAGCAGCCTCCCAATGTGGTTTACAATAAATTTGACAAATCTTTTTTGTTTGCCAACCATCGCAGCAGCGTTTTTGTCATTTTCGGCCATTTTATGGACATATATACTGAGGCCTATTCGTTGATATGTCGCTGCATAATATAATATTGCGAATAATTGTACACGTTTTGTATATAGGCCTATAGGCCTACAGATATGATGAAATTATAACAATTTTAAGGATATCCGCTTGTTAAGATAAAACTTAAATATCAAATAGGAAATCCGAAATCGATCAAGTCTTTTTTTTTCCATTTCGGTGGTACACTATTATTTTTTACGTTAACTTGTAGGAGATACTTTTTAATAACCATATTGGATTTGCGAAAAACAATTCAGTTAATGGTTTGCAGATACTAATTATTTGTATTCGACATTTTGTAGCTTGTGATATAACACAAACAAAACCAACCAAATGTAGAGTAGTCGGCACATTTTTTTGATATAGCATTCTTTAATGTCGCACAGGAGACGCAAAGACTAGTTTGTATCCTCTGAAACTGAACGCTTTGGAACAGGCAAACGACAAAATGAAATGGCTGCATTTTGATTTATTTGAAAAAAAAAAGTACTTCTTTTTAATTAAATTATATTCAGAGTCTGAACAGCGAAAGCTAATGAAAAAAAAAACGACATGGCACGCAGAAGCTATTAAAAAGCAGATTTTTTTCTGGGGTCCTCCGAGTTCCATTCTAAAGGGCTCTGCGTGCCAAGTCTGGCACACGTGCCGTTGGTTGCCGCCCCCCTGCTCTAGTGTTTCTAGGTTTAATGATTTAACTATTGGTGTCACTTGTAATGAACATTGTAGCTTATATATGATGTGATATATGCACTTAGATACAATACTAATTGTGTATATTCAACTTTTTTAAAACATATTATTAAGTATACTACTCCGGCCCCTGGCCTTCCAATGCGCGAATTGACCGCCTTCAGCTTCTTACACTAATCGTCAACGGCCATGTCCTCAATGAATATTGATCTCAACACTGTTGTTAATACCTTGGTCGTGGTCTGTTTATAAGACTGACTGGAATTATTGAGTTAGTCTCTCTTCCTCTTGTATCTTCATTATATCTTATGTTAAATATTAAATGTTCACATCACGTATAATAACTTGATAAGGCGAATCTTGCAGCAATACACATATAGTTTATTTCTACTTACATTTGAAAGAATAGATACATAAAAGTCCAGTACATCCAAGATATATATGAAATCCAAATATTTCAGGTTCAAGTCACTAGTAAAGTATATAAAATATCGGCTCCTTTATCATACAACCCTCTACCTCAATATATTGGCTCTAACTCTCTTTGCCGCCAAGATCACTTGACCATATCACCCCCATTTTGACGGGCATAACCACTAGTGTCAATATATTAGATAATAAAACATATCATGAGTTATGACAGTTTAGTGCGGACAAAAAGTAATTAATAAATTGTAATATGGTTACTAAGTATAGTAGGTATAATACAGTGCCGTTGCTAGGGATTTGGAGGCATTCGACATTATGACATGAGAAAAAAACAATTCGGACACTTCTTTAGGGGCCTTCCTCAAGTAGGGGCCCGGGGGGACATTAGTATTTGGACCCCCGCCCCCTCCCCTAGCTACGCCACTGGTGTAATGGCACAATACCAGTTAAAGTATTACCAGCAAAAGGGATAATATTATGTTTTAGACAAAAAACAAAACAGCTCGATTTAAGAACAATCTTTCCATACAAATTGTAGACCTAAATATATTATGTCCTTCTTTCTTAAAGATAGACGCATTCAACACACACACAAATATCTCTATCTGTCTCTCTGTCTTTATCAATATATAATATATATATATATATATATATATATATATATATATATATATATATATATATATATATATATATATATATATATAAGTTTGTGTCTTTTATCCATAAATATACACACTTTTAACTCATAACTTATCGTTGTAAGGTTGTAATGGTCTTAAATCACAAAAGACAAGAACATGCAGTTTAAAGCAAAAAAGTCAACAAGATCACAATAGCAGAGCTTACACCCCGTTGATTTAGGTGCGTGGCACTTATAGCGAACAGAAAATCTATGTAAGCGGAGGTATACACACACACACAAACACATTTAACCTATGTGTAGGTAGTGTGTCGTTTCTATAGCCCGTGTACATACCGCTTCCGTGTTAGGCCATTAGAAATGGAATCGACACCAGACTATAAAACTGTTTAGGAACAGAAAGTAAAGTATGTTTATATACACTAAGTTATATTTATATACCCTTATATTGAATTTTAATTTTAAAATGTTGTTTTAAAGTAGATTATCTTTGCATATTTTAGCTATGTATGTCTCTAGGTTTTACTATCTGTTTATCAATCGATATATATTTCTTTTTTAAAAATATATATAGGGCCTGTTAATGTTTATGACCTATCCTTATTACATTTAGACACGTTTTACACATATAATTTTATCTGTTTTTGTATACATGTATATAATACTTTGTCTGTCTGCATCTCAGAATTCCTAACTTTCTATATCTTACAATCGATCAGTATGGCCTTTATATCATTCAATGATAGCTGGGCGTTCTGTTTATGTTTGTTACTAAACTTATTATATAGCTTTCTCTGTTGTGTCTAACCTAAATAAAATGGTAACGCTTTCTTAAATAGGTCATTCAACACAGACATACTATATTTAAAACACTAACAACTATTACATTTAGTAGGCTACGTATTTGCATTTATGTGTAAGTAGGAGCAATTTCGATTTTAAAAGGGTGTGTTTCTGTTTATACTTTTGTATACCTCGATTATTGAATTCATTTATCGAAACGATGAGTCTCCATATATTTAAAAATACGACTTTTATATTATTTCAGTATGTCGCTGATTGCAATCATATTTTTCATTGTGCTAGCGTGTGTTGTTGTGGCTGTTCTAATATTGGCAGCTGTAATTTATTATAAAAAATGTAAGTTCATTTTATTTCTATTATTTAACTTTATTTCGCATACATTTTACGTGTATCGGACTTTCAAATTATTGTAATTTATTATCTATGTATTATATACATATCAAGTTTATCTGTTCAATGAAAACCGCACACTTTATTGCCTACCCTCTAGCTTTATACGTATTTTAATAATATTATGGTAAACATTAAAAATAATGACGTATTCTCATCTTCTCTTTTCCAATAATCATCCTTCAGGGTTGATTGTTGTCCTGCAAACATATTCACGTGTTTTTTTCTTTTTACCTGTGCTGTATTACTTTAGAATAGTGTTTTGATAATGTAAGCTGAGTAAAAGGGGTTTATAATGCTGGTATAAGGCTGGTTCACTTGGGGTATGCAAGTAGGAAGTGATATACTGTTTTAAGTGGATAGGGGTTAGCTATACATTTAGATGGGTGTGTTGTGATCATTCTGTACAGTTGTTAGTTGAATTCTATTTATATATCTAAATATGATACAGCTTTATTTTACGTTTTATTGCTTGTTTGGCCTGCTTATTTCTCTTTACCATTTTATTTCCAGTATTCTATTGTGTCCGTTGATTTAGTCATAATGATGTTGAAGAAATGCCTTATAGTTTTATAGTTTTATAGTTTTATAGTTTTATAGTTTTATAGTTTTATAGTTTTATGTTTTTGTTTCTAAAATAGTTAACTTTTTTGTTTTGTTTTAGATTATATGCCCAGACATGCCACAAAACCAACAACAACCAGATCTAGGTAAATACATGGATGCTTATTTTATATTCATTTAAAGCGAAAACGGATAAATTGTGTGTTACTCTTTTATGATGAATATAAATCTTATAGTTAATACACATTTACTTTTTTTTTTTACAGAGAGATTGAGGTTATAAGTGGTAAGTTCCATTACTTTTAATTTAAAAGATAACTAGAAATAATTAATTGTCAATGTGCTAAACACTGTTTTGGTCATACATATTTAAAAAAAAAATATTTAACTAATGATATCGATGTTTTTGATGTTTCCATTAGACGGATTAACATATGAAAACGCCCAAACAGCTCGTATTCACCAAAGCGATGATAATATGGACAATGATGTGTATGAACCGTACAGGTATGTGAACAGAGCTGCCGATGATTCTCCTCCAGGGTATTATGATATATACCAAGGGAATTGTCTGGTCAAGTCAAGTCATACTTATGTGAATACTCAAGTAGCCAGCAGCTATAGGAATAGCACACCCGTCAGAACGTTTGTTTAGGGAAATGACGTGTGAAGCTCACTTTTTAAATGTGTTAGGTCAGAGGAAACTCATTTTAAAGATATTGACTCCATACCATGCAATTTAGTATCTTGATAGGTGAGTCATATTGTCCATCAAATAAACTTTAGCACTGTATGTTTTTTACTTTTGAGCTATAGATGAGCATATAAATAATCACATAGTCTTGAAGACACATTTTTTCAAAAGTGACTTAGCACAGTGAGAAACAGGACTACTTGTTTGTATTTATAGTTACAAAGACAATTGTACATATTCATATATTTTAATCCATGATTTATTTTGTAAAGTTTGGGTTTTGAAAACAGTTGCATATTGTAAAAGAGTTAAAGACCCAACAACCACTACTTCTAGAATATAAGCTTATACCAAATATATTTATTACTGTGATAACAGAAACTGTTGAACGATGCATCACCGGACCTATGGGTCAATTTGGTCCGAAGAGATACGTTTTTTTTTTGTATCATTATTATTCAGATCATAAATGGTGATTGAGTTAATGAAACACAGTATTTCTGTTTTAACATAATTAGGCACAAAGGAAAAAAAAACTGCATTTAACCAAAGACTATAATGAGATGGACCGCTTGCTTGAATATTTCTGCTAGTTGATGACTCAAATATCTTCTTTTCGAAATTTCCGATCGCACCAAGTCCTCTAGACATGAAACCTTTAATAACTAGACATACAAGACGAAATTGTACTAACATTAATAGTTTTCATGTCGAATTTCAATAAATGTATTGCATTCCAACAGAATGTGTGAAACTGTTATGATGACATTGCAGAAAGCACACATTGGGGCAATTTCTCGTATTAACCTGTATATAGTCTGCAGATAATAAATGCGTCCTTTCGAATAAGTTGACCTGTATCATGTCAGGTTTTCCAAATACTTCAGTTGATTGCATTCGGTTTTCAAGAAGGTAACTCATGAACTTTTCAACAAAATTAAACGAATTATATAATAAACTATATTAAAGACATCTAACTGTACTACATAATTTAAAGATATAAGAACAATAAAACGGATACAGTAAAAACATGACAACATCCTTAACAAAATGTAATATTCGATGTTGATGGGCCGGAAATATAAAAAACTCAAACTCAATGGAAAAGTAAGATTCAAATCGAAAGTTGTATACAGCGGGAGTCTTTAAGGATATTTAGGAATCATTAAAGATATTGTGCACATGGAATAATGGAGCAAGCGGTTCAGTTCATTAGAGTATCTGATGTGCACCGGAAAACTTGATTACGGTACATATTGAAGGACGCAGTTGCGCAAACTAATATTTCATCTGTTAAAATAGAGCAAGCGGTCCAGTTCATTAGAGTATCTGATGTGCACCGGAAAACTTGATGACTTATTGAAGGCCGCAGTTGCGCAAACTAATATTTCATCTGTTAAAATAGAGCAAGCGGTCCAGTTCATTAGAGTATCTGATGTGCACCGGAAAACTTGATGACTTATTGAAGGCCGCACTTGCGCAAACTAATATTTCATCTCTTAAAAAAAGAGCATGCGGTCCATCTTATTATAGTCTTTGATTTAATCAAAGCTTAGCTGCACATAGTGTTTCGATAATTATATTGTTATTAATTATCAGTATTCCACATGAACCAATCAATTTAATATACCCTTCCAAACGAATGCTTGAACTGCCATTCTTTCCATCATAAATGTCATGTTTTCTATATCGTACTCATGGTGTTTTATATTGATGTATTGTTTTGTAATTTTTTTTTGTTGTAAATGTCCAACATAATATATACTGTAAATGATTAGGTGTATTATTTAGAAATTCTATAATGTTAAAATACCACAAGTAGATCTGTTAAACGAAATTATTTTGTCAAATTTGTACGGTTTAAATGGTAAAAATACGGAAAGAGCTTATAATAAAAAAATATGTTTAATTATGTATGTACATAAATTCAATTTTTAAGCTAGATAGATCTGTTAATATTTTGATAAAAGAAAAAGGTATGATCAATAATTATTTTTAATATGATTTATGATTTGTATATTATAGATACAATTTTACTCCTTATTTAACCAGCAGAGCTAAAAGAAATTAGATTAAAATTTGTCCATTAGACTTACAACACTGAAATTAATTATATCTTATATCGCTCTAACTGTTTGACTATTTTACAATGTGTTACAATGTGTATTTTAAAATTGTGTGATGCCAAAAAATAAATTACATCAAATTAAAAATATACTGTTATTTTTTTTATTTTTTATCTCTATATATTGATATTCCTTGAAGTCATATATATTTTTTGTAATAACATTCATTCAAATATTTTGTTGATGAGTCTGTTGTTGCGTAAATATTATTGTTCATTGTATAGCTAAATTGTAATTTTTTAGCAACATTAATTGTAATAAGCTGGGTAGTGCAGTAAGTATTAAACTCTCCAGTTCTTAAAGTAAGGTAGGCCTATATAAACAAAGTGATAAGTATATGGCGTTTGCAATCACGTGACAAAAAACACGTGATTAATGTTTACTTTGTGTAATGGTGTACAAGTAACAATATCCGCTGTATTAATAAAGTTTCATACAGGCTCGAGCTTTTTTTTAAATGATGTGTTGTGTTTTAAGTCTTATTAAGATTATGTATTATGTATGTTAAATAAAATAGGCTATTTTATTATTATCATAGACATAGATCATAGACGATGTGAGCCTATTAGTGACTTGACTAGATAGCCTATTCACCAACACTATCACTTGACATTGTAGCTGCCCTACTTAGACATTAGCCTACCCTACGAAACATTAAAAGCATAGGCATATAAAGTGAAATTGAAAGTGTAAATAGGTCTAGCCGGCCCTAGCCTAATCACATTAATCAATTAATCTACAGTACTACTATTTACCTCCTTTTTTTTAGTAGGATAGCCAATATGCATATGTGAATTTGGCATGAAAAGAAACTTCACCTTGTGCCATATTTGTTCCTCAATTTACAAATGACGTCACTAAAAAACTTAAGCTCCGCCCATAGCGAACGCTCTACTGAAAGAACAACCGAAATATATTGTGCCCGGAAGAATAGGAACATGCTGATCTTTTTACTCCCTTTCTCTTACGGTCTGTCTGTATGCTTGGTTGTAAAATTTTGAACCGATTTTTCGACCACTTCCTATCGTCCAATCAAGCTGAAACTTGGGCAGCAGACTTGTGTTGAGTAACAATACATTCTATCAAATTGTCAGTTAAAAAAACTTAATTACGCTATAATTTATTTATTTTTTATACGTAACAGTTTGTTTTGGTTTCACGTTAAAACTTTTGATGTTTTTTTGTCACAAAGATAGAAAAAAAGTAACACAAATATAACGAAACAATTCATACGTAGTAAGAAGATATTTTTAAGATTTGCGACACAGACATTTTTCTGTACATTTTGTCGATCAATTATTTTATTAAATGATGGTAAACTAAGTTTACAAAAGAAAGGGAGTATAATAAAAACTTGATTTTTATGGGATAGTTTTTTAAATAGTTTATTTCACCCTAACGCGATTTTTAAGTGAAGTTTCTTAAAGAACTAAACAAGCATTATGTTCCTTTCACTATCATTAATGAGCTGTAGTATTACCTTTTATCATAGCCAAAGAAATTGGCTTATAGACAAAAAAACTATTTTTTCCATCTATCTTAGCAAAGTTGGACTATGTCCTCGTCAAAGTTGGAATCTATCCTCATCAAAGTTGGAATCTGTCCTCATCAAAATATTGGACCAGCACATATAGAACTAAGTATAAAATGTAACATAAACAACTTTTAGTAAGTCACTAGGAATGGAACCTTTGATAGACAAGAATGTGTACAGCAGAAGAGCAGGTTGCTGCTGGCTAGTTCTCTGGGAAGCTAGACAAGAAAGCATCCACCACTTGAGCCAAGTGCTCAGCACCTATTTGCTTTGCATAGTTTCAAAGAATAAAACATAGTTCTAAGTGACTATGGAGCGCGGCAGCCGAGCGGCAGCGCATTCGACTGGCGACCAGAAGGTCCTGGGTTCAAGGAGACTAGGATTTTTTCCCAGGACTTGAGGGTATACCTGAGTCTACCCAGCTCTGAATGGTACCTGACCTTAGTTTGGGTAAAGTAAAGGCAGCTGTGCATTGTGCTGGCCGAACATTCACCTAATATGCCGTGGACACAGAAACTGGTGAACGCTGCACCGGCCCTATGACCAATTTTGTCCGAAAGGTACTATACTTACTCAGTAGTCATATATAAATACTGTATTGTTCTTAATGTTTTGCAAATATTTGTTGTAACATTTTCAAATTTATACATTTTTGTGGAACTTTTATTAAAAAAAATATTTTCATTACAACCGGTATACAGACATAATTTGATAAAAAAAAGTGCCACAATCATTATCTAATTAAATTTAAAAAAAGCTCTTTCTAAATATTTTTTTTTCTTTTCAAAATCTATATGGTTTAATTTGACCCACCTAGTAGGGATTGTATTCTTTTTTTTAATGTAAATCTTTTATGGGTCAATTTGACCCACCTTGTAGTCGAATACATTAAAAACACGAAATAGGGATATGGTCAACATTTGATATTCTTATTTCGTACCACCACCACCAGTCTGTAATTATGTCTATTAAAATGAAACTTATCAAACTATATCATGAAAGAACACTGTTTACTGTTATTTTTATTACTCTTTTATAAGCCATATTTTTGTTGAAATAACACATGTTTGCATTTATTATGTTTTATGTAATTCAGTTAAAATAAAATTCAGTCACATTAATACATACATATTCACAATGCCATGTTTTATATATATCGTTATTATGGGCTATATAGATTGATATATACATGGCCATACTAATTGTTTTACAAATTACATTAACGTTTATAATGCCCTTTGATAAACTCAAAAAGTTTACGAAAAAGCCAAGGGCTTAATAAACGCATGAAGTATTTACCGACTTAATACACTTGTATAAAACTTGGGATCTAAAAAAAATAACGAAGATAAATCTTAGGATAATTAGTTTATAGATCAAAAAAGTTATGATATAACTTTTATGGATTGGGGAGCAGATTGTATATATTCCGCCAATATTTAGAGAAGGTTCTCAGACCAACGGTCGCCAGAGAGAAACGGGGCACTTCCAGAAGCGACAAATCAATAGAACGGATTGATCTTTTCGATTAGTGTATGGAGATAAGACGGCATCTCATTATTATGTAAGCACTGATGGTAAATTATAGACATTTGCAATTTAATTTTGCTCTCACAAGGAGCCAATGGAAAATAATAACTTGCATGAGTAGGTAAATATGAAGATAATATAACAAAAAGTTCACTGTTAAAAGCATATTAATATTCCTATTGTTCTATACTGTAAAGTATACATTTATCTAAAAAGGATAGTATTTCTTTAGCGTAGCATATTTTACAAACGTATATTTAGATGCTAACTATGTTCAAATTCATCTTGATTTTAACACATTTTTCCTTAAACACATTCTACATAATTTTTTCGGATGTTTAAGAACCACCTGCCTGAATGTATGTGTAATGAATATAAATAATATTCAAACGTCGTCACGAATGCACATACGCATATGTAAACGTTGATATTTTTACTCCCTTTTTCTTAAGCTTGTCAACTTGAAAGCAAAACTTTGCATTGATTTTTCGACCACTTCCCGTCGTCCAATAGAACTGAAACTTAGGCAGCAGACTTGTTGTGACTAACAATACATTCTATCAAATTTTCAGCTTCATAGCTTTTGAATAGTCACTAATACCTTCGACCAATTTGCGAATCGAAGAGCATTTGTACGTAAAACATGGCTGCCTTTCTCTACCAGAAAAGACAGAAGTAAATAAACTTTTCGGCTTTGGCCCGAAAAAAAAATGGATGCCCAAAATTATAGTGTGAAAATTCATAAGTTATGATATCACTTATATTTATTTTTTAATCTATCGAAATATAAATGAAATATAAACTTAGTTTTCAAAAAAAGGTAGTTTAGTAAAAACGTTTTTTTATGGGCTAGTTTATTATTCCCGTACTTTTAACTCGTACAGTCTGTCTGTCTGCTTGGTTGCTTATTAGCAAAACTTTGCATCGATTTTTCGACCACTCGCCTCGTCCAATCGAGCTGAAACTTGGGCAGCAGACTTGTCCCGACTAACAATACATTCTTTCAATTTTCAGCATCATAGCCTTTGAAATAAGCACGAATTCCTTCGACCAATTTGCGAATCGAGGAATAGTTTCACGTAAAACATGGCTGCCTCTATCGGAAGAGACGGAAGTAAATAAACTTTTCGGATATGTTCGTTTTTTATAAAATAAATAGATTGAAAACGACACAATGTAGTCAAAACAAAGCGAATTATCTTTTTATGGTTTTTGCGGGCCAAAGCTAGAAAAAAAAGGATGCGCAAAATCTTAGTGTGGAAATTCATAAGGTATGATATCACTTATATTTAGTTTAATCTGTCAAAATATAAATTAAATATAAACTTAGTTTACAACGATAGGAGATAGGGCGTTTGCAATCCCGTGACAAAAAGCACGTGATTTGTGTTTACTTTGAGTAATGGTGTACAATTAAATATGGCCGCTGTATTAATAAAGTTTCATAAAGGCTCGAGCTTTTTTTAAATGATGTGTTGTGTTTTAAGTCTTATTAAGATTAAGATTTAAGCTGTATTATGTATGTTAAATAAAATGGGCTATTTTATTATTATCATAGACATAGATCATAGACGATGTAAGCCTAATAGTGACTTGACTAGATAGCCTATTCACCAACAATATCACTTGACATCGTAGCCTAGCCTACGAAACATTAAAAGTGTAGGCCTATAAAGTGAAATTGAAAGTGTAAATAGGTCTAGCCGGCCCTAGCCTAATCACATTAATCAATTAATCTACAGTACTACTATTTACCTCCTTATTTTTGAGTAGGATAGCCAATATTCAGATGTGAATTTTGCATGATAAAGAAGTACTTCACTTTCACCACGTTATGTTTGTACCTCAAGTGGGTTCTATATTTACACAAATACGTCACTAAATGTACACAAAAAAACTTAAGCTCCGCCTACTGAAAACGCTCTATTGGTTAGTTCATTTTTACTCTTTTGTAAGCTACCGAATTACTCCGCTCAGATTTTAGCGGCAATATAGTTATGTTAATCAAATATGTTTATTCCATTTTTTTATTCAAAATTTATTCCACAGGTATTACTGGATTAGCATAATATTAATTCAATTAACGTTTCCGTATTTATATACTCATTAAAAAGAAATCATATTATAATAAATTTAACGTAACCTTGTATATAAACAGATAAAGTAATTCATACTATGTTTTGATCCAAGTAGTTTCAAAAACGCTATAAGCTGTAAAATTATTCTACAAAATACACATGACATTCTAGATGCATTAACAAATGTCTGCACACATATATTTTATATTCAGTTATAGTACATTGTGTCACTATATATAATTGTATTTGTCATTAATTTCTCCTGTGTAAATTACGAAATTTTTCGGCTCACTTTTAATGACAAACAAGCAATGCTCATCAAATTTATGTTTTCAACACTTTAATCGTATTTTTTTCTTTATTAGCATAATATTAAATCAAGGAAAACGTATTTAAACATAACTTCTCTACTCTAACGTAAGAAATCAGTAAGGAATAGTTTTCATCAATATTGTATTAACACGTATGTTTTTATACTTAGCCTATATAAAAGTATTTTTTTTAAATAACAAAGCTATTGTTATACAAGTATTGATACTTTTTTGTATACATTCTAATAAAACAATCTCAGTTCATCTATTTATGTGTATGGGGCCTACGTAAATAATGTAAATACTATTTCGAACACAAAACACAGTATATAGCGATTACTCTCGCCAAGCTGTTTGTGTGCCCTTTGCAAACAACTCACCGATAAAGCACACAGACTTTACAAAAAGGTGCAAAACATGCATGTAGTCGCGGATTTCTGGTGGTATTGTGTAATTATTTTTATATTATATAGCTCAATGCCATGCAGTGCACTTATCTATATTTAAAAGTCCGCATTCTCTCCTACACTTTACTTCCTTTGCAGGGCCGTATTTAGGATTGTGGGGGCCCTGTTCGCAAATTTATGTGGGGGCCCCTCGTGGTCTCGCCTCAGCCTTCCACATAGACCTACCTCAGAAAAGGGTCGTTAATTCATGTTACATTGTGTAAAATCATAAATTTTATGTTGCACTTTTCTTGGTTGGCATAGAGCGCTTTAAATTGTAGGGAAAAATGAATTTTATTTTACATTTTTAACGGAAGAATGGGGATGTCACTAAAACATTTCTTTTTGGGATGTGTGGGGGCCCATTTTGTGTGGAGCCACTTTTCCACTGGAACATGTGGAACATGCCTAAATACGCAACTGTTCCTTTGAGCACTCCATATATTATTATTATAACTCAATGGCTTGAGCACTCAACATATTATTATTATAACTCATTGGCTTGAGCACTCCATATATTATTATTATAACTCATTGGCTTGAGCACTCCATATATTATTATTATAGCTCATTGGCTTGGGCACTCCATATATTATTATTATAGCTCATTGGCATGAGCACTCCATATATTATTATTATAGCTCATTGGCATGAGCAATCCATATATTTTTTTATAGTTCAGTGGCTTGGGCACTCAACATATTATTATTTTAGCTCATTGGATTGAGCACTCCATCTATTATTATTATAGCTCATTGTCATTGGCTTGAGCACTCCATATATTATTATTATAGCTCATTGTCATTGGCTTGAGCACTCCATGTATATGGAGCTCCTAATGTACCAATGAGCTTCAAAGAGGGTGAAGTACGTAAAGCAGTGGTTTCCGGAGTCAGACCAGTGAGCTAATGCATGAGACTGCATTCGACGTATACCACCCACTACACATTTATGTGGGTGGCAGAGTAAAAAGTGGCAGATCCACCACCGGGGCTTAGAGCTAAGAAGGCATGTCCACTGGTGGTGTAATGGTTTCCAAGACCAGCTCCAGCACCCCCGGGGTTGAGGAAGGGACGACGTCAGTAAGGGTGTACACTGTACAGTCATGTCCTGATGTCTGAGATCAAAGGCGTCCTTACGGAGATACGTTATTTCTAAAACAAGGACATCCCCGCGTCAGACAAAATGCACTTGGCTGGCGCACCATCATACACTATTGCAGGAATACGACGCAAGTGTGTGTGTGTGTGGGGGGGGAGGGGGTAGTGAGCTAAAAGACGAACATTGCAACCGCAATGTAAGCGGCCAGCAAGAGGCTAGCCACAGATAGGGATTGGAGCTAAGATGCTTTCCCCAACCATGATTCATGCTACGAACTAAACTTGATGAAAGAAGTAAAAACCGTCATGTATATTGAAGTCAGTATATTGTCTCCGTATTTCACAAATAGTAAACAGTTTTAAGAAATAAAGGTATTCACTAAATGTAACAGTAATAGATTTAAGACATATTTCACTTCAAGCAATCATTCAGAACTAAAGTGTTTTATTAAAATTGATTTAGAAGAAAATAATATTGACAACGATATTCACATTTTAAAGTATTGAATAAAAAGTTAAATAGGTAGTTATTCTACATAAATCTGAGGCAGGCCAAAACGGAGACAGCTGACTGCATAGGTGTCCTTTCGCCCCCACCAAAGGCCATAATGATCAATGGTTGATGATGACATACAACTGGAAGTTTTAAATGATAGGTTATCCTAAGAATCGTCTTTAAAAATATCATTTTAAATATAAAAATCGCCATTAATAAAACATTATCATCTTGCCTTATCCTATATTTAATGAAATCATCGAATTTGTAGACTTAGTAACTCATTTCATCTAACCGTTTAGTTCCAATATTATTTTACAGATCTAACAGCATAATCTCAGTTATTATTAGCAACGATGAAACTTGTTATCATGTTATGTTTGACGGAAGCTTTGGCCAGCATCCATGGTCAGCATCTGTATTCATGTATTCGCGACCTTGGCCTTGAGTATTTCGGTCCGTGGAATATACGACACCTGTCACGACGAGGAGATGTTCGGCGAGTCAAGCTTTTGAAAAACAGCCTAGAGGTTGTACACATTTTAATTATGTCTTCACATTTTGAAATGTTCTACAAAAATTTGTGTCTTCTTATGTCACAACAGATTTTATTTAAGCGAGCAAAGTAATGAACTATTTTTTTTATATATTTATCAAATATTATTTTACATCAGTAGTTAGGAACTTAACTGTGATATTTGTTTATAAAGAAAATAATAATTTCATGTTATGAAAGCAAATATTAGATCAATCTGAAATAGAAAATATATTTAAATTATAAACATTTTATATATATTTATTCGCGTCAATATAAAGTTAATAAAGGGTAAATAATTATTATATTATTGCTAGCATACATAAATATATATATATATATATATAATATATATAAATAGTAGCATTTAAAATTAGCAGCATTCATTAATACATTTTATAACGTAAAGATTAATATACATTTGAATATATCTGAATATTATAAATAGCAAGTGTATTTAATACGCAAATTACTAACGTACGTACATAAACATTATCTTGAAGTCTACTATACTTAGAAATAAAATGTATGAATTATAATTTATGTTCACTTAACGTCATTTTTTGCATCAAATACTTCACGGTGTGGTTTGTTCTAAGGGACATAATTCATTGTCTAAAATAATACCTCTATTCATATACTTTCATTCTATGTACTAGTAATACTCATTAAAAAACATTTTTTTAACCAAAATTTAATTGTGTGACATCATTTTAGTTTAACTAAAGCTGTTTATGCATTGTTTAGGGCCAACTTTTGAAAATGTCTTTGATGTATTTTGTATATAATAAGTCTTTTTTTTTTAAACGTGTTTCTATTTGAACATTAAAAAAAATAATATCTCCACCATAGACAAAATTGATACATTGGGCATGTTCATCATCCTTCACAATTTTATGTTTCTGTGTAACTTTTTTTCTCAGGTACCTATCATAGGTGGCTGGACTCTGGAGGAACATCAATACCCAGGAAAAAAACCTAGCCTTAACCATGATTCGAACAAAGGACATTAAGAACTAAAGGCGAACACACTTCGGTGTCCCATTTTGACATTAAAAATTACCAGTTTTAATATAATATATACTTTAAGATATTATTACACATCGACGGACATATCATTGAAGAATATATTAACATTTTAAAAACTTACTTTTCCAACGATATATAATGTTTTATAATTTGCTATTTCTCCTCCTTCTTCATTGTACGTTGGAGACCCAGATAGACCAGAGGGAAAAGTCCACAATTTAAGGGTAATTCGACTGTGGGTGGTCTGAGATCAAAATAGTGTTTTAACTACTTATAGAAATTTTATAACATACAAAATTGACGCCTCAGTGAAGGCATTAATTTTAGTCCGATACTTCAGTAGTGATTTGAAAGCCGGCACATTTTTAGATTAAAGAGTATGATTTGATAAAGTAAATAGAACATTCTGACTTGGTTTTTAACACTAGGCCTAAAAAGAAGATAATTACAATACTAAAAATAAAATATATTTGAAAAATAACTATTGTGTTATGGGTATATATATATTTTTTATTATCTTGGTTATTAATTTAAAAAAAAAAAAAGTTAAAATATTGCAAAGGCTTTAGAATTTTTTTTCTTTGTTTGGAATCTATTTGATAATCTAGTGGTATGATTTACTTCAGTGGTCAGCATCCTTTTGAAAGTAGTTTGCCAAAGTAGGATTTCTAATTCATTCAGCGTGCCAACAGACATAAAAGTCAACCTGGGCCAACAATTAATTTCTTGTTGAATATACTTGAATTGAGTTTTTTTTGTGGGTCTACCGCGTGTCATTGAAACTTATTTAGCGTGCCAATTTTGGCACGCGTGCCGTAGGTTGCCGACCCCTATTTTAGTTAATAATGCCGTCAAATAAATTTTGTATTAAAATGGGACGCAATACTGATCACAGCCCGCTCAATAGATTAATAGTCTTGGTTATGTCCCTTTTTATATAAAAAAAAACGTAGACTAAGGTTTCGTTAAAAAAAGATTACTTGAATGTTAATCACTACTGTCAGCCTACGGCCTACGCTAAAAGTAAATTAATAAATAAGTTCATAGCTATGTAGTGCCTTTATATTTGTGTAATGTAGAGTATACATTTTAGAAGCTACTTACTTAACTGACAATTTAAGAAATTAAACGTTTATATATTTGAATAAAAAGTAGCGATTTAAAGATGTATACAGTTGTGCTTGATTTACAGATCATAAAACTAATTTCGCCCCTACCATTTTATGTATAAATAATTTACTATATCAAGAACAATATACTTTTAATCATAAACTTATTAGGTTTTTAAAGTATTGGCCAGTTGCGTCTGTGAAATCGTATCATTGTCAACACTGGTTAAGGTGTCACACACTGAAGATTTTAATAGTTAAGAGACGCTTTGAAAGCATGATCTAGAAGATTATTACGTTCTCTTATACCAAAACTGCTGAAGGGCGGCAGAGATCGATCGGTGGTAGGGGTAGAATCCGCGACGTGTCGGTTGGTTTTGGGTTGACAGTGCGGTGATCTAACCGCAGGAACAGACGGCTTCATATAATGCATATAATATATAAATATTGTTAGATAGATAATGATAACAAGATAGATAGATAAATGTACATATATCTAATCCATATATATATCGTAACAATATGTTAAAACAAAATATGTCTCGTTTACAATTTTTGTAAATTAAAAGAAAATGTTAATATTTTTTTTATTAGTGTGTTTTTTTAAATAATATGTATGGGGGGGGGGGGGGGGCGAAAAGGGGGTAACAATTTTACCGACAAGAGTTTTACATTTTCATGTATATTTTAGCTATAGTTAAAAGATATAAATATCTAATAAAGATATAATACTGTAGTTTGTTTTACACTAATAGTAAAGCTACGCATTGCTATTATTTTATCAAGAAGGGACCTCTATGTGACATATAGTAAAAAAGATCACTGGACATAAATTGACATATGTCATCATCATCCTGATCCAGCAGCCATCTGGGCACTTGCGTTTTGGCCTGAGGCTGTGGCGAAGTAATTGCAGACTTTTGGTAGCTGTTCGTGGTTTGAATAAGTGTTTGAGAGATTTGGTGTTGTGGGGAGGTAGACATTTTGTATGTCCTGTAGTGCCAGATTGTCAAAAAGGTCATGGGTAACTGTTTCATTTTGGTGTTTACAGAGGAGGCATGTCACCGCGTTTTCTGTTTTGATGCGGTTAAGGTGCGAGTTTAGATGTATGTGTCCAGCGTGCAGGCAAAAGATGGTCCACTTGATATTATCTCTGTAGGAAATGTATTGGCTCATTTTCACCTGGTTTGGGCATATAATAGGGAAGACACATCTTCTAGTTCTGCCCAGTGCTCAACCATTGAGCCACTCTTCTTTAATGTGTGTGTAAATGATCTGTCTGGCTGTGTCGAATGATGCTGGTGTGTCAGGTTGAAAGTTGGATACTTCATGCTTAGCTAGAGTGCCTGCTCTTATATTACCTTCTGTGTTGTTGTGACCTGGGATCCACTATAGTGTGAGCTTGACCAGCAAAGGTATCGACGAAAGAGTTAATTTCCCAGAGTAGAGATTTGATTGGCCTTTTTGTGAGATCTATGCACTCTGCTTGTTGTACTTATCGGCAGTCAGAGAAGATTACTAAATCTTTCTGTTTGGATGGGTAGACAGTTAAAATAACTGTCATGTGGTGTAGTGCTGCTTCAATCGCTAAAGATTCTGCTTAGTACATTCAGCACGGGATTACATAATGCATCGCATAATTGGTCAGGGTACTATACTCCTACTCCATAACCTGAATGTAAGGCTCCCTTAGAAGCCGTTTCATTTGTATATATTTTTATTGTTTTATGTATCATAGGCAAACATTATGGAAACATCTGTAGCGAATTCAGGGAATGTTGTTGTTTTTTTCGATTGATTGCACTGGTAATAAACCGCTTAATTAAGATGCAGGTTGTTTTCATCTGCTATCGTTGACAACAGGGCGTAAATAATATTTCTGTTTATTAATGTGTCTCGCGCGTGCGAGTAAACTCATAGAGAAAAAAATGTCACAATAATAATTGCATATATAACTATAGATGGATTGTTTAAAAACTTGGAAATATATTTCGGCTATTCATGCAATAGTTCAAAATATGGGAAAATATTTCCACTATTGAGGCGTATTTCAAATTATGAGAAAATATTTCGGCTTTGATGCCTAGTACAAAATATGGGAACACTTGCTACCACTTGACTAGATCTAGAAGGCCTACTTAAAAATAACATGACATAGCGTTTGAACATTTGTTTTTAAGGTCGACCAATTCACTTTCCTCGTTTGATACCTATCTTATATAATATATGTATTGAGTATATGTAATAGAATACAATTTTAATTTTCAACAACTAATAGTAATTATAGATTTGCAAACCAATTTTATAGAGCTTTACATTAATCAAAACTTTGAATTTAAAACGCCTCGTTCTCGTGTTTATTTGCAATTGTTACTCATGCATATTTTTTTTAATCATTTATTTCGTTAAAAAAATGGAGTAAGATACTATGGTAATATTAGAAATAGTGATATGGTCTAAACTGGTGACAATGATAAAATGTAACTTTTCCCAAAAGAATATAACATTTGAATATTGCACTGTCATGTCTGAAAATAGTATAAAAAGACTTTAAAGTAGAAAAATTAAATATATTTTTATATATCTGAAATCGTCATGGCAATATTTTTTTATTTTATAAAAAAAAAACACAAAAAAACAACAACAACAAATAGGCATATCTTTTTGCTTTTTAATGAGCTAAAAACTATAATTATGTTCCATAAAAGTAAATACAAATTATGCAAAGCATAACTTTCAAGTAATACATACTTGTGTAGCCTATGGAACATTATGCTATAGGCGTGGCTTAGGTTTCTAGGGTCACGCAACTTTTTAAATAGAAGCTATGATTGAACCATGTCGGAATAAAATTGTTCATTACCATGCCTATATTACACCCAAACGATAAGGAATTAGTTTCCATAAATCTTGACATTTAATTGTGATACTAGTCCGTAGCATTCGGTCCACACAAACAGAATCAAGAGTTTAGGCTTTTATAGTTTTTTCAATAGCTCTTGTAATACATTGTATAGCTTGCCATTAGCTTTATATTTAGATAGGTAAGTAAGTTAAGATAGGCTAACTTTCGTTAATCAACATATTCAATTAAAATATTTTGCATTTACAAAAAAAATAATCTTTTATTCATTTTAATTAGATTAAATGTTTAGCTTTGAACGTTAATTTGCAATGAATGATAGTGTTATATATATATATATCTATATATCTATAAATATATATATAGGCCTATATATATATATATATATATATATATATATGTATATATATATACAAATATGTATACATACATATATATATATATATATATATATATAGATAGATAGATAGATAGATAGATATATAGATAGATAAATAGATAGATAATTAATATATTATATTACGTCATAGTGTGCTAATGACGATAATTAAACTTAAAACCTGCTTAAGCTTATAATAATACAGCTGTCATTTATGACGCTAGACAAAGCAGACAAACAGCACGTGCTATGTTATCACGTGAATGCACATGCTCTATATAAATGAAATGCCGATATATTTCTAGCGTGGCGGGTAAACCTCGTGAAACTAGGTGGCTATATTATATGTTGGATCAGCATTTTAGTGTAGGCAGCAGCTTGCGCACTAAAAATATAGATGAATACATTTTATAGAAATGTTTATGGGCTTTCCGGTCATTTGTTCCGTAAAGATGATGGCACTTGCGATATTTATGTTTTACACACGATACGGGCGCGCAGAGCAGTCTGGTTGCTTTTAAATAAATCATTTACGTTTTCAACAATACAGATAACTACATATCTAATCTTGAAATATTTTTTTTCTTTCTATATAGTAGAATGCCCGTCTAAGTTATTCTTATTTCTAAATTATTATTTTTATTGGATATATTTATCAATCATTATATCTAACATATATATCTAATGTATCTACTTTATCCATAAATCAATGTTATAAATATATGTGTGAGTGTTCTGTGGGTGTTTGAGTAGGCTATGCATTTGTTCTATATTCATCAAATATATTATCTAATAAATATATGTAATACATCTCACTTCAAATGATATGGATCTAAATTTATATTAAAATTAAATATTTAGTATTATTTTATGATTTTTAACAGTTCTCTCACTTTTGTTTTTGTTTTTTGTTTTTTTCCCACTATGTAAAAGCTTTACACAGTAACGGTCGTATTATATTTTGAATGAATGTTTTGGAGGGCAAAAAGAACTAATAGAGCACCACAAATACCATTTTAGCGATCTACTTTAGTTTGTTTATTAAAAAAAACAAAAACAAAAAACAACTACTTGCAGAGCTCTGGGAGATCGTCTTGATAAGACGGAAGACGTAAAACTTCATCTGAAGCTATAAGTACAAAGGCTTAATGAGAAAGAAGTCATTAAGCTTCATCTGAAGCTAGAAGTACAAAAACTTGACGAGAAAGAAATCATTACGCTACATCTGAAGCTAGTAGTACACAAACTTGACGAGAAAGAAATCATTAAGCTACATCTGAAGCTAGCAGTACAAAAACTTGACGAGAAAGAAGTCATTAAGCTTCATCTGAAGCTAAAAGTACAAAAACTTGATAAGAAAGATATCATTAAGCTTCATCTGAAGCTAGAAGTACAAAAACTTGACGAGAAAGAAGTCATTAAGCTACATCTCAAGCTAGAAGTACACAAACTTGACGAGAAAGAAGTCATTACGCTACATCTGAAGCTAGTAGTACACAAACTTGACGAGAAAGAAATCATTAAGCTACATCTGAAGCTAGCAGTACAAAAACTTGACGAGAAAGAAGTCATTAAGCTTCATCTGAAGCTAAAAGTACAAGAACTTGATAAGAAAGATATCATTAAGCTTCATCTGAAGCTAGAAGTACAAAAACTTGACGAGAAAGAAGTCATTAAGCTACATCTCAAGCTAGAAGTACAAAAACTTGACGAGAAAGAAGTCATTAAGCTACATCTGAAGCTAGAAGTACAAAAACTTGACGAGAAAGAAGCCATTAAGCTACATCTGAAGCTAGAAGTACAAAAACTTGACGAGAAAGAAGCCATTAAGCTACATCTGAAGCTAGAAGTACACAAACTTGACGAGAAAGAAGTCATACAGTTTCATTGGCAACTAGTTGACGTTTGAATGTTCTCACTGTCAACAATAACGTTGTATTCAAGAGGTTAAGAACGATGTACCATCTTGATTTATCGGATTCGATATACTTTTTATTTTGAATTGTCAATGTCTCATTAAGAGAAGATTAGAATGCTTTATTGATCCAAACTAATGGGAATTTGACATGGTTGCATATGTTCCGTCTTTCAGCATATTTAAAAAAAAATATAAAAAAGCCATTAGTACCCAGGCACACAAAAAACACTTATAAAAATAGACATTCCCGCACACTGCCACACTTTTTAATGATACAATAAAAAGTTTATTAGGACTCAGCTGTTAAAAAGTTCTAACTGACTGTGCACACAAGAGTCATTAAATCTATATTATATGTTCTTAGCCTTATTGAAAGAAGCCGACTAGCCTTAATGTAGTTATCGTGTAGGGGGTGCGCATGGTGCTGAACGATTTTATCAATCATTCATAGGCACCGTCAATTGAACAAAAATCTCCAAGACCTGGTAGTTTTTTTTTTTTATAAGAGGAGACCATTAGTCAGTTAAGTTGATTAAGTTTAGACTTGAAAATGCCAGTTACTTTTTAGAAATGCAAATGTATAGGCTACTAGCTTATTAAAAAAAAATACATAGAAATCAATCTGTCATGGAGTATCTAGGTAAAAATACGAAAGGTAGATACTGGCTCAGATAAAAAAAAAATTTAGCGAATGTACATTTATATATATTTAAAAAGCTACGTGTGTGAGTTTAACGAAACAAATTGGTGTATTAAAAGACCCGTAACTTTATTGCCGCATAATTTAGCTTTACAATTTGAATTCGCTCATTTGTCCTGTCTAGATGTGTGGATAAAGTATCTGACTCTCATGCAGTCGACCAGGGTTCGATTCTCCAGTTAGTCTGTACCCTTTTTTTTCGCAAAAAATATTTAAATTTATTATCATTACTTAAAAAAAAACAACGTTTCGTTAAATAAAAAGACTTGCCTTTTTTATCCCAATGTAACTACAATATTTATTTTATTTTTTCCTAAAAGTCTACAGTAAAAAAAAAATAATAATTTATTAAATCTATTTCTGTTCATTGTAGTAATTAAACTATCTGTAGCTTGTAAAGGTCTGTTTTATTTTCCCCCAGACATCGCCGGGGAATTTAGCTACGAGATTATAAACACGCATTAGTTTGCAGCCAAGTTACGCAACATTTTTTTCCCCGTTAGCTAATCTTCTGGCTTTGGTGTCAGTATTATACATTATTTATTTAACGTGTTTTTTTTAATATATTTTTTTTTAAGCTAAACTTAAGTCTTAACGAAATCAATAATGTATTAGCTTACGGCTTTCAATTTAACTGCTGACAAACATTGTTTTAGTGTATACTCTAGAGCAGTTAGTTTTAAATTAAACATAATCCAGATTTGTTTTTTAATTTTTTTTTCTTCGATAGACACTGAATAGTATATGACGAATCGATATACAAGTTTAAAGACTAACGTGTACTTTTTTAATAGGGCCAATATCTGTGACAACATATGTTACCGATATAGTAAATTTACTCATCTTCATCGATTGAGCGCACACACGAGTCAGCGTATTGGTGTTGACTTTGATTAACGTGCGTAAGTAATGTTTTGCGCGTGGCTGACTGCGAGTGCGCCCATACCAAGAGAGCAATGCGTCATAATGCGGGTTGCAATATGTTCCCTCATATCGAGTTATACTACGACTCTCATTAGACATTTAGAAATTCAGTAGTCAGTCTGTTTAACTGGTTATTTTCTACTCTACATTTGAGTTCCAAAGTATGTCCTATCGTATATTAAACTTCAAATTAAACAATTCCTAAAAACAAAAGTTTTTCTTTATAAAAAAATATGTTATTTGCATTTTTGTAACGCATTTGACCTAAAGCTATTTTACTCTTCACTACTGGGTACTCACATAAAGAAACACATACAAAATATAATTATAAGTTAACATATCAATAAATGATCTCCAAATAAGAGGGACACATTTTGCCTTTTATTTCTATAATCGCTTACTGATGGAATTATACACACGCACACACACACACTCAAACACACACCGTGTGTACGGTTTTTCCGTGAGACTGATTTAATCTCTGTAGATTATTTTACCCATTTCTATTGTCAGGGCATATATGAGATTATGTTGCTAAAACAATGCTCAACTGCTCTTTGCTATGCCCAACTATTGGCATATACTAATCAGAACTATGTCACCATCCGGGTAAGAGTATCATATGCTTCACTATGATTAAAATCCGAAACATTCCGTATGCTAGACCAGGAAACTGCCAAAAAGGCCACTTTTCTTTTGCTACATAGTGAATTGTATAATTAATTGTGATTATAACACTGTTTTACACAAGCATTATTTTATTAGTCGCAGTAGGCATACTAGTTTATACTTAATTATAAAAAGACATATAAGACAAACACATCTTTCTTTAAATCCATAATATAATATTAAAACAACCGGTAGAATTAATAAATGCGTTTAGTAACTTAATTAGATGATCTTATAAACAGATGTCAAATTTGAAGTACATATATCTTTCTAGAAACTATGACAACAGAATAAAAAGAAATCGATATAGATAGACATTGCTGCAGATGTGTACGAGTACAAAGTTTATTTATTGTCATATTTCAAATAGTAACCAGATTCCCAGCGTCTATGCCAGCATTTATAATTAGTGAAAGAACGCAAACTTTTTAATGCTTCATCCCTTGGAATGAAAAGTCCTTTTTAATTAATTCAAACAGCTATGTGTGTCTATAAATAGCGGTCCATTTGTATATATTTTTTATCAAACATTTAGTAGCTACTGGTACAATTTTGACTTCGACGAATGCAGTTATAAATAAATGTAAGTTTCTTCTATACTTTAATTATCAACATTATACTAAACTATAATATGTTAACTTAGTTATGGTTTTTTTTTTAGTTATTCAGCTAAGTAAAAAAAAAATATGTTGCCGATGCAATACTAGCAGCGAAACACAGGTCGGGAAGCACAACCATTGTGCATCGGGTGACGAAGTTCTTGGAGGTGATCTGGATTTCTGAGACTGTATCTCAACAATGGAAAGATGCACGTATATCAAACAGCTACAAAAGATAAGGCAGCCGTCATCTGTGTGACAATTGTAGAGGCATATCACTTCTAGACAAATCCTGGCCTGCATTCTACTTAATCGCCTAATCCTTCACCTGGAACAGGAGATCTTGCTAGAAAGCCAATGAGGATTTCGCTCCGAACGAGATACAGCTGATTGATATTTGCCGCCCGTCAGGTCCAGGGAAAATGCCAAGAAAAATTTAGCAGCCTCTACATAACTTTTGTCGATCAGACTAAGGCATTCACTTCGGTCGACAGAGATGGTCTATGGAAATAATGGGAAAACTCGGCTGCCCACTAAAATTCATTAACATAGTCAAACAGTTTCATGACGTCATGATGTCCAACGTAACACAATTGGTAAATAGTTCAATGCATTTTGCTGTAACAAGTGGCATAAAACAAGGATGCGTTATGACACCTACCCTTTTTAGTAAGGTATTTTCAACAATGCTAACTGATGGCTTCCATGATTGCAACGAGGGCATATATACATAAGCTTATGCCAATTTAACCAACAACGTATGCATGCGGTTACAAAGGTGAAAGACACAGTTGTTCGTGACTTCCTATTTGCGGATGATTGCGCCTTAAATGCTGACTCAGAATGCAAAAAGCAAAATATCATGAATTGTTTCACTTAAGCCTGTAACAACTTTGGAAGAAAACAAAGACCCTGCACCAGCCTGCACCAGAGAAATTGCAATCAGATCCACAAAATACTTGCAAGGGCCAAGTCATTAAAGTTGTTAACATTCACATACCTTGGCAGCACACTAGCACTCACAGCCGAGGTTGCCGAGGTTTGCAATATAATTTTAAAAAAGCAAGCGTGAGGAACGAATAACACAGCAAAATATCAATCAAGCATGAGTAACTAATAGCGAAGCAATATATCAATCAAGCTTGAGGAACTAATAGCACAGGAAGATATCAATCAAGCATGAGGAACGAAAAACACAGCAACATATTAATCAACACAGCAACATATCAATCAAGCATGAGGAACTAATAGCACAGGAAGATATCAATCAAGCATGCTTGTCAACAACGCATAATATCATAATATCAAAAGATGATGAAAATACATAAAATTATTCATAAACCTAAAATAATATAAAGAAAAGAAATGGTAACTGTGCACATACACACTTTGCTTTATACCTTAATATTAAGGTCGATCGCTGTGTCATTACTTTTTGTTCGAGTTTCTTCAATGTTAAAAAAAATAGATAACGTTTAGAACTAGTTTTGTATCGAAAAATAAATAAATTAGGCCTATAATGCTTTTATTACTGTTGGCTATTCAAGCTTTGCTTAACTTAGCCATAGATTGCTCGTTTTAATTAATAAAAAGGCAGATATAATTCTAGATATTATTTTATGTTTGATCGAGACAGAGAGAAGTGGCATCTTCACGAATATTAAAACCATAGCCATAGCAAATATTATGATAAACTTAAAAAAAAATTATTATTGTTCGTAGGAAGAGGCTATTATATATAGGACCCTATATGTCCTAGGCCTATGTCGTATAATCGAACCTATGACCGTATGCCGTTTGTCGGCGTATGTGTTCCATATTAAATAGCCTATGATAGACATTTAGATATTGATATTGTCATTGTGCATGAAATTATATTCAATAATAAAACTAAAAATTCATTGAAGAAAACACGCATCCGTTTTCAAATATCAAATATATAGCATATAGGCCTATAGGCCAACCTTCATATTCGCTTTTTCATGCAATCGGTTAATCACCACTTTTCTTGAAATCAAATAATGATACGACTATATGACATAGGCCTACTATATTCTATATTTGGTTATTATATTCATAAGCTCATATATAGGCTATATATATAAGGCTAAGTTAGGCCTAGGAATTTTTTTTCTGTAGGTCTACTAAAGCTATTATATAAATAGTCCTATTCCTTAGCCTTATAATATGGCCCAATTATATGGTATAATGAATATAGGTTACATTTATATAAGCAAGGCCTTTTTTTCTATATTTAGAAATATTGTGACATAGCTCAATAGGCTTAAATTATTATATATAGTTATAGTAAATGTATAGCCTATATAGTAAATTGTTTGAATTTAAACCGTTTATAGCCTAGGTTATATAAATAGACTATTAGGCCTACACTAGTGTAGGGCCTATATTATATAAAGTTGGCTATATGACAGGCCGATTCGATAGATAAGGCAACAGGGCGATGGGACTATGCTTCATTAAATAATAGGCCTATAGGCTATATATCCTATGTATTTATAATTTATATATGCCTATAGCTATGTTTATATTGCTCTAGTAGGCTATATAGTAGTTTATAGGTACTAGGCCTATTTTATAGTGTATAGGCTACTAGTCTAATTCTAGCATATTAGGCTAGAAGAAAAATGAACATTAGGTCTACGACGATATATATTGCAACATATAAGAAAGTAATGTATAATAAGTGTTGAGACTTCTACACAAACAAAGCTTTATAACTAACTAAAATGCTATTTATTGTAGCTTATGTTTTATAAGACGAGTTACTGACACAGCGATTGCTCGGTACATTAACTGGGTCTGGGTAACCATAGACGCTGCGTAAGCCTAAAATGTATAATACATCGTATACGAGGGGATCAAAAAAGCTTTCGGACCATCTGTCAGTAAGGTTGCACCCTTAAAAGCATTAGACGGCTTCATCATAAAAGACAGAGAAATGCAGATGACACGGTGGGCCGAACACTACCAGATCATCTATGCAACAGAAAACACTGTCACTGCAACTGCTCTCGCTAATATACCAACCATGGAAGTAATGGAGGACTTGGATACACTCTCGACAGAAATAGAGATCTTTGAAGCCATCGATAAGCTCGCACCCAGGAAAGACCCCGGTGGGGATGTCATCCCAGCAGAAGCGATTCAATATGGGAAACCAGCCCTACTAAAACACCTGCATGAGCTGCTCTGCCAGTGCTGGGAGGAAGAAAGAGTTCCCCAAGATATGCGAGATGCGAATATTATCACGCTTTAATAAAAATAAAGGAGATCGCACAGACTGCAACAACAACAGAGGCATTTCCCTCCTCATATTCATTGATCCTGAAGAGATTACCGCTACTAGCTGAACGCATATATCCAGAATCCCAATACGTTTTTAGGGCTGATAGATCTACAATAGACATGATCCTCTCTCTCAAGCAACTGCAAGAAAAGAGCAGAGAGCAGAGGCAGCCATTATACATCGCCTTTATTGACCTCACCAAGGCTTTTGACCTGGTTAGCAGAAGTGACCATTTTGCTATCCTAGAGAAGATCGGTTGCCCCACAAAACTGATCAAACTTATCACCTCATTCCACGACAATATGCAAGGAACGGTGCAATATGACGGCTCTGCGTCCCACCCATTTCCCATTAAAAGTGGTGTAAAGCAGGGCTGTGTACTTGCTGCAACATTATTTGGAATATTTTTCTCCCTTGTGCTGTCCAGCGCCTTCGAGATTTCTGAGGACGGTGTATTTATACGCACAGGATCTGACGGCAAAGTATTTAACCTGGAACGTCTCAGGGCCAAAACCAAAGTACGCCATGTTCTAATACAAGAACTTCTCTTTGCTGATGACGCTGCTCTCATATCCCACACAGTCAGGTCTTCAGAATTTGGTTAGCTCGCTGGCTCGTGCTTGTCAAGAGTTTGGACTTACCGTTAGCCTTAACAAAACAGAAGTAATGGGTCAAGATGTAACGGATGTCCCCACCATCAACATTGGAAGCCACACCCTGCAAGTGGTAAAATAGTTTACCTACCTTGGCTCCACTATATGTCCCTTGAAAATGAATTAAACAAACGGATAGGGAAAGTTTCTGCTGCCATGTCCAAGCTATCAAAGAGAGTGTGGGAAAATGACATGTCGTCACTGGCTACTAAATTGTCCGTATACAGAGCCTGTATTTTAAGCACCTTGCAATACGGCAGTTAGAGCTGGACAACATATATGTCACAGGAACACCGCTTAAATACGTTCCACCTACGCTGTTTGCGTCGAAATCTAGGCACCACCTGGAAAGAAAGCAAATCAAAACAGGACATTCTAAGCCAGGCCAATATACCAAGCATGTTTGAATTGCTATCACAACAATGTGTGGCTTGGCCACACCAGGCGCATGAATGATGGCCAAATACCGAAGGATATCCTTCATGGAGAAACGGCCGCAGGATCTCGAGCCACAGGTCGGCCTCTTCTTCGATACAAAGATGTGTGCAGGCGGGACCTCATGGAAGGAGGTTTCAGCTGACGGAAGAGCCTGGCGACAGGTCGTCTACAATGGGATGGCCTCCCTGGAAGTAAAAAGGGCCAGGGCTGACATTGACAGAAGGCAGAAAAGGAAGGCAAAAGCATCCTCCATACAGCCGCCCTCAAAGCTCAAATGCGAGGGATGCTTAAGAGACTGCCACTCGAGGATCGGGCTAATCAGCCACAGCAAGCGTTACACCTCATTGAAATCCCAAAACCCCAAGGGCGCATCCATTGTCTTGCGAGACAGATAGGAGCCATATATACATATATATATATATATATATATATATATATATATATATATATATATAGGTGTATGTGTCTAGATACGCATGTAATTGCAACTCTTTTATAAAACAGGCTGACATAGCTCAATTACTAAAGAACTAGATCCGGCATGTTAGTGACCGACACAAAAGATCAAACAATGATGAAAGTCAACAAAAGTTATACTTAAAAAAAAAAATAACCTAACATGATAATAACAGAGAAATGTACACATATACAAACACAGATACATACGTGTACACACACAAACTTGTCATTATTATTATTTTCATAACATTAAGCATCTGCAACTTAAAAATTAACTTAAAGAGATATGGCATTAACATTTTAAAAGTACACAACGTTTATTGTCAATATCGAAGTACGCGATTTTAATACTTTTTAAAAACAAATCTAGGTACTTTCTTTTTGTCTATAGGGCGTTTGCAATCACGTGACAAAAAGCACGTGATTTGTGTTTGTTTTCTGTAATGGTGTACAAGTAATAATGGCCGCTGTATTAATAAAGTTTCGTATAGGCTCGAGCTTTTTTTAAATGATGTGTTGTGTTTTAAGTCTTATTAAGATTTAAGCTGTATTATGTATGTGAAATAAAATAGGCTATTTTATTATTATCATAGACATAGATCATAGACGATGTGAGCCTATTAGTGACTTGACTAGATAGCCTATTCACCAACACTATCACTTGACATCGTAGTCTAGCCTAAGAAACATTAAAACTATTAAAAGTGTAGGCCTATAAAGTGAAATTGAAAGTGTAAATAGGTCTAGCCGGCCCTAGCCTAATCTTATTAATCAATTAATCTACAGTACTACTATTTACCTCCTTATTTTTGAGTAGGATAGCCAATATTCAGATGTGAATTTTGCATGATAAAGAAGTACTTCACTTTCACCACGTTACATTTGTACCTCAAGTGGGTTATTATATTTACACAAATACGTCACTAAAAATAGAGTAAAGACCTAAGCCACGCCCACTGAGAACGCTCTATTGTTTAAGAAAAATTTAACTCTTTTCTTTTTAAAAATTAAAAATGTTGCAACATAGACTATAATAAGATGGTCCGCTTGCTCTATTTTTAAAGCTTATATAAACTTTTTTTTTCCCTGCGCAACCAATAAGGCTGTCTTATATTACTTCTACGCTCCTCGTTGTTTCTTTAATGTTTCCGCTTTATCTAATTTTCGATTTTAATTTTATTTTTTTCATTGAGAAAATTGAAGCGATTCAGTAAAACGGAAGTGCAAAGGACACAACGAATCGGAAATTCCGAAGAGCAGTCTTTCGAGTCATCATATAGCAGATATACTAAAGCAAGCGGTCCATGTATATTATAGGCTATGGTAGCATTTATCATGTTACAGTCTAGATGTTGCATTTCAATGTAGGTAGCTGAATTAAAATACACATCGTAATATTTTAAACAGAACAGTAGAAATTAAAGATACTCTAACAAGAGAAAAATCATATGGATGGATGAATAAATAAATACAGATATATTTTAATGAGATATATATATATATATATATATATATATATATTTACTATGCAAGCAAAATATAATTGGTATAATAGTATTTTCCTTTGTTGCTATACCTAAATGTATATTTTAATGTTTACATTAACATTTGTATTAAGGGTAGGGACTACAGTGAAATTGATATAATTGTCACAAAATTCAATTTTTAAGTTTTTGCCTAAGTTGTATACTTTAACTATTCCTGAATCCAGAACATATAGTTCGGAAATTTTAGTAACATTATTTAAATGTAAAAATTGCATTTGTAATAGGTATACATCAGAATTTTATTTTATTTTTTAAAACATATTTACACTACAGTAATATAAAAAAGGGGGTTAAATTATATATTAATATAAATCAAATTGAAGATTAAAATCTTGTCTTTGTGGGGGAAAAATCTTACAACAAACCATTAAGAAATAGATGAGAAAATTGCATTTTTCAATATTACTCCCAAACTTTTTTTTTCCCTAAAATTGTCAGTTTTTTCGTTTTTTCTCAAAATACTACTTTTTCTTCTTCTTTTTGTATTAACTTCCTTATTTATGAACCAATCTTTATGAATTGTTTTACATACATTTATAACATGTCAATAATCATAGTTACAGTATGACTTTTTGATACAAACTATAGTTTTCCTGAAATTAAATTTTAATTTAAAAAATTGTGCAATTAAATTATTTTTTTCATATGTTTTACTAAAAAATTCATATACATTTTATTTATCAATTTAAACAAATTTCATCCTCAAATTTTATAAAGATGTAGCTTATAAATATTTCCTCCAAATTGCAATACATTATCTTGATAAATAATCAAGTTGATACATTTTTATTGCGTGGTAAATAGTTAGCTAAAAAATCAAAAATGGCCGCCATTTCCATCACAATCATCAGAAATGATTTCTTAAAAGTATGCTTACTCGGACCTGTTTTTACTATCCACATACAAAAAATGGTCATCATGCATGTACAAATAAAAAAGTGATCTCTACTGGCTCCCCTACCCTTAAGATAATTTATGTCATTATATAAAATAAGAAAAAAAAAGAATAGGTTGGCTTGATACATTGACAAACGAGAGATAACAATTGAATGCGGTCCTTAAAGAAACATAGTATGTAGAAGTAGAAAGATCTGAGCTTTTGTACTAAATCTTTACGTGTGCAATGAGAACAACAAAATACCCTAATAGTACCCGGAGTCCTATCTGTTTGAATGTTCAACGAACCAAAAGAAGTTCTTTGTGCATAGTCCCTTTGAAACAAGGTTCATTTATCTTTAAGCATCTGCTGTGTGTATAAAAGGACATAGTCGTTAATACTTTAGATCATATTCCCAAATACATCCTTGAGCTGTTATCTGTGTAAGTATGTTTGTTGAAACAATGTTTAATATATATTTTATATTGGATATGGAATAACATTTTCATTCTAATGCGTGAGGAATTGTTAAAACACTGTTTATAACATATTTGTGTTCTATAGTAGTGAATCTCATATCTGTAATTATTATCAACACTATTCGCGCAAAGTCTTTTAATCGATGCTTATAACTTCTTATTTCTTAATATCTCTTCCAGACCGTGGTCTAGCACTGTTCGCGACTATGTATTTGTATTAACTCGAAAAATCATTGGCAAAAAAGGACTCAAATTATCATTTTTTTAAAAATCGATTAGGAAACGCTTGGCAAAAACTTTGGAGTTGATTCATTATGAAAACTAAAATTATAAAAAGTTATACTAACATATTTTTTTAGCTTTTAAATATTATTAGCTTTTGAAATTACGCTTTTACGTTTATAACAAACTTTATTCAATTTGTAAATACATTTGTGCATATTTTTTAAAAATTATGTTTCTTTTAAGCACAAGATTTAAATTTCATCCAAAGAAAATGAAACTGTTTCTTATTCTGCTTTGTTTGACTGTTGTGTTGGTGAGCGTCTATGCCGAGATTGAACGGGCTGCAGCTGAGGCGCCTAAAAGCAATCCTGGCAGTGAAAATAGTGAAGGTGGTGACAGTGGTGAAGATGCAGAGGTGATAATTTAGTTAAATAATTTGATGATTCATTTCGTTAGTTCGTGGTGTTATTTTTTATCAGAGCGAGTACATTAATTTAAACTGAATGGCGACAAGTAATAAAGCTTCTGATTTTTGTTATTATTTTGTTTAAATATGTTTATTAAAAAGGTAATTAATTTTTAGAACAGTCTATTTTTTTATATTTCTAATTACATAATGAAATTAATTTGTTCTATAGTATACCTGTTTTTGGAGTTTTAATCTTTCAAAAAGTATTACAAACATAAAATGTATGTGAATTAATTATGGTATTATTAAAATGTATGTATTACTCTTCATCTCCTTAGAAAATATTGATTGAATATTGTAAAATGTATCAATTGCAGTTCTTAGCCAATTTTAGACATAATGTTATCAATCTGATAAGATTCTATAACAAATAATATTTTTGTTTTACCTATAACTTAATTCTTTTTGTTACATGTTTTAACATTAAAACTAAACGAGTTCATTATGCTTATTGTTTTATTTTTAAATTCTTTTTCAACAGGACTTTTGGGACGATCTGGATTTATTACATTCTAAACGTTACAACATCGGCAAATATTTTAAAGATACGTAAACAGCTTTTCTCAATGTGTTTCTTTCTGTTATATATAACATCCATTGCTGTGAAAATAATAACAGAAATAGAGGCTATAAACGCTTAAATGAAGATAATATACATGTATATGCTTCTTTTATAAGTTATTTATTGTAAACCATAGCTAATAATAAAGATTATTTTTTAAACTGTACTGTATAAAATGTGTTTTATAAATATTTTATCTTACCTTGCCTTTAAAATTAGTTCTCATATTCTAAACGGGATATACTGATAGATAAAAAGGATGAATACAATGTGTATAACGGAGAACCAAATTGACACAGGGCGAACACTACATGGTATAACATCACTTGTAACAATGCGATAAATTCAATGAAAGAGTCGTATCAATTCACTGGTTTAATACGTATTCATCTGCAACATATGATCAAGCATTCATCCTTCGGACATACTGGCCACATACTGGCCACATCTTGAGTTTTAGAAAACTACCAGCTTGCTTGGTCGTATTTCAAACTTCAACTCACTAGTATTTGGTGCACGTTGCTATTCAGTCCTTGAATAATCTCTACACCTTATATACAACAGTGCAACAGCGTTCATCCAATATAATATCATGCACACCTTACTATCAGCTATAAACTTACATAATAATTATAATATTTATGATGAAGAAAATGATGAACTATAACACAATTAATTATATTATTACAACATGTAGAAGAAATATTTCACTATATTATAGCACATACAACTGACAGTAAACCATACATGTTAGAATTTTTTAATTACCGAAAACTCAGGACTAACTGTCCCCTAGAAGAATCTCAAATAAAATACATCTGCTTTTCTCATAATTATAAAATTCGTTTGTTTAAGACACTGAGCTATATATACATGGAGTGCTCAAGCAATTAAAATAGAGAAGAAAAAATGGGAGAAAATGCGGACTTTTTAATACAGATAGGTGCACTGTAGACTGACCTATATATTCATAAAAGTAATTAAAATTTAAAAACTTTTTGTAATTGCGTCATTGTAATTTGATAAAAATGAACTTTTTTATATAGACTTTATATATCAGTGGCGTAGACAGGTTTTGACGCTAAGGGGTGCGAAATTTCAGGAAAAAGGCCCCACTTTTAGCAATTTTTTTCCAGAATAATAGAATAACTAAGAATTTGTACGTATCAAGTGTTATAATAAAACCCTGTGCCTCGGGATACACACACTGTATAATAGTGCAGTTTTTATTTAACCATTCACGGTTCTTTTTCTAGCAGCTAATAGTGATGGGAATTTCTGCAAAATTGATTGCATGTACTAATAATTTTCGGGATGAACATCTAGTATCGAAAAGTATTTACAGAAAAAACGCGAATGCTCTATAGCAGGGGTCGACAACTTAAGGCACGCGTGCCAGACTTGGCACACAGAACGATTTTCAGTGGCACGCGAAATACCTCCAAGAATATTGTTTAATCCAAGTGAAAACAACGTATGTCAGCATAAATAGTGGGTGCTGCATGGCGAACTACATGGGAATCACACTGGACGTCGACTGTTTTAATTCAGGAATGTTTGTATGCAAAGCTCCATCATTGGACTTGCAATATGTGATTGATTCTATTGTTAAGATAGTCAATTGTATAGTTTCTCAAGTCTCTTCTAGAAGAAAGTCATACGAAGTATAGGTAAAGTCGTGGATAGTTTATTTTCTTGTCTGGAAGCAATTAAGATGTATCTTAATGAACTTAATGGAAAAAACATCCATTATTTAATGAGGAGAACTGACTGTTGAAGCCAATGTTTTTGTATGACTTGGCGACACATTTCAGTGAGTTAAACTTCCATTTACAAGACTGGGTCCAAAGCACTTGAAGTGTTGGGCAACTTGAATGGATTTGAATTGAAACTGTGCATATCTTTCCGTGAAATCAATTTCAAAACATTTAACTCTTTCCATAATTTAAGGCAAATTAAGATAGATGAGCATTTTCAGAAGTACACTAGTTATATTAAAACAATTAACTCGTTTGGTATCACTAGCATCAAATTTGGAGAATTTAATTGAAGGGAGATAATTAACCCGTTTTCTTTTCATTAATATTTCCAATATGTTTCTTTTTTGTTTCCTTTTAAACAAATTAATGGCCTACAATTCCTAACTCTAAAATGATCAAAGTACACAAGATAGTTGAAAATTATCTATATATTTTATGACTAAAGAATGTATATGTACATTTAATTTCTAAACATTAAAAAAACTACCCAGTGTGTATGATTATTTTGTATCTCTTCCTTAAGTCCGCATATGATTTATCACTCCATAAATATATAGCTCAGTGCACTACAGTGCACTTATCTATATTAAAAAGTCCGCATTTTCTCCTACAATTTACTTCCTTTGAGCACTCCATATTAGTGCTGGGTCAAGATCTACATCATTAGAGTATTGTAAGATGCAATACTCGGAATTCCCGAGTGTTGCACACCGATCTACATCCTGCATCCTACATCGCCTACATAAGGACGTGTGCGCTATATATCTAGGAATCTGCTTTCTAGGGGCCATCGTACATCAAATGGCTATTAGTATTAATGAGGAATTCAACGGGAAATGATTATTTAATTTTTTGTAGGTTTATGAACAAAAAATGAATACAAAGACAACGTTAAAGGACCCAAGTGTGTGAAAAAAGAAATTATTTTTTTAGAAAACGCAGTTTATTTTCTTCATACACTTAATTATAGTTTATCAATGTGGACAGCGCTATACAAATAAAAATTATTATTATTAAAGCATGTTGTAAGAGATACAATCTGGTATTTAAATACAATTCAATTACTTTATGAGAAGTCAAACTACATGTGTTTATGAAAATAGATCGCGCGATGCTATGAGACTGTGGAATAAGTAGGCTAATAAGCGGTGTGGTATACAAGTTAAGCAAGATAATAAACTGATGCGCAACACATTCGATCGCGTTTTATATAGACATGTAGATCATGTAGAACAGTTAGGCTTACAAGACCAATACAAGACCCATAGATCTACATCATTGCAACACTCTGCCGGTAGATTGGCGTGGAGAGCTATCGCGTGTGATACCAGCGCTGGAACTGACGATGTAGATCATGTAGATCATGTAGAACAGTTAGGCTTACAAGACTAATACAAGACCCATACATAATTATATTGCATCACTCTACCGATGGATGAGCGAAGCGAGCTATTGCTAATCGCTTGTGCTGTCAGCCGTCAGCGCTGGAACTGCCGATGAAAAAGAGGGCAAGGGGAAGCAACTCTGTGTTTGTATGTCTAAGGACTACGATGTAGAACTCAGTACAGATCTACATTAGTGATCTGCATCCTGCATCCTACATCAGTGTGTTGTAGATATATAGAACGTTTTGAATCAACGACCCAGCTCTACTCCATATATTAGAGCTCAGTGGGTTTAAGACATGCACATAACGAAACAATCTAAACATATACTGATCTAAGGTGACAGAGGAAAATTCCTGCACACTGCGTTCCTAATCGCACTGTCTCAGAATAAAAGACGAATTGTCCACTATTTCCAAAGATTAAACCTATAGAAGTTTTACATCCGGCACTGTCACCCAGCAAGTGTTAATATATGGATGGCAATGCAGGAATCCGTCCCACCGCCCAACAATATAAAAATAGAAAGTTTGACTCAATGAAAGATGATAAATATAAAAATAAAGTAACATTAAGTACTTAACTTGATTCAGATTAGTTGCTCCTCTCGTGCAGTTATCAGGCTCAGTAGAAACTTTAACATCACTGTTCCCACGAAATGTCCGTTGGCTTGAATGTCCTCCTAATATCCGCAAACTTGAATGTCCTCCAAATGTCCCCTGGAATGATGAGTACTGCTTTCCTCATAGGCTTCGGTTGTGTTGTCTTGGCTTCAGTTAAGTAATATCGTCTGTGTTTTCAAACACGAATAGAAGCAACTTTGCACCATCCGGTGCCAAATAAAATATCATATTCCCTTGTACAAGGACGCAGACGAATTGCCTATGTTATGATGCCAGAAAGCTCACGAGAGCAATTGCGACCTGGCGAAATAGACATTGAATGTACATGGTCACGACCGGATAGTGGCACTGGCAACGTGCACAGACGACCTTGCACAGCTTCAAGAACGGCTCACCGGAGGGTGATTTGGTTAGTGTCAGCCCGAATTCAGGATCATTCACAATTATGACAGTTCCTAGGAAAGCTTCACACTTCAACAATTCCAGGGTGGCTCCACACCCCGACAGTTTCAGGCCTCGCCAACTACAGGCTTCAACAGTGTTAATGGGTTATTATTTTGCCCATTAAACATTACTTCATTACTTACAGTATTTTATAGTTCTATATTATGTCCATTATGAGTATAACTTCTAGTTTCTTCGATCTGTCATAAGTTTCGCAGGACAGATAACAGTTTATGATGGATTAAATAACACTTGATGTGCAGCAATATATATATATTTGCAGCTATATATATATATATATATATATCCATCACGTGAACATGAATTACAACATAGTTCCAATTTATAGAATGCATATTCCTCTTAGTCCGATATTCAATCACTCCATTATAACTTTCATACACATCTTTTCAGCTCAAGCTTCTGAAGTTAACTAAAATATAATCATCTGTCGTCATATGACCATTCTCTCTTTTTTACTCATTTTTCTCGTGAATCTCGGGAATACCTTGAATAACGCAACATATTTGATTGCGATTGATTGTATCTCACAATACAGTTTTTAGGACAACTCTTGAGTCTTAATATTTAATTAAAATACATTTCCCTTTGACCATTGTTCCCTAACCCACCTGTTAGCTTATTATTATTCTTATCCTTACATTATGATAAGTGTTTATCAAACAGTTACCGGTCCTGAAAACTACAGGCTTTGAGAGCTACATGCTTCAACAGCTACATGCTTCAACAGCTACAGTATTTGTAAGCTAATAAAAACAATGCATATGTGTTTGGAGAACTAGCTGTCACAAATATATAGATATATAGATATATAAATCAATATATATATATATATATATATATATATATATATATACATATATATATATATATATATATATATATATATATATATAGCTCAGTAATTATATTATAGATACGTGTGAACGCTGCTTTACTGTCACTTGACCCGTAGACATTATTGAACGCTAATTTACGGTCGATTGCGAATGCTGCTTCGCCGGCCACATAGATCATTTTTTTTCCGACGGGATACTTTAAAATATGACACTTTGTGAGATAGCAACATTTACAATTGTTTGAAATTAAAAGTTTCATGACTTTCTTAAAAATTGACTAGCAGTCGTAAAACGTGTTTGTAAGTCCAACGAGACACAAATAATATATTCGTCAGAATTAAATATAAATAAATTGCTCTAAGTAAACTAGAGAGTCAATTCTAAAATAAATAAAAGCTATGATAACATGTAATTCACACATAACTTTTAGTTTTCTAATGATTGTCTTGGGTGAAATAAAATAATACAATAATATGGACCGCTGCTTAGATTGTTCTGCTATTTAATAACTTGAAACACTTAGTTTCTAAATTTCAGATTGAGCTATGTCCTTTAGACTTCCGGTTTAGTAATTTGCGATCATTTTCTCATAGGAAAATTAACACATATTCTGCTGTGATCGAGAATGTTTTTCATTTTTGTATATTATTTAGTTTTTGGGCCACAATGGAAGAAATGCTTTTGATTTTTCTTAAAATTGAACACTTTTTTGAGATATTGACGTTTTAAAAATGTACCATCAGTGGGACGGTAGCAACAAGTGGCCTCGTGTAAATTTATATTGGGTCAGTTCGTTTTTCATGTTTTCCCGTTAAAGGCTTTGAACTGAATCACATTATTAGTGTTATAGTGTAAATTAAGTGCATCCACCAATGATTTAAGCTCTAAAAATAAATCAATTGACACTTTTATGGTACTATATTTATATTTTATAGATTTCTATGATGAAATATATTAGGTCATCCCCTTACCCTTTCACCCACCATTCAGCAAATAATAAGCCTGCTCATATATTTATTATATTTTTATACAATGAAACATAATAAAGAAATTGAATGAGAAATATATTTGAATCATATTGATCATGGTTTACAATTATGAAGCAAAAAAACGTAAACAATACGTTTATATATGAAAATTGTTTTTCATTTTTTTTAAGAAATAAAATGCAACAATAAATACTAATTGTATACAATAACTTAAATAATTAATTGTTACGTTATGTTTAAAATAATATCTATAAACAAATAAAGTATAAATGGGCGCTAAACATGTGATTTTTTTAGTCACTGTGGTGGAAGTTTTTTGATTAGAACAAAAGTTGAAAGTTTACCTGATGCAGCTGTTCATCAAGACTATGTTTCTCATATCTGTTTGTGTTTCCTAATTACAGATTAAATGCTTTAGGATCTGTTTATCTGCAAATAATGTCATGGATAAGATGTCAGCTAATGACCATTTATTAGACGAACGCTCAAAGCTATACATTCTAACCAGAATAGTGCAGATAATCGAAGGGCTAAACAAGCTCAAGATCATTTGGTAATACGATTGAACCTCTCTCTGTTGTGTGTGTTAAACTTGCTCTCGGCTAAGTTATTAACTATCACAGAAGCATTGTGTGTTTTAGACTTGCCCTCGGCTAAGTCATTAACCATTAAGGAATTTTCTCCCTTAACATGTATAACCGGTGCCATTGGCAATACAGAAGTGCATTTTAGCTTTTCAGTTTATCTACTGTTGTACTGTTTTAGCATGTTTACATGTACAACTCGTTTGGTTTTCCGGCGGTTGGGTGTACTTATTAAGTAGTTAACCTCCCAATTTTCGAGTCTATGGAATATGGACTAGTGAATTTAACTCTAAGGTGTTGACCGGGGATAGGCAAGAAGACCAACACTTAGTCTCCTTGTTTAAAAATTCTGACCCTAGATTTCTTATCGAACCAGGTTTTCATGTGGCTTTGTGCCTCTTGTAAGTGCCTTTTTGAAATTTTATAGGCCTTAAATAACTTAGTTTTAAAGTCTATAACATATCTAATCAAATCAGTTTGTTCAGTCTGACTCAACAAAGATTCCTGCAGCATTTAGAATGTTCCTCTGACCGTGTGGCCAAATATAAGTTCAAAAGGGCTAAAGCCTAGCGATTTCTGTACAGCTTCTCGTGCTGCGAATAGCACCAGAGGAACACCTGTGTTCCAGTCTCTTTCATTTTCAGCGCAATATATGCGTAACATAGTTTGTAAGGTTTTGTGGAACCTCTCAAGAGCTCATTGTGACTCTGGGATTTGATTTGCGATGCTCTATAGCAAGACTCATGATAACTTTCTCAAACAGTGTAGAAGTGAAGTTCGTTCCCTGGTCTGTCTGAATAGATCGAGGTAGCCCGTATCTTGTGAAGAACTCGACGAGTGCGTCAGTGACTTTCATCGCGGTGATGCTTCGTAGAGGGATTGCTTCAGGAAATCGTGTGGAGGTACATATAAAGGCAGCAGGTACTGATGTCCTGATCTTGTTTTCGGTAGTGGACACACACAGTCAATTAGGATTTCACTAAAGGGTTCCCCGAATGCTGGTATGGGGTGTAATTGAGCGACTGGTATCTTCTGATTCGGCTTGCCTATCAGTTGACACATATGGCATGTTCTGCAGAGGTTCACGACGTCTTTATGTAATCCTGGCCAGAAGAAATAGGGAAGAACTCGACGATAAGTCTTTGAGACTCCCATGTGTCCAGCATAAGGTAAGTCATGAGCGAAACGCAAGATGTTATTTCCATAACGGTTTGGGACGATGATCGGATGTGTCTCGGACCAACCTTCGTTAATCTGACTGTCGCTTGGTGTCCATTAACGTATCAGCAGGCTATTTTTGAGATAAAAGCACACAGCTAATTTTTCAGCTTCCGGTTCGGTAACAGCTTCTTCTCTAAGCCTGGCTATTTCAACGTCATCTTTCTGTTCTTGTATGAGCTGATGTCTAGAAGACATACTACTGGTAGTCTCAGAAGTTATGCAATGGAGTAGATTAGTGACATGGGTGGTGCCAAGGTCTGACTCTCTCAAGCTGGTGTTTCGTTCCGCCTGGTCCTCTCCTTTTGCTGCTTTCTTCGTTTCACGCCCCGAGTGACGGCGTAAGTGGGGTGTGTAGTGCTAACGTTACCCACACTGATGTCACTTGATGAGTTGGGGTCTTGTGCCTTCGTTGAGCCTAAGTATGATAAGACTGTACTTTTGATTAAGCTATTCGTTATCACCTTACCTCCAGTTAGATCGTTTCCAATAAGGAGTACTATACCATCGATTAGAAGGGCTGGCTGTACGCTGACACAAACGTTAGCAGAGATCAGTTCGGTTTTAAGCTGTATCGTGTGCAGTGCTACGCTGGTTTCGCCCATCTCCACACCTCTCAAGAGCACTTTGCTAGCTGTGAATGTATCACTGGAAAGCGGTAAAATACATCTAAGAGAAGCGACTGCGTTGCGCCTGTATCTCTGAAAACTAATATTCGTCTATTGTAGCTTCCATCACCTGGCAGGGATACGTAGTCTACATGTATGAATGGCTTGAAGTCTCTCAGAGTGTTGTTCTCTGGTGGACTCTTACTGGTTTTCTCTGCCTTCTCATTCAAACTCCCATCAGTTAGCTTGTTTATCTGTGGACTTAGGTTAGAGTTTAAGTATATGGTCGATGCAATTTTATGATCAGACTCATTTTTACCCTTTACAGTGCACCGACTCAACCTTTTCTTTGGCTTAACCACCGGATTTATTATATCTTATGTGACTTGCTCTCGTGTGTCTCTTGGGCTTGCGTGACCCATCAGCACTTGAGTGAGGAGTACCCTCTCTCACTGCCTGACTACTTTTCATAGGATCTACCTTCTGACTAGTTTTGCAGATTTGATTGGATCCATCTTTCACTGTCTCACAACTAGCTTTTAGCTTGATGTTAGAGGTCTCATTCCTACCTCTTGAATTTCGACGTTTGCTAATTACCTTCTTATTGCTATTTGTTTCACATACCGGTTTGGGTGTGAAAATGTTGTCTTTGCTTAGAGCAACACAAGTAGCTGCAAACCCCTGTTTTGGTTTTGCTGGCTTAGTATGTCCCTTTTTCTTGTAGTGGGCCCATATCGGTTTTATAGGTTTCACAGTTTTATCATTTTTCATTGTTTACAGTTCTCAAGTTATTAAAGTTATATGTTTTGCTTCGCCTATCAGAGTGCAATTTCTGATTATGGAATTGTTCTGGTCTATTTCTAGATTGTTGTAATTGTTATGGGGTTTCTTGGAGGTCTCTTGTGGGATATGGATGTAAAAGTACAAAGTCATCAGCCAACCTGGCTGCTTCTGTAGCTTTATTTACCTCCCTGTCTGCAATGTGCAGTTTAATATTAGTTCTTGTGCAGTTTACAAACTCCTCTAATAAAATAAAATAACTTTGCTGGCTTAGTATGTCCCTTTTTCTTGTAGTGGGCCCATATCGGTTTTATAGGTTTCACAGTTTTATCATTTTTCATTGTTTACAGTTCTCAAGTTATTAAAGTTATATGTTTTGCTTCGCCTATCAGAGTGCAATTTCTGATTATGGAATTGTTCTGGTCTATTTCTAGATTGTTGTAATTGTTATGGGGTTTCTTGGAGGTCTCTTGTGGGATATGGATGTAAAAGTACAAAGTCATCAGCCAACCTGGCTGCTTCTGTAGCTTTATTTACCTCCCTGTCTGCAATGTGCAGTTTAATATTAGTTCTTGTGCAGTTTACAAACTCCTCTAATAAAATAAAATAACTTCTTTAAATTATTCATAGCTATTGTTTACTCTTCTAGAACGTAGCCATCTATATAGACATTTTTCTTTTTGCCTAAGAAAGTTTGCATACGTCTGTTGATTAACCTTTCTTAGTTCCCTAAACTATCTCCTGTATTTTTCTTCTCTACCCTCGTAAACGCGTAACCCCTTTTGTTTTATAAACTCATAGTCATTACTTTCTTGTTCACTCAATGCCAAAACAACGTCTTTTTCCCTTCTTTCAGTTAATGCAGATCTGATAATTAATGCCACCTTATCCTTTGGAAATTCATAGTGTCAGGCATTTTTTTCTAACTTTAAAAAGAAGTCTTCTGGGTCTAGAATTGTAAACTTTAGAACGTATTGTAAATACTTATCTAGCTCAATATTTGAAATGTCTTTATTTTGCGAGCGAGCATTAAGTCCTATGCCTTCGAGCTCTATCCTAGCTAGTTCGATTCTCTCTTTGTTGACTTTCGGTTCTAGCTAATTCAATTTTTGCTAATTCTATCATTTCTTGCTGAGCAAGTTTAGCTAGTTATATTTTTAATTTCAATAGTTCTCTCGTGCGCAATGCCTGATAATTGTCTTCATCTACCTGTACATTTTCAGCGTCATTATCGTTCAATACCTGATTGGTTTCGTTCTCTTCAACTATTAGTTGGTTGTTTTCCGCTAGGCACGCCTTAATCAGCTGTAATAATTAAGCACGAATTGGGGTAACCTGCGTAAAAGTTATCTCTAGGCCATGGGCCAATTCTTTGAGTTAGCGTTAGCGTATTTAGCTCATCAATAGTAAACATTATTGTAGCATCCATTATGCTTGTTAATTAATAAATGTTACTTTAAAAGAACAGATAAGGTCCAACTTACGTGTGTTTTAATGTCCTAATTCACTACACAACACAGTACTAACTTATTTGAACAATAGTATGAATCGAAAACTTATTTCAGGAGTTTACTTGAAGTCGATTGTTGAAAATCTTGTTTTTGTAGTATGACGAAACTCGGTAATTGCAGAATGACAACTTGTAAATAAATAGAGTAGGATGCAATTTGTAGAACAGCGTAGCAATTTTCAGCAAATATATATTCAGTAGTAGTAATGATGAGTCACTGGCGCATTGAGAAATGACCTCGTAGTGGTGCGTAAATCTGGTAGAAATATGGCTCAACGAACCCCTTTTTAAAATAAAACACCTCCTACCTCACAAACAAATTCACTCTCCGTGGCGATTCTTCAGTTAGCAACTATAATTCCTTTTTTGAAGTGCTTGCTAAAATGGTGCAACAGTCCCAATGTAGTGTTGAGATTACGTCACCTTGATTATCCGATAAAGTTTTATCCGGACAATAATGCCACTCGAATAATGATGAAATGTTATTACCTTGAGTATGTGAAAAATATAATTCCAGATGTATAACTCTTTTCCGGACCAAGATCCCATGTTACATTGCAGCTCTCTAACTACCATGCTTTTGGCGGTTTGTTTAGGTATGATTCGTATATAGGCCCACCGAGAACCCACGTCCATCTGACAGTGATAATAGTCTTCAGCAATTCTTCAAGTTGGTCAATCAAGCATTAATCAAATTATCTCTAAGCAACAGCTTTCAATCAAGACAAAATCCTTGACTTGTAATTTAGTTTAGAAACGTTTATTAAACATTTAAAACTGTAATATTGGATGGAAATCAAAATAGCATAGGTTACAATGAATAGTGCAATAATAATGCAACCTGTCTTGTCAGAAGGTTAGCGTCGTCTCTCTTTGGTTGGGGAGCTCAGACTTTAATACTACCCGGCCAAACTCAAAAGAGCGCGAATGTAATGTCACAGTCTGCCTCGCCATGTCCAATGGAAAGCATGCATTTAATAAACAACTCAATTCTAGGAAATGATATTAATAGATTTTCGCGGGCAATTTTGGAGTATATATTGGTTGTAAAAACAGACAGTGCGTCTAGGAATAATCTGGTTTCGTTTGGATCATGAATGAATCGTTGTTCAAACGACTTAGACTTGTCTTTTGTGTTAAGACGAAAAAGTAACTTAATGCATAATTTAATGAAGGAGAAAATAACAGTCATGTCCTAATACTGAGAATACTTTAAGTAGGATCACTATGTCGAGGGGAAAAATTTAGTAATTGGGTGGTTCAAGTCATAATGTTATACACAATAACCTAACAATATTCTTTACTTGTGGTGCTTTTACATATATGTATATTGTAATGTTTACATATATATTTGTATTAAGATAATGTATGTAAATATATAAAAATTTTAATAAGGAAACAAAATAGGACTTCATGATACATTGACCAAAAAAACAGACTAACTACAAATGAATGCGGGCCTTATACAAAACACGTGCAGAATTAGAGGTATTGTACTAAATCTATAAGTGTGCAATGAGCAAAACAATATACTTTAATAGTTCTCGGATCCTATTGGTTTGCATGTTCAGCAAACCAACAGATGGTCTTTGTGTACAGTCACAAGGTTTGAAGCAAGGTTTCATCTCTCTTTATGCAGCTGATGTATGTATAAAAGGACCTAGTCTTTGATACTTTAGATCATATTCCCAAAACATCCTAGAACTGTCGTCTGAGTAAGTATATTTGTTGAAACAATATATGATATAATCATTTAGTTTAGAGACTGTATAGAATTTTCTTTCTAATGCATGACGAAGTGTTAAAACTATCTTTGGAATTACTTTTTTATATAGAAGTGAAACTGAGATATTTAAATTATTATTAACAGTATACGAGTATTTGGTATTGTTTCACACATATTGTTAGTTATGATTGGGGCAAAGCCAATGTCAACACTTTGGGTGGACTATTAGCAACACCTAAAGTTGGATTAAACTAAGTATTTTAATCGTAAATGGTCTAGCACAGTTCGCGAGTATGACATAGAAAACAAATGCAAAACCCTTTTTAAAAAATTGTTGCATAAAAACAGTTGTTTTTTTTTAACGATTCGGCCACGTCTGGTAGATTTCTGACTAAAATGTTTTCATGGCCGCCTCTGCCATAGTTATTTCGCCATATGTCCAGGCTCAAAACTGTCCAGTCACACTGTTCACTGATTGCGTCTAAAACTACTGGAAGCAATAATGCCAAAGATAAGAGTAGGAAACATTTCGTTATTGGGAAATCTCGATTTGACAGATTTAACTTAAGAAGAAATAAAGAATTAAGGGTAATTTTTTTATATTGATATTTTTTATTTCCGACAAGTTCGGACAAGACAAAAAGCGAAGAAAAAAAATAATAATGCTTATTTAAATGTCAGTGAATAATGTAATATGTATATAACGTTTAAAAAAGAGGAAGATACAGTTTTACGACATTACAAATAATATATCGATATATTTGTATTAACTCGACTATTCATTAGCAAAGAAAGACTCAAATTATTGTTTTAAAAAAATCGATTAGTAAAAACTTTGCAAAAACTATGGTATTGATACATTACTAAATAAAATGATATCTTATTATTAAAAGTTCTACTTAATTAATTTGTTTTGCTTTTAAATATTATTAGCTTCGGGATTTGTAAAATTAAATTTATTATAACAAACTTTGTTAAATTTGTGATTCAATATGTGCATGTATTTTTAAATTATGTTTTTTTTTTTAGCACGTGATCAAAAGAAAATGAAACTGTTTCTTATTCTGCTTTGTTTGACTGTTGTGTTGGTGAGCGTTTATGCCGAGATAGAACGGACTGCGGGAGATGCGCCTAAAAGCAAGCCTGGCAGTGAAAATAGTGAAGTTGGTGATAGTGGTGAAGATGCAGAGGTAATACTTTAATTAAATAATTTGATGATTCATTAAGTGAGTTCGTGGTGTTATCTTTTATCAGAGCTAGTCAATTAATTTAAACTGAATGCCGACTTTACAAAAAGACATCCACTGATTTTATTATTATATTGTTTAAAATTTTTGTGGAAAGGTAATGCATTTTTGGACACCGTATTTTTTATATTTCTAATAGCATAGGGATTATAATTTGTTCCATAGAATACCTGTTTTTTAGAGGTTTCGTCTTTTTGAAAAATACATTACAAACATATAAAATGTGTAAATTAATGTTGATATTATTACACATTAGCTAATTATATTTGCGAGTCATTAACATCTCTATAACTTTAGACTTTTGGCTCGACTACTTAACTTCTTTGTTATGTTAAAGAGGTAGATATTGTGGAAACGGTTGGAAATATTTGAACTGCACTTAGACGTAAAACAATAAATATATTCTTTGTCATGCGCAGTGGCAAGGGAATTGTTCTAGGCCTACGTACCGTGCAACAATATATATATATATATATATATATATATATATATATATATATATATATATATATATTTAAATATATATATATATATATATATAAATATATATATATAATCAAGATTACATGCAATTTACCGCTCTTAGTTTCATCCTTACCTGCTGTATTTTAATAAACTATTGAATTAATAAAAGTTAATTATGCAAATTTATTACACAAAGATTTGATGTTCATTACGAGTACACATTTATGTAAAACAGCACCACGCTCGAGATGTATATTTTTAAGCTTGGTATATACTTATCAAATGATCAGTTTCGTTTTCTAGTTAATAGTATCTTCAGGGGCGAAGCCAAGTTGGAGTCTGAGGGGGGGAAGGGGGCTATTATATGAATACAAATAAAAACAGTCACCGTAATGTGCTTTTTCAGATAATATTGATCGTAATGTTTCATTTTTATCAAATGCATTACTAATCTAAATTTAGACCTAATGTTATAATTTTGATAATCTTCTATGTCCAAATAGGTTTTTTTTTACATTAAAATTAATTCTTTTTTTAATATGCAAACTAGCAACGTGTATGTAAACATGTGTTTTTAATATGAAAACGAATCGCGGTCATTATGCTTATTGATTATTATTTTTATTTTTTACAACAGGACTTTTGGGACGATCTGGATTTATTGAATTCTAAACGTTACTTGTTCGGCAGGATATAAAGCTGTCAAGCTGCTTTTCTCAATGTGTTTCTTTCTGTTCCATATAACATCCATTGTTGAGAAAAAAAGTAATAAAAGCTATAGACGCTTACAAGAAGATGATATATAAAAGCTTATGCTTATTTTAGAAACAAATCTTATTGTAAGCGATAGCTAAATAATAAAGATTAAATTTAAACATAACTTTATTATTATGTGTTTCATATATGTTTTAACATACATTTCATTCGAAGTTATTACTTATTTTGCCGATTAAAATAATAATTTAATTGATTGGTCTCGAACGAGCTAAAGCAAGAGATGCCGGCTGGTCCTGCGGTTAGTTCACCGGTCTGTCAACCAACACCTCGCGGGATCCAATACCTGCCGCCCTTGTAGGAGTTTTGGGCCTGATGGACGTAGGAATTTTCTTTCTAGAAGTAACGTCTGTAATACTTATAGGACCTTCATAGGTTATGGGTATTGCATAAAATCAGTTGCAAAGGTGAACGAACTAAAAATAATTGTTATTTTTTTTTAAATTGACATAGAGCATCGAATTGCAAATAAAATGTTACGAACAACCAATTTATTATAAAACAATGCCATGTTTCAACGTGACATCAATCTTTGAAAAACAAGTTTTAACAGTTATAATAATAATAATAATAATATTTGTATAGCGCTACCAAAAAACATAATGTAAGCCCAGAGCGCATTTAACATAAGCTATATCTAAGAACACTCTAGACTAGGAGACAAAGCTAACTGATGATATAAAAAAATTATTTAAAAAAAATCAAATAAATTATGTAGCATTTACTGGCCCAACCTATAGGCGTAAGTAAGACAGTAAGGGCCTAAAGCATGTTAAATGTTAACTAAGGTAAATCTTGAAATAATGAGTTTTTAAGTTCTTTTTGGAAGTATCAATAGAGCTTGTTCGCCTGATTTGAACGGAAAGTAGATTCCACACCATTAGACCGGATACTGAGAAGGCTATAAGGTCAACGGTCGTAAGAGAGAAACTGGACTCTTCCAAAAGCGATGAGTGGTCAGAACGAAGTGTTTTTTGCGGGACATATGGTGTAATCAGTCCCTTGAGATAGGACGGCATCCCGCTATTAAAAAGGCACTCCTGGCAAATTAGCGCCACTTTATATTCAATTATGGCTTTCACAGGGAGCCAATGGAGCTGACAGAGAATAACTGTCTCATAATCACGCCTTACGCATGACCAGGCGCGTGGCACCATTTTGTATACACTGTAAATTGGCAAATGTATCGTCAGGTATCCCGATTAGCACAGCAATGCAGTAGTCGAGGTGAGAGTATAAAGGCAGCGGCAAGTTTCTTTGCTGAGTCAAAATACAAATAAGTTCGTATCTGACCAAGTCGACACAGCTGTAAATAAAGGCCTCTGCATTGGTTTATAATGTTGGTATCGAAAAACAACTGTGAATCGATAACGACACCGAGGTTGACAATTTAAGTTTGTATTATCTTATATTGTTGTCTTATATATTACTGACGCTCCTTCTATACAGAAGATGAGTGCGCCACACGCTCATACGTGGTCTGCGTCTAGTCTTGCATTTTTCTTAGTGTTTTAAATAATGTTAAGTTAATGCTTTTCCTGGTTTGTTCAGAAATCATCATTCCATGCCTGGATAAAAGAAAAGCGGATAGCATTTTTTTTCATAGTACACGTGTCGTTTTTCTACAACATTGCTACATAACAGAGTGCTTTTTTTATAGTTTAAATGCAGAAAGAAACGCATATAAATTATATTTTACATCACTAGCATCAGGGCATTGAATGTGTAGCTCTGAACAAACCATAATAAAACGATAAATCACTTTCATTTAAAACACTGACCAAATGCAAAACTAGATTAAACCCATAGATAAGCTTATGACACACTATGTTCTATATAGAATGAGCGGTTTAAAAATACAAGAAATTATAACATATTATTAATAAACACGGGACACGTGTATAAAAGATTATATAACACAAACATGGATTTATCAGCTGTTATTGGACATTATAATTTTTTTATTATCTATATAATATCCTCTAACGGTAAAGCATAGTCGCAAGCTAAATCCTTAGAAATGGCTGATTGATGATGATTATGATTATTGGTTTTAATTAGTTTCTCCCTCAAGATATATGATTAAATCAGTTAGCTGCTAAAGTCATAGTTTCCTCCAGCAGTATCGTGTAACCGTCGGATTATACACTAACATTATAATTCAAAAGATATTATTGTTTACTTATAAAAACATACATTATAAAGACTAAAGAATAGAACTGAAGAAAGGACATTTAACTATATCTTCTTATACGAATATACTCAATATTACGAGTAAATAATACAGTTATGATAGTAAGAATATTTTTGCCCAAATTAATAGGGTCTTATACTCCTTTAAACTAGTTCATTTTAAGTGACAGATGTTTGGTTTTATTTCTGTATGATCTTGATAAGTAACTTATAGGGCGTTTGCAATCACATGACAAAAAGCACGTGATTTGTGTTTACTTTCTGTAATGGTGTACAAGTAATAATGGCCGCTGTATTAATAAAGTTTTATATAGGCTCGAGCTTTTTTAAAATGATGTGTTGTGTTTTAAGTCTTATTAAGTTTAAGCTGTATTATGTATGTTAAATAAAATTGGCTATTTTATTATTATCATAGACATAGATCATAGACGATGTGAGCCTATTAGTGACTTGACTAGATAGCCTATTCACCCAACACTATCAATTGACATCGTAGCCTAGCCTACGAAACATTAATAGTGTAGGCCTATAAAATGAAATTGAAAGTGTAAATAGGTCTAGCCGGCCCTAGCCTAATCACATTAATCAATTAATCTACAGTACTACTATTTACCTCCATATTTTTTAGTAGGATAGCCAATATTCAGATGTGAATTTTGCATGATAAAGAAGTACTTCACTTTCACCACGTTACATTTGTACCTCAAGTGGGTTCTTTATTTACACAAATACGTCACTAAAAACCTAAGCCACGCCCACTAAGAACGCTCTATTGACAATTTTGGAAATTTCCTACAACAAAGGCATAAAAACATTGTCAGCATTTAGATATAGGACCAAAATTATTTTAAAAGTATACATTTTGAAAACATACTACAAACAGAAAAACGAAAAGAAGCTTATCTATTTCATAAAAAAAAATATTAAGATTCTGAGAAAATGAAAATTAAACGCTTATTTGTTATTTACAATCGGCATTGGTGTCACTTGTAAACTTACAAAATAAATATTACAAAACTTATAAGGCTAACACTAATGTATTCAATATAAAAAAATAAGGTATATTCATAAACAACTAAAAATACCAAAAGTAAAGAGAAAAACGTATTAACACTCTCTTATAGCATCGTAATACCTCAGAGTGGGGGGGGGAAGAACAGAAACATTAACCTTATGTAATTTGTATGCAAGATTTCAGTGTGCACAAGAAATTGCGTACTAGAAAGTTGAAGACAGCATAGTGTTATTACGTCATAATTCATAAATATATACACACGTAATCTCTACGTCAAAATTAAATATAAAGTGCTCGAAGACAATTTAAAAAAAAAATCTTTTATTAAAGTGGATTTTGGGTACACTCTATGACTCTGTCCACATGTAACAGGACCGGCAAGGATCTGTATCGAATGATCGGAACTCGCTGAAAGTGGGAAAACCTTTTTAAGCATTATCAATGATATTAATGTCTACCTTACTACCCTACCTCAATGCATATTACGCTACATTGAAATGTAATGTTTCTTGCATAATTTCGTTTTAGCGTGGTATTATACATTTAAAATATTATTTAAAATGTATTTTTAGTTATTCATTGAAAACATACTTGTTAATTCTAGATCTGAAGAAAGAACATTTTGATTATATCTCCTAATACGAATGTACTCAATGATACCAGTAAATATTATAGTTAGATATTAAAAAATGATTTTGCAAAAATAAATAACGTTTTATACTCATTTAAACCAATTTGTGCATTTTAAAGACCAAGTGAAGAGCTTTTTATCAAAATTGTGTTATCATTTGATTTTGATAGTAAATAGTGCATTCATTATCTGAATGTTAATAAAATCAATATACAAAATATAAAAAATAACTTTCAAAAATTAGTTCAATAATTGCGCTTAAATGTGTGTGTTTATCGGAGGAAAAATCAAAATCTCGTAGCCATTTGAGATGTTTACCGGCAACATTGGAATATGACGTCAGAGAAGGGATTTCGACCAGGAAAAATGAATATAGTCACGTGTTTTGAATATATTTCCACATGTTTTTAACCTTTGCCAGGTACTTGTTTTTAATTAAATGGTTAAATATGGATTTAGAGCGTCATGTTGTGTTTATTTATTTTCTTTCTCAAACATCACTCGGTATGAGGCTATTCTAAATTTCGTCCCTTTAAGAAAAATCTCTTCAGTTGGTCTTAAAATGCCACGGATGTATTTTTTTTTCTTTTTTATTATCTTGATAACCTACATAAACATTTTCAATTTAAAAGTGCACATTTTAAAAACGGTAATTCTAAAAACCGAAAGAGGAGTATAATCATAACTTTCAATATTTCAATACATAGAAGATTCTGGAAAAATTAAAAACCAAACTGTAATTTTTCCTTCTTTTTTTCCTATCAAAATCTGTGTCACTTTTAACTTAAAAATATGAATCACTTATGGGGCTAACACTAAAGTATTTAATATTAACCAATATTTTGCATTTGCACTCTTCCAGAGTGCAATGACTTGCTTCCATTTTTGTTAGCTTGCCGAAACCCTTTTTATCATATAATAAAAAACAAGAAAACCGTAAAAACAAAGTTTTTATTATACTCCCTTTATTTGTAAACTAAGTTTACCATCATGTAATTAAATAATTGACAGAGTACTGCAAATGAAACGTACAGAAAAAATATATGTGTCGCAAATCTCAAAAATATCTCCTTACTCCGTATGAATTGTTCTAAAAATAATCTTAGCGCATATTTTTTTTTCTAGCTTTGCCCCGAAAAAGTATAAAAAGTTGCATAGGCATTTTTAACGCGAAATCAAAATATTTCTTATACTTTCCTTTTAAGAAATGAATATTGTCGTAAGTGTAGTATTATTAAGTTGTAATGCAACTTAAAATAAAGGGAGTAATAATGGCTTTTTTCTATTCTTGACATATTTATTTATGTTATTTATCATCTTTACAGTTATTTCCATTGCGTAGATTTGTGTAGCTCGCCTTTAAAACAAAAAACCTTCTAAAAACATTTTCTTCTCACTTCTAAATATTTTTAATTATGAAAAAAAAAAATTTTTTTTAGATACTTTAATCTTTTCTGAATCCCATGAATATAAAATTGTTAATTGACTAGAAAAGTTTCATTGAACTTCAGATCGATATATAACTGCGCACCAGGAGAATGATGGGACACGAATAGTGCGTTTGTGGATGGTCTACTCACTTGTCAGTGAGAAATTATACTGTTTCCGCTGCAGATTGTTTGCTGTTGATGTTAACGAAACAACATCTAAGTTTGTTACTGGGTTTAAAGCGTGGTAAAAACGGAGTCCAAAACTACATTATTCACGACACAACTGAAGAGCACCTATGTTGCCATGAAAAATGGAAAACATTGGCAGCAGGACTTAAGCTATGTAAAACAATTGTTAAGGCTAATTGTTTTTATTTTGATTTTATGGTCACAAACGTTGAGTTTATTTTCTTCTTTGCTAAAAATTAAATATTTATAAAAGTACTATAAGGAAAATATTATACAAAATTAATAATCCTAAATGTTAAATAGGGGGGGGGGCTACATCAAGTTGAAGTACTTTGGATTCTTTACAAATTGTGTCCATTTGTGTATTTGTAGGTATAACGGTTTAAGAGTAGATCTGTTTTTATGAAATCTCTATAAAATCTAGCATGGCGGCCGTAGCCATTGCAACCAATGCACTTTCAAACTTTTAAAAATGATATTTCTGATAGATCCTAGTTGTGTGGTAGATGTATAAAACGTTTTGACTGAGAACCATTAGAAAAGTGGGTACATACCCGCCTCCAAACTTAAACTATGTTTTGCTAAATGTCATAATGTGGATAATGAATCGTAGGAGGGGATTGCTGAGGAACATATTATCAATTATTACAATCTATGTGTTTTTGTATTCGTCTTTTTTTTTTAAATAAATAAATGTTAGCGCTAGAATAAGCAATTTAAAAAAAAGATGTTGGTATTTATCTAGTTGAAATCAAGATACTTGCATTTCAAAGTATTTATTTTCATTAAAATGCGTATGTTAATATTGTTATGGACCTCTTTAGGTTGATTATTATTACGACTCGTTAAATCGGATTCAATGAATATAGTTGTATCTTTATTAGAAGTCTCTAGATTCTGCTAATCTGTAGCCCAAGCTAGGGGTTCCTTGACTGACAGGTCTATGCAGTAATGTAGTTATATTCGTGATAATTATCTTCAACACCTTTCTCAACAACGATAGATCAAACAACTCCAGTTGTTGAATAAACAATTTTATTTAAATTGTAGACTCAATATAAACGATCAATAAACTTCATCAACTGGTGGCAACATAAGTATCAATAAAATGGCATTATATGTACATGTATGAATATAGCGACTTCACTCTACAAACGTTTAAACTGAACTAACTTTTAAGGAGGTCGGAACTTTACAAAGAAAACTATCATCGAAGATTCTACAGGGTCTTAATACGCATTTTAACCTCTTTCTCTATAATTACTACGATCCAGAATTATCCCCCAATTTCCACGGGATTTGAACGAATTATTTTATTTAAACTGCCCTCAGGGCATAAAGGTCAAACCTTGGTCGCTTTGGACTCTGATACGCACTTGTTAAGAGGTCAATGCCTTACTACGTCATTCATTTATGACCGAGATTCGTAACATCCCCCCCCTTCTAAAGCTTTATAATTATTTCCTTTACATTTTAACCATACGAAAAATGTTAATTTTAAGGAATAATTATAAAAGAAAATATTCCGGGAAAAACAATACAGTTCAATTGGCGATCTCAATAATTCAATCGAACTGATAACAATAACATAATAATATATGCAATATAAATTCATCTTATCAAATGGCTTAACTATAGTCATTCAATCATTCAATTTTTAATTCAAAACAATGGACAATTAAATTGTTTATCTAAATCTTGTATACAAGAAAAATACATAATCATTCTTAATAGATATAATATAATACCAGTTAATAATTTCTATTACATTGAACATTCCACTGTAATAAAAACTCTCTCGTCCATTTAATTTATAAACTAATATCTTTTACATTTGTAATCAAACAACAAAAGAAAAAATCACTTAACAGACACGACTTATTTTTTCATAAGGAGAAAAAAAACCAAACGCTCTAATAGAACACATGCTAGGCCTAACTCAGTTACAAAACAAAAAAAATACTACTAGACCTGACCTAATTACACGTTACAAACATTATTGCTCGTGTAGACAGTATTTTTTTAAGCCTGTAGGCTGACTAACACATTAGACAACTTTCTGTGGCGAGACAACAGATTGAGGTCAATTCCGCCTTTCTCTCTCTCTCTCTCTCTCTCTCTCTCTCTCTCTCATTCTCAATTGATTTTAACAAGGTTGACATCGCTATGCAAATTTACCTCATCACAGCCTAGGTCAAAAAAATATTGCTACGCGATTAAATAGTTATCGTAACTAAATGAGCATTATTTAACAACCATTATCTTCTCAAAGTCAAATTCATTTATGTTATTTTAAGAACATTAAACATAGTCTGTTCACGAATTAAAATAGTTTATAGCAAAAATCATTAAAAATATTTCAATCTTTCATTTTACCATGACCTTTCGACGTCATTATTTTCTTTTTAAAAGAGTTCACATCGTAGCAGTTTTGAATTGACACATTCAGACAATCATGGATTTACTTAAAACAAATTGGTTAATTCACTTAATTAACTATCAATTAAAGCAAGTTATCATCTTCATACAATCTTAGTACTACACAGTAAGTACTTATTTTCTTTAGATTACATCAAAGACATTTCAAATACAATATTATTGAAGTAGAAAAGAGTTAAGCATAGGCTACTATTAATTTTTTTCAGAGCGAAATCAATGTAACAATTTATGTACAAAACAAACTGCTGGTTTTGACTGGTGTGGTGATAACATTCCATCTCCAATCTTTCCATTTTGTACGGTGGAATCCATTGCTCTTTTCCAATTTTCATAAAGGTTTTATTCATTATTCATAGATTCTAGGTTCCTCTGTTACTTCACAGTGTTCAGGTCTACCCAATCTTTTGATTGTCGGTACAATTCATTCAATCTATTTTAACTAATACAAAAAAAAATAGATTAGTTTTACAATCTTGACATGAAATCCTTAATTAATCATACATTAGTTGAACATTGGTGTGTCAACATTATAAATTTTCAACCATGAAATTCTCAATCATTCTGGTTTACAGTGTCAAGTCAGTGGCACATCCTAAATTTTTACAACCTAAGGATTACAAAGTTTTATTAGTTTCTACTTTTGATCTGCTTTTCATGTAACAGTATCCTAAAAGTGAAAAATCATATATAATACATTTCTTGGAATTCTTGTTAGTCATAGTTCTGTCTTGCTGCAACTATTTTTACCCTTCATTATCATACATTCAATGATAATATTACAAATGAATAAATTCACATAGAAGAAATTTGCATACTGACTCAGTGCAATTATTTCAACAACAGTACATGATAAAATAAATTTCCATAGTACAATCATAAACATTTCTCAATACTTTAGTGATAGAAAATTCTCTTTTCTTAAAACCATTTACATCTTTATCAATCAAATTATCCCCTCTGTCAAATGTTTCAATTATCATTTCCAGAGATTCTCAAACATATCTTATAATCAGTCCACATTTATAATGTCCTCTGATATAGAAACCAATTCTGCGGATAAAACTGATCTTTTTCTCTTATAGCAATTATTTTAAATGCTCAACCTAACAAGTTTGTTTAGAAATATCACACTATAATGATATTTACTCTAACAATACTTTTACTCATTCCTTTTTTCTTCACAAGTAAGGGATTTAGTTTTAAAATAGTAAGTTTGGTCTAACTATCAGTGAATTTGTCATTCAATTCATCCTGTACTCCAGGCATGAATTTTACAAATAAGAGTAACAATGTTAACAACATCAAGCTTATTCCAATTGTTTTCAGAAGGTAAGGCTTTATCATTTTCAAATGATATAATATTTTTGCCTTTCTTTCATCACACAACAATGGCATCTGCATGTAAGCAGTGTACAATTTTTTTCTAACAAACACAGTTATGTCAGACAAAAAATATATGTACTTATCTAGGTACTTGCTCAGCCCAAGGAGATCCAATTCGGTCTGCCATTCCTCTGGAAGTAGTTTGAGTGGTCCTCGGACAGTGGGTCCAAAGATTGGTCCATAGGCTCCTCGACTTTCCGGATGGGATTCAGTTGACATCTCCTGCTCCAGGCATAAGTTCTTTAGGACTGGATTGAAGAGTTCCGGGGCGAAGTTGGTCCCTCGATCTGTCGGTATGGATTGTGGTAACCCATAGCTTTTGGTAGTTTCGGTCCAGCTCTCCGCACTCGTTTCTTCAGTGATGCTCCTCCAATCTTCATCTGTACCGGCAACTGCAGGTTTGCATTGTTGTTTGTTTATGCTGTGGTCTATCTGTTCATAGACATCAGTAGTAGGATTTTCTTTCTCGTCGACAGCTTTCTCATGTAGCTGTAGCAACTCTGGGTCTACTTTCTGCTCAGCAATCAATTCATTTTGTGATGACTTCTTTGATTGTTCATTTCCTTTCGGACAATCTTCACTCATGGAGAAAATAGTAGTATCACGTTCCACTCCTTCTTCCTCTTTCTTCTCTCGTGGGAGAATTTCTTCTTTCTTTTCCTTTTCTTGTGAGAGAATTTCTTCTTTCTTTTTCTGTGGTGTCATACCATTTATGACATCACCTACAGGATAAAGTTCTTTTTCTTTTCCTGTCTCCACCATAGGACTAGGGTTTGGATTTTCCTTCACAATCAGTTCAGGTCTCACCCTCCCTTTCGCCAAATCATTTGCTAGGATAACGGATATGCCCTCAACAGGAAGTTTTGATATTACTCCAACTGTCACATATCCTGTCACCAAGTCAGATGTGAGGTATATCCTATGTAGAGGTATTTCTTCTTTCCATTCAAAACCTCTCAATAGGACGGTCTGTCCTGTCAATGTATTATCATTCAATGGTAATACATCTTTAAGCAGCAGTGTTAATGATGCTCCTGTGTCTCGTAATATTTTTACGGACTTCAGTGGTCCTTCCTTTTGTAAGGCCACACAACCTTCACTAATGAACGGTTGAAAACTGCACAGGGTCTCTGTGTCAATTTTATTCTTCCCTTGACCATGACTTACGGGTGTTGTTTCATCTTTCGATGATTTCAGACTCTTGTTCGAGTCAAAAATACTTTGGTCTACTTTTTCGTCTCTGTGGACTCGGACAATTAATCCAATAGTAGCCATTCTGTATTTATAATCAGGATATTTATCCTCATTATCTTCAGTTGTAGATTTCTCTACCTTCTGACTTTTGCTCTCAGGCAAATCCACCCTCAGTGTTTCTGGTTTAGAAGAATCTTTCTTCGAATTCAGTTCGTTTGTATCTTCGCTTTCTTGTACATTCTGTATTTGTGCATGGCTGGCTCACATGACCACTTTGTTAGGTCTTTTATCTTTCCTTATACTCCAACAGTCTTCTATGCTATGTCCGGTTCTTTTACAAAAAGTACATTGGACGTTTTTGTAGACAGGTTTTTTATTAACATCATTTTGTTTCACAAAATGCTCTTTTTCACGATGTTGTTGTTGTGTGTTTTCTGCTGGCCGTTGTGACCGATTAAAATTCTTTCCATCAGCTGTCCTATGACACAATGTGTACTGTTCAGCTAAATCAGCAGCCTTATGTGGGTCAGTGATATCCCGCTCGGATAAATACATTCTTATATCCGGCCTCACTTTGTTAATAAAATCCTCTAAGAGAATGATATCTTTCATTTCTTTTAATGTGGAGATATTTCTGGATTTTATCCACTGATCCATTAGCTTTTCTTCTGCTCGAAGGAAGTCTAAGTGTGTTTGGTAAGGGGACATTGTATACTGACGGAACCTTTTCCGATAACTTTCCGGTATCTGGTTATAGGCTTTAAGTACAGTGTCTTTAATGACTTCATAATCATTTAAATGCTCCTCTTTTAACAATAGAACACAATCTCTTGCCCTTCCCTGAGTAAAAGCTGTTCTTACTAATATTCCCCATTTATCTTCTGGGAACTTAAAATCTCTGCAAGAAATCTCAAAGGTCTGGAAGAAATTAGCTATTTCACTTTCTTTATCAATGTAGGTAGGGACTAGCTTTTTCCATCTGGCCATCTCTACATCACTATGAGATTCTTTTTTAGTAGCTCCTATCTTCGCTAGCTCTATTCTTTCCTGACTTTCTGTTTCTCTTTGACTTTTCTTATCTCTTTCCTGACTTTCTATTTCTCTTTGACTTTTCTTATCTTCCATCTCAAGCTCAAGACGTTTTTCTTCCATCTCAAAACGTTTTTGTTCCATCTCCATTTCCATCCGTTTGATTTCTAACTGAAATCTAAACTGTTCTGACATAGATTTCGACGTCTGACCTTCAACTTGATATCCCTCCGCGCTTGATTCTACTTTCAACTTGCCACTCGCAATCAACACATCTTTTATCTGCTGTGTCAACACAGTCCTCGATGGTGTAGTCTCAGTAACTTCTATCTTTAAGATCTCAGCGATCTCTTTTAACTTCTTTATTGATAAAGTTTTCAGAACTTCTTCTTCTGGATTTTCAATAAATTCCATTCTTTAGTTAAGAGATTTATAAAGTGGTAAATTTCCAACTTACGTTTTTCCAATCGGAAGAATGAATTCAGCGTTATTAGGCTTGCTCAGTAGGTCACGGCTTCAACACACAACACAACACAACTTGAATATATGCTTCACTATACAACTATATCGGACGAAGACCCCAAACTGTTATGGACCTCTTTAGGTTGATTATTATTACGACTCGTTAAATCGGATTCAATGAATATAGTTGTATCTTTATTAGAAGTCTCTAGATTCTGCTAATCTGTAGCCCAAGCTAGGGGTTCCTTGACTGACAGGTCTATGCAGTAATGTAGTTATATTCGTGATAATTATCTTCAACACCTTTCTCAACAACGATAGATCAAACAACTCCAGTTGTTGAATAAACAATTTTATTTAAATTGTAGACTCAATATAAACGATCAATAAACTTCATCAACTGGTGGCAACATAAGTATCAATAAAATGGCATTATATGTACATGTATGAATATAGCGACTTCACTCTACAAACGTTTAAACTGAACTAACTTTTAAGGAGGTCGGAACTTTACAAAGAAAACTATCATCGAAGATTCTACAGGGTCTTAATACGCATTTTAACCTCTTTCTCTATAATTACTACGATCCAGAATTATCCCCCAATTTCCACGGGATTTGAACGAATTATTTTATTTAAACTGCCCTCAGGGCATAAAGGTCAAACCTTGGTCGCTTTGGACTCTGATACGCACTTGTTAAGAGGTCAATGCCTTACTACGTCATTCATTTATGACCGAGATTCGTAACAATATTTATAAAAAAAGACATAATATTGGCTATACAAATAAAATAGTAAGATATATAGACTAATATATATAATAGTCTTTACCTCTGTTGCTTTTAATATATATATATATATATGTTTACATTAACATTTATAATAATATAATTTATGTTAATATATAAAACAAGGAAAACAAAACAAATGGAGAAATAACACATAGATGCGGGCCTTAAACGAAACATATGTAGAAGGAGAACCATCTTAGTTATTGTACCGAATCTATGGTTGTTAATTGAGCAAACAAAAATACCCTAAAATTACCCGGAATCCTACAGGTTTGTTTGTTCAGCGAACCAATAGATGTTCTTTGTGCATAATCGTTTTCAAGCAAGGTTCATCTCTCTTTATGCACCTGATGTATGTATAAAAGGACCTAATCTTTGAATGTTTATATCAGATTCCTGACAACTCCTTCATCTGTCGTCTGTGTAAGTATATGTATAATATATACATTTAGTTTATAAACTGTATCGCAATTTTATTCTAACGCGTGATGAATTGTTAAAACTCTCTTTGGATTTCTTTTGTCTATAGATATTTAATTATTATCATAACTATTCAAGTATTTTGTATTGCTGCACAGGTATTGCTAGTTATATGATTGGGGCAAAGGTAGATTTCTGGCTAAATAGGTCGCCTCTACCCGAGCCATTTAGCCCTATTTCCAGCCTCTAGACTGTCGAGTCACTATTATTCTATTAATATTTGTTATATTAAAGTATATTTACGAGCAGACAGAAAGGGAACAAAAATATCAATGTTTAATATATGTCAGTGAATAATGTCAAATGTCTTTTATGTTTAAATAATAGTTAAGATATAGTTATACGATATCACAAATAACATATTAATGTATTTATAATAACTTAAAGACCAAGTAAAGAGCTTTTTATCAAAATAGAGTTAACATTTGATTTTGATAGTAAATTGTGTATTCAGTATGTGAATGTTAAGAAAAAACATTTATACAAAATATCAAGATAAATTTTAAGTAATTAGTTAAATATTTGCACTTAAATGTGTGTGTTTTTCGGAGGAATACTCCAAATCTCGTAGCCATTTGAGATGTTTTTATTTCCGGCAATATAGGAAAGTGACGTAACATAAAGGATTCCGACTAGGAAAAATGAATATTGTCACGTGTTTTTAATCTATTGCCACATGTTTTGAATCTTTTCCCGGTTCTTATTTTTAACAAAATGGTTAAATATAGATTTATAGCGTCTATTTTTATTTATTTATTTCCCTTGTGACACGTCACTGCCGTATGAGGCTATTCCAAATCTCGTTCCTTTGAGAAAAACCTCTTCACTTGGTCTTTAATATTTCATTAGCAAAGAAGGACTTACATTGTCATTAAAAAAAAGATTGGAAAAAGTTGTGCAAAAATTATGGGATTGATTCATTACTAAATAAAATTAGATTTTATTATGAAAAGTTCTATAATATATACTTTTTAATTTTATTTTAAATATTAATAACTTTTTGAATTCGGGATTTAAATTAATAAGGCACTTTTTTTCAATTTGTCATTCAATTTTGCAAATACTTTTACATTTGTTTCATTTAAGCACGAGATTTTAATTTCATCACAAGAAAATGAAACTGTTTCTTATTCTGCTTTGTTTGGCTGTTGTGTTGGTGAGCGTCTATGCCGAGGTAGAACGGGCTGCCGGAGATGCGCCTGAAAGCAAGCCTGGCAGTGAAAATAGTAGGCCTAAAGGTGGTGACAGTGGTGAAAGTAAAGAGGTGATACATTAATTATATAAATTGAATTTCTTAGTTAGCTTGTGATGTTATCTTTTATTAGGGCCAATACATTAATTAAAACTAAATGGTGACTTTTAATAAAAAGAGACAATTTCTGGTTTTATTTTAATTTTGTAAAAAAAAAAAAATTTTAAGTAATGCATTTTTCAGACACGTTTTTTTAATATATATTTCTAATAGCATAATGATATTAATTTAAAATATAGAATACTTGTTTTTAGCGGTGTTTTCTTTCGAAAAGTTTGACATACATATAATGTATGTGAATTAAGGATGCTATTATTAAATTTAATGTATTTCAATTTGCGGATCATTAAAAATCTCCATCACATTCGACTTTTAGCTAGACTATATAACGTTATTGATTGTTAAAGCACAATTTATTGTGGCAACGTTTTCAAATCAAATATGTTAACTGCACTTAGACGTAAAACATTGAATGAAATATAGTCTTTGTAATGCGCTGCTGCTAGAAAATTGTTCTAGTCATACGTACCATGCAATTATATATATTTATATATTATATATAATATATACAGTCTCTCTTTCATCTACTTTAGTAATTGATATAGAAGTGTTTGAGACCATATATTGAACACAGTAGCAAAACCCTCACATTTTTCAAAACTATATATATATATATATATATATATATATATATATATATATATATATATATATATATATATATATAAATATACATAGAATGCAGATCTTGTATTTTAAGCACCTTGTTATACGACAGTGAGAGCTGGACAACATATATGTCACAGGAACACCACTTAAATACGTTCCACCTACGCTGCTTGCGTCGAATTCTAGGCACCACCTGGGAAGAAAGCAAATCAAACCAGGAAATCCTAAGTCAGGCCAATATACCAAGCATGTATGCGTTGCTATCACAGCGTAGACTGTGTTGGCTTGGCCACACCAGGCGCATGAATGATGGCCGAGTACCAAAGGATATCCTTTATGGAGAAATCGCCGCGTTATCTCAAGCCACAGGTCGGCCTCTTCTTAGATACAAAGATGTGGTGCAGGCAGGACCTCAGGGGAATGAACATAGTCGAGGACTTATGGGAGGAGGCTGCAGCTGACTGAGGAAATGGCGACAGGCCGTCTACAATGGCATGGCCTCTTTGGAAGAAAAAAGGGCCAGGGCTGACATTGACAGAAGGCAGAAAAGGAAGGCAAAAGCATCCTCCATACAGCCGCCCTCAATGTTCAAATGCGAGGGATGCTTAAGAGAATGCCACTCGAGGATCGGGCTGTTCAGCCACAGCAAGCGCTGCCCCTCATTGAAATCCCAAAACCCCTAGGGCGCATCCATTGTCTTGCGACAGAGATTGGAGCCATAAATATATATATTTATATATTATATATATATATATATATATATATATATATATATATATATATATATATATATATATATATATATATATATATAAAATAAAGATTGAATGTATTCAATGTTTTATTGTCAATAAATTGAAATAAGTAGCCGCCTGTTAAAGTAAAATTACCGCTTTTAGTGACATCCTTGCCTTCTGTATTTGTACAAACTATCGAAGTATTATTCGTTGTGTATTAAATTTTGCAAATTTATTTCGTAAAGATTTAGTTTCCAACACTAGTATGCATTTATGAAAAACAGCACAGCGTTCAGGCTGTTTTTTCTTAGTTAGCTATGCTCTTATTAATAAAGAAATTTTGTTTGAAGGTTTATAGTAGCATCATGAGCAGGGGCGAAGCCAAGTTTGGGGCTGAAGGGGACTAATATATAAATACCAATAAAATCAGGCAATAGGATGAGCACGTAATGTGTCTCCTTAGATAATATTGATCGGATATTTTTTTTTCAGAACTTATGAAATGCAATCCTAAGCTAAAGCTAGACATAATGTTATACTTTTAATAATCTTCTATAGCCAAAACTTTTTTTTCTTAAGTATTTAAGTTTTAATTATTTTTTTTTATTAGAACAAAATTATTTTTTTTAACATGCATGGATGACAAACTAACAACAGTTATGTTAACAAGTGTTTCCTTAACATAAATACGAAACGAATTAATTGTGCTTATTAATTAATTTTTTTTTCAATTCTTTTTTCAACAGGACTTTTTGGGTTTGAAGAATTTATTTAAATCCAAACGTTACATCTTGCTGTACAATGTGAAGTAGAACTAAAGCTGTTAAGCTACATTTCCTCATTGTGTTTCTTGATGTTTTATATAACATACATTGATGAGGAAATAGCAAAAGAAAAGCTATAAAAGCTTACAAGACGATGTCATATTAATAAAAGTTTATGCTTTTTTTAGAAAAAAAAAAGTATTGTAAACAATAGTTAAAAAATAAAGAGTAAATTTAAACATAAATTTTTAAAATGTGTTTTATATCTATTTTACCATACCTTGCAATTGAAGTTAGTACTGAAATTATAAATGGGATAAACTAGGTTGATTGATTAAAATGTGTGTAACGGACAATAAAAGGAATAAAAGAAATCCGACGCTTAGATGTAAACTGTATAAAGAAAAAAAAAAGTATAATGTATTTTCAAACTGACATAAAGCCTCAAAAAATGTTTAGTCTTGCTTTTGTATTAGTGATGTTAAGTTAATGATTTTTCCTGGTTTCTTTCGGAAACAAATTCCATGCCATGATAATAAGAAAGCGGATTGCATTTTAATTTATCGAAAAACACGATTCCTTTAAATTTCCTTTTCTACAAAATTGTTTCACAAACATAGGTCCGTTCTTAGTTCAAATGCAATAAATAAAAAACGCATATAAATTATCTTCTAAAACAGTAGCATCAGGGCATTGAATGCGCTGTTTGAACAAACCACAAAAACTGATAAATCATTTATATTTAAAAACACTGATCAAAATGCACAGCTAGATCAAAAACATGGATAAGCTTATGATGCTGCTGTTTTCTGTATTGATGTAGCGCCTTTAAAATACAAGTTCTGATAATATAATCGCATTATAAACAAACAAGGAAAACGTAAGTTAAGGATAATATAACAAAAAAATTAATTTATCTGCTTCTATTGGGCAGTATAATTGTTTTATAATATATATATCCTCGAATGTTGTGGTAAAGCTGCAGGCTAAATGCCTTAGAAATGACTGGAAAATATGTGGTCGATAATCTCATTGCAGTCCTTGGCTTGAGAAGAGACGAAGGATAGATGCTATGAGGACCTCAGTGATACCATAAAGAAGATTCCAACATCGGAACACGTAATCCTGCTGGGTGACTTCAACGCCAGAGTGGGATCTGAATAGGGGCATCTGGCCAGATTATCTCCGTCACTTTGGTGCTGGCAAGATAAACGAAAATGGGCAGTGTCTGCTGGAATTGTGTACTTACTATAAGCTCTGCATTAAAAACACTTTTTTAAAAACAAAACCGCGAAACAGAGTCTCTTGGAGACACGCTAGATCAGGGCACTTCATCAACTGGACCAAATCATAACAAGAAAAAGCGATCTCGAGTGCGTACTCTTAACACGAAGCTACCACAGCGCCGACTGCGACAAAGATCACGCTCTAGTGTGCTGCAAGATAAGACTGAAGTCCCAAAAAATGTACGCCACACATAAAAAAGGTAAAACCCGTTTAGCTGTCACCAGAATGGCGAACCCAAACCTCTGCTCTGAGTTCACACAGTCTCTGGAAGTATCATTCTTGAACTACACTACCATTGGAATCGAGGAAAGCTGGAAGTTTATTCGCGATGCCATCTACAAATCAGCTTTGTCTGTGTTCGGAAAAAAAAAGAAAAAATTTGATTGGTTTGATGACAACTTGCTTGAAACGACTGCCACCATTGAGGCCAAAAGAGATGCCCTGGTAATATACAAAAAAGACCCCACACAGAAAAACCTATCAAGGCTAAGAACATGCAGAAACAACAGCCAGAAAACTGCTAAAAATGCGCAAACAACTTTTGGAAAGACCTCTGTCAGGACATACAGGCCTGCGCAGACAGCGGCAACATAAGAGAAATGTATGAGGGTATTAAAAAAGCCTTCGGTCCCACCATTGGCAGGGTTGCACAACTCAAATCAAATGACGGAACAATCCTCAAAGACTGTGCTGCACAGATGGAACGATGGGCGGAATACTACGAGAACCTGTACCAGATAGAAAACACAGTATCAGCAACTGCGCTGGCCAGCATCCCAACTCTGACAGAAATGGAACATTTTGATGTACCTCCTACTCAAAACGAGCTTAGATCGGCCATTGACATGCTTGCCCTGCAGAAGTTATTCAGGCAGGCAAATTTGCAATACTGGAACCTTTTCACAAGCTGCTTTGTCGCTGTTTCGGAGGAAGGAACCATCCCCCAGGACCTAATAGATGCAAATAATGTGACTATCTACAAAAACAAGGAAGATCGCCCCGACTGTAACAGCTACAGAGGAATTTCACATTTGAGTGTAGTGGGCAAAGGCTATGTCCGCATAATCCTCAATAGGTTACAGATAATAGACGAACGGGGTACCCCGAGTCTCAATGCGGTCTTAGGAAAGGAAGAACCACTACTGACATGATATTCTCATTAAGGCAACTGCAGGAAAAATGTCGCCAACAATGGCAACCACTGTATATAGCCTTTGTTGATTTGAACTAGGCATTCGACCTGGTCAGTAGAGGCTGTCTCTTTGCTCTGCTGGGGAAAATTGGTTGCCCCCAAAAATTGTTGAAAATGGTGTCATCATTCCACAACGACATGCATGGTACTGTTTAGTTTGACAACTCAGTTTCGAAGCCTTTCCCTATAAAAAGTGGTGTGAAACAAGGATTTGTGATGGCTTCAACACTCTTTTGCATATTCTTTTCCGTTTTACTTGAACATTCGTTTAGAACGTCAAACGACAGAGTTTTCATACACACCCGATCGGACAACAAACTGTTTAACCTGGCGCGCCTCAAAGCTAGAACAAAGATCAAAAAGGTTCTGATTCGTGAGATGCTGTTTGCTAACGATGCTGCCCTCTCTGCACATACAAAAGAATAACTATAAAGTCTGGTCAGTGTTTTGGCAGAGGCTTGCCGGGAGTTTGGCCTAACAATCAGTCTGAATAATACTGAAATCATGGGTCAGGATGTTACATCAATCATTAACATTAACATTTGCTGCCATACTCTTCAAGTCACAAAAGAATTCACCTACTTCGGTTCGTGCATTTCAGATAATCTGTCAATCGACAACGAGATAAGCAAGAGAGTGGGGAAGGCATCTGCTTCCATGGCTATGCTATCAAAGCGTGTTTGGGAAAACTCAAAACGTACGATAACCACGAAAATGATGGTCTACAGGGCATGCATTCTCAGTACACTACTGATATGGTGCAAGTATAATGCAAGTAAAATGCATATATAAAGCAAGGGAACTGACTTATGTAAATCAATTGTAATATTAAGTAAGAGTTATAAAACTTAGAATAAAACCCAGATGTGGATATTAAATAAAACCTAGAATCTTGATTGATAGATCGGAAGTGATGACATGAAAAAACACGCGGTTTAATTAGTCTCCTGCAGTGTCTTGTAAAAGGATAGACGTGTGATTGTATTCTAAAATGGACTCAGAATAATTAAATATAAAAGTATTGAAAATATAACAGTGTTTCGTTGATGTGAAACGTAAATTGTGACTTAATGTGAATTAAAGATTATATTGCTGCAATAGGAGCGTTTCTTTCATTATATTGTTACAAAAGTAGTTTTATTTCCATAATTATATTGGTTCTATTATTATTAACTAAAGTTAAAAAGAAATAATATTAAACCCGAAATGTTTCCGTGTTAGGAATAAAACATGCATATGTCTAGACACTACGTCATAGCATTAAAATACGTCATATGCACGAGGGTTGAAGATCGTTAGTTTAGTTCTAGCTTGGGCGCTAATGTGTGAGGACTGTTTTTGACCACTTTCTTAAAGATAGGATTACGGCTTAATACGATATAGAAGAATCTCAACTGATTAAGTTTCATCATATAATATTGGTACATGTATTCTGTGTTACTGTTATTTTTATCATCTCAACTTGTTGGAATAAAATTGTGTTTAATCATTCAAACAGGATTGTGGATTTCCTCTATATTAAGGTACAATTTATCTAAATCACTTCATACACAAAAGATTCACATCATACGAGTCAAATAAACATCAAATCTACTTCAATAACATTAATACTAATTCTTATACAACCTTGTGAGATCCAAGATGGATGTGAATCAAAAGAATATATAATAATACATTACTAAAAATATCATCATACGTCAGTAGCTGATTTCGCACGTGACATAAGATTGGGGGCTAGCGTCCTGGATCTAAAGTTTGTAGGTATAAGAAATTGAGAATATACAACTATTTTAGTGAAAACGATTTAAAACAAATATTTATTCAAATTCTGTCTACGTGGGGGGCACTGTCTGTGTTCGGACATACTGTTTTCAGCTTTGTACACAACCATCCTTAAAATTTATCTTTTACAAATTAACAGTGGTGTAAAAATATTTCAAAGGACTTTATAAAAGGTAAAGTTGAATTTTTTATCTTCTATTTACGTCATTAATATAAAAACATGGCGGAAGCTAATCTTACGTTGGATCAATTGAATATTTTTGCTATCACGTCAGAACAGTTAAATAGCATGTCACTGACCCAGTTAAAAGAGATGGCAAATTCTCTATGAATAGACATTACTGAAGTTACACCAGTAAGGAGTAAATTGATTCAAGATATTAAGGACTGTTTGAAAAGACATGGTAGAATGCTTGAAGAAAATACTATGAATAGTGAAGAATCAGTGGTTCTCAATGTATCAGAAACCCTGAAAAAAGACATAAATAACCATGAAGTTAAAATGAATGGAAATGAACTTAGTGCGGACATGAAATTTCAGTTAGAAATGAAGAAGTTAGAAATTCAATTACAATTACAATTACAATTGGAGAGTAAAAGAATAGAAGCAGAGAACGAGAAAGAGAAAAGATTGGGGGAATTGAAAAAAGAAAGAATCGCTAGTAATGAAATGATTGAATTGGCAAAGTCTCGTTCGTCAACTCATACGATACAGGAAACAAATAATGTGGAACTATATAAGTTTAAAAAGCATATTCCAAGCATGGAGAACATGGACATTGATGAGTTCTTTATGGTCTTCGATAGAAACTCGATCGATTATAATTTTCCTGAAGATAAGAAAGCAGTACTTTTACGTTCAGCTCTAACAAAAGGCAAGGCTCTAGATGTAGTATTGAATTTGACTCCAAAGGAATGCAATAATTATGAACTAATAAAGAGCAGTGTACTATTGAGTTATGTTCTAACTCCAGAAAAGTATCGAAAGTTATATCGTGAGTACAAGAAGGAACCAGAAGTTTCACATGTTGACTTCCTGAGATTAGAGAAAAAGTATCTTGATCGATGGTTACGTTCTAAGAATGTGAATAAAGATTATGAAAAACTATATAATCTCATACTGATGGAGGATTTTACTGAGAAGATTCGCACTAATATAAAAGTTTATTTGGCTGATCGTGGTATTGAAATAGCAGAACAAGCAGCAGTTAAAGCCGATGAATACGTCATTATTCACCCGCATAGCCATTATTTTCAAAATGACAGAACAAGTTTGAGGACTCAAAACAGTAATACAGAGAGGAAGTTAAGATCGACAGAGGATGAAAGTAAACAAAAAGCCGATAAACAAGAGAATTCAAGTTTTGTACAAAAGAGAATTACCTGTACATTCTGTAAGAAAGATGGACATATAAAAAAGAATTGTTGGAGTCTGCATAAAGAGAAAAGACCCATTAAAAACAAGAACAACGTGGTTTTATCACACATCGCCGTACAAACTGAAACTCACATAAACAAAACTGCCCACAAAAGAATTAAAGCTGATAGAAAGACATTTGATGTTAGTCATGAGGAGATGGCGAAACACGCATGTCCAAGTTACTCAAAGTCGGAAAAAGTCTTTGAAATGAAGACCGAGGCTATTGAACATTCTAGTTTCAACTCCAAAGGGAGTGTGACAGATGAACAATCAGTAAAAAAAAACGTTTACTTATGGAGGCAGTAGTGTAGCAAGAAACTCAGTAGGCAGAGAACTACCCGAGTGCATGCTATCGGATGTTAGCGAGGGCTATGTGTCACCTATAGATAATCAAGCTAGAGAACGGAAGATTAAAATTCTACGTGACTCTGGTGCTGATATATCTCTACTGTTGAAGAATACTGTACCAACGTCGAAATTGACTCATACAGGCCAGTATGCCTTAATCAGTACTATGGCTGGAACACTCACGGCACCGTTACATCGTATACAGTTGAAGAGTAATTACTTCACTGGATCTGTTATTGTTGGGATAGTGAAGAAATTTCCCTACAGATGCATTTCATTACTTTTAGGAAGTGACATTGCCAAGAATCAGGTACATCCTTTACTTAAAGAACCCAAAGACTCTGTTCAGTGTAAGAATACTGAAAATTCAGTATGTGTTATCACTAGAGCTATGGAGAAACAGCAGATGACTGATGAATCGACAAAGAAACCAGAACCAACACCAGCGATTGACTTACAAGCAACCTTCATGGCGGATGTTCTAGGTGGTCACTCAAGTCATACTGATCAAAGTAATTTGTCGCCTAGAAAACTACTCATTCTTGCTCAAGGCAAAGATCCAGAGATCGAGAAGCTAAAAGAGGAAGCAAAGAATGAAGGAGAATTAGAAACAATGGCCGCAGGTTATTACCTGAGGGATGAGTTGTTGATGAGGAAATGGAGAGGGAAAGAAAACGACAATGAAACATGCAGCGAAGTACATCAAATCGTGGTACCCAATGTATACCGCATGGACATACTACATATGGCCCATGATTCACCGTATGCTGGTCACCTAGGGATACAGAAAACCTTCGACAAGATTCTTTTATATTTCTTCTGGCCTGGCCTACGTCGTGACGTCACATCGTTTTGCAGATCATGTCATGTCTGCCAGATGGTCGGCAAACCGAATCAGACCATTCCGGTAGCTCCTCTACGACCCATACCAGCATTCTCAGAACCCTTCAGTCACATCATTATAGACTGCGTCGGTCCGTTGCCTAAAACTAAGGCTGGCCACCAGTATCTGTTCACTATAATGTATTCGGCAACGAGATTTCCAGAGGCTATTCCTCTACGTAGCATCAATGCCGACAAAATCTCTGATGCACTTATCGGATTCTTCACCCGATATGGTCTTCCGAAAACCGTGCAGTCAGATCAAGGTTCAAATTTCACATCGAAGTTATTTCGCCAAGTCTTAGAACGGCTGGGTATTCGTCATGCAGTATCGAGTGCATATCATCCACAGAGTCAAGGCGCACTGGAACGATACCACCAAACAATGAAAAACATGCTCCGTACTTTCTGTTTCGAGCATAACGATGACTGGGATCGTGGTATTCCCTTCGCACTCTTCGCAACCAGAGAGGCTGCACAAGAATCTCTTGGTTTCAGTCCCTTTGAACTGGTATTCGGACACACAGTTCGTGGACCACTAAAGCTGTTACAAGAGACATGGTTATCATCCACTGAAGACACTGGTCTACTGACATACGTGGAAAATTTTAAAAATAGACTATAATGCATTAAAAGTTGTCAGATCTAATCTTTTGCAGGCACAAGACAAGATGAAGGTCTATTATGACGTCAACGCAAGAACCCGTATCTTCCAAACTGGTGATAAAGTTATCATGCTGAAGCCACTGTCTGGTCAACCCCTGAGTGCCAAGTTTACAGGAACCTACGAGGTTATGGCTAAGCTTAGTGAGGTTAACTATCTTGTAAAGACCCCTGATAGACGGAAATCGCAACGAGTGTGCCATATCAATATGTTGAAACCATACATTACCAGAGAAGAACAAAAAGTTGTTGCCTCGGTAAACACTGTTATTAAAGTCGGGAATAATTAACCCGAAATTGAGCGTGAAGTGGCAGAAAGCAAACTGCAAAATACAAAGGCTCTGAAAAACCTAAATGAAAAATTGGCACATTTACCTGATTGCGAACAATCCGCTATCAAAGGTCTAATTAATGAAAATATCCATTTATTTGGAGATGTACCTAGTAGAACTAGTGTAGTTAAACATGATGTTATTCTAAATGAAAATACTAAAGCTATTAAACAACATCCATACAGGTCAAATCCTATCCAGTTAGAATGCATCCGTAAAGAGGTTCGCTACATGCTTAACAATGATATTATTACACCTAGTAGTAGTGACTGGTCTTCCCCTTGCGTATTGGTACATAAAGCCGACGGATCCATGAGGTTTTGTGTGGACTACCGTAAGGTAAACAAAGTGACAAAAACTGATTCCTATCCAATACCAAGAATCGACGATCTAATAGATCAAGGGAGTAATGCTAAGTTTGTGACGAAAATTGACCTATTAACGGCATATTTTCAGATTCCACTGACGGAGAGGGCTCAGGAGATATCATCGTTTGTAACCCCTGACGGACTGTACAAATTTAAGGTCATGCCCTTTGGTATGGTTAATGCACCCTCTACTTTTCAACGGTTAATAAATACCATTACTCAGGACATTCCTAAATGTCATGCATACCTCGACGATATTGTTGTCTTTAGTGACGATTTTAAATCTCATTTAGATCAACTACATTTGTTATTTACGAAATTGGCTCATGCTAATCTCACCATTAACTTGACTAAGAGTCAGTTCTGCCATGCAACCATCGAGTATCTAGGTCACATGGTGGGAAATGGTTTGGTAAAACCACTAAATGCAAAGGTGAAGGCTATTCGTGAGTTTCCTGTTCCTGAAACCTGTAAACAACTCCGCAATTTTCTCGGGATGGCGGGATACTAACGTCGGTTCTGTCAAAACTTCTCAACCATTGCATGTCCATTAACAAATCTATTAAAGAAGAATTGCACTTTCAAATGGTCTAATGGATGCCACCAGGCCTTTGATAAATTAAAAGATGTTCTTTCTGAGGCACCTGTATTAGTAACACCCAAATACAGTAAACCCTTTAAAATTACCGTTGACGCGTGTGATACAGGGATGGGAGCGGTCATTTCTCAAAAGGGTGATGATTCACTGGAACACCCGATTAGTTTTTACTCTCAAAAATTTGATAAGCATCAAAGAAACTATAGTGTGATAGAAAAAGAACTTTTGGGATTAATTCTAGCATTGAAACATTTTGATTTTTATATCAATGGTTCTCCATATCCAATTGATATTTTAACTGATCATAACCCTTTAGTTTTCCTTTCCAGGGTTAAACAGAACCAAAGAATTATTCGCTGGAACTTATTCCTCCAAGCATATAATTTAAATGTGGTATATTTACCAGGTAAACAAAATGTGGTCGCTAACACGTTGTCGCGCATGTAACTGGTGAACCAGAAGATAAAAGTCCGTTTCTCATGAAATGTTTTTTTTTATGTCATTCATTGTATTGATTAACATATATATTATTGTAAATATGACAATAAATAAACTATGTTTTGAATTATTACACTATGAAACATTACAGAACAAAACTTCAAATTCTACTAGAAACAATCATACGTTGTAAGGTAAAAGGTAACTATTGCATACACCAATTGCACACACACCAGTATTTAACTTGAATACATCCACACTTGTGTTTGTTCAATTGATTATTGATGTGTTTTGCAAATTGTTTGTTTTCTATGTCGTCATGTTATAATTTAGATGTCTTATTTTTATGCTATGTAAAAGCTAAATCAGCTGAGATTATCACATTTTAAATATTCTTGATGTCATAATTGAGACATCATAATAATATAATAACTGAAAATCATTAGTTAATGATACGGTGATCGGTTTTAAATAAATTAAACTTTCTAAAGAATTATCTATCAATTATTAATCGGTTCCACTTATTTGGGTAATTCATATCAATTCTATGGGAATTGGTTATTGTTGGTAATAGTTTTATGGTCAACGTTGTACACACAATAATCATAATTGTAAATATTAATTGATAAATAAATGTTTAATTAATAATCATTGATTAAGATAATGTGATAAGGGATTCCATAATAACGACTTTGTTATTAAAGGGATATGTAATATATGGTTCATTTTAATCTTAAAAAGATTGTCCAATAGTCATTTAAATCTTACGAATAGTTTGGGAATTCGGTTCATTTTATGGGTACTCTACAAAGAATTCCATACTTAACACTGTCTGTAATTCCTTTGTGTCTTAAGGGGGGGCAAGTGTTACAAAAGTAGTTTTATTTCCATAATTATATTGGTTCTATTATTATTAACTAAAGTTAAAAAGAAATAATCTTAAACCCGAAATGTTTCTGTGTTAGGAATAAAACATGTATATTTCTAGACACTACGTCATAGCATTAAAATACGTCATATGCACGAGGGTTGAAGATCGTTAGTTTAGTTCTAGCTTGGGCGCTAATGTGTGAGGACTGTTTTTGACCACTTTCTTAAAGATAGGATTACGGCTTAATACGATATAGAAAAATCTCAACTGATTAAGTTTCATCATATAATATTGGTACATGTATTCTGTGTTACTGTTATTTTTATCATCTCAACTTGTTGGAATGAAATTGTGTTTAATCATTCAAACAGGATTGTGGATTTCCTCTATATTAAGGTACAGTTTATCTAAATCACTTCATACACAAAAGATTCACATCATACGAGTCAAATAAACATCAAATCTACTTCAATAACATTAATACTAATTCTTATACAACCTTGTGAGATCCAAGATGGATGTGAATCAAAGAATATATAATAATACATTACTAAAAATATCATCATACGTCAGTAGCCGATTTCGCACGTGACAATATCATAATTGAAAGTATTGTATTAATACATATATCGATAACAGACAACCTAAGCAAGGTAAAGAAAATATTACGTTATCAAATATAGATACTCCGAGGAGATTGATGAATGTGTGATAAGCAACATAAGAACCCATTAACAACTACTTTAGGGCAGTGAGAGCTGGTAAACCTACATGCGCCAGGAACAACAGTTAAACACTTTCCACATGAGATGTCTGCGGCGAATACTGTGCGTCACTGGAAAGGACCACATAGCCAACTATGAGCTCCTGGACCGCGCAAATATTCATAGCATCTACTCCCTGCTAACCCAACGCAGATTGCGCTAGGTGGGTCATGTCAGCCGGATGCAAGATGGCCGCATCCCTAAAGACATTTTATATGGAGAGCTGGAGAATGGCACAAGGGTCCCAGGGCGACCAATACTAAACTACAGGGACGTTCTCAAACGTGACCTCAGGTCCACAAATATATACCTGCAAACCTGGGAGCAGTCTGCAATGGACCGTACAACATAGAGACAGGTCATTCATGCTGGTGTATCTGCCTCCAAGACAAAGCGAGCCAAAAATTCTCTGTTGAAAAAAATGAAGAGAAAAAACTTAAAACCGCCAGATGCACAGACTGCTACCCAATACAGATGCCTCGAATATTCCAGGGACTGCCACTCGAAAATTGGATTGTTCAGCCACCGCAGAATTTGCAAAAGTAGCCATTGAAGCTGTAGAGGGGTGCATCCATTGTATCTCGAGACTGAAGGAGCCATTATAATATTAGAAAAACTTGTGAACGCTGCTTTACTGTCATTAAATATTAGAGAAACTTGTGAACGCTGCTTTACTGTCGCTTGACCAGAGAAACTTGTGAACGCTGCTTTACTGTCGCTTGACCAGAGAAACTTGTGAACGCTGCTTTACTGTCGCTTGACCAGATAAACTTGTGAATGCTGCTTTACTGTCGCTTGACCAGAGAAACTTGTGAACGCTGCTTTACTGTCGCTTGACCAGAGAAACTTATGAACGCTGCTTTACTGTCATTATATATAAGAGAAACTTGTAAATGCTGCTTTATGTCGCTTAGACAGAGAAACTTGTGAATGCTGCTTTACTGTCGCTTGACCAGAGAAACTTGTGAACGCTGCTTTACTGTCATTAAATATAAGAGAAACTTGTGAATGCTGCTTTACTGTCATTAAATATAAGAGAAACGTGTGAATGCTGCTTTACTGTTGCTTTGACAGAGAAACTTGTGACCATATTAGAAAACGTATTCTCTCGCCAAAACATCCATCCAATTAATTAGAAAGACGCCAGGAACAATTAACAACATAATCTTTAATATATAACATTACACATAACATCGAGCTCATTACAAGCCAATAATGATAATACGATTGTAGAAAAACACAAGTCAGTAGTAAACACACCCAGTATCTCAATACACTCTACTCTCCTAAAGTAACTACACACCTTATGGCCAGACTGACAAGGGTCACCTTGGGTCAGCAAAAGAACGTGACTACAAATTTACAAAGAGGAGATAATGACAATAGAAAAACAAGGGAGTTAATTATAGCCGCATGCATCACATCTTTCTCCCAACGGTAAAAAAAAATGATTTTAATCATTCAAATTATTATTTTTTCTTATACAGATATAAAGAAACGTATATGTCATTAATAATAAGCTAACATGTAACATAATCTTAAAAAAAAAAATATGAAAAAAAAGCAATATACAATACTAAAATAAGTAGAACATTGCAGACATAATATTTTAATATTTATATATCACTGATTTATAGATCAGTGGTATATATATTTATAAACTGTAACATCAGTGTCAGTGTTTTAAAATAGTTTATGTGTGTAATGAGCGAAAATAAAATACTCTGATAGTACCCGGATGCCTATTTGTTTGAAGTTTGATTGTTCAGAGAACCAAAAGAAGTTATTTGTGCACAAGCCCTTCTAAGCAACATTTATTTCTAATTATGCATCTGCTGAATTTATAAAAAGACGTAGCCGTTGATAGTTGACATCAGTTTTCCAAGCGATCATTTATCTGACTTCTGAGTAAGTATATTTGTAGAAATTATAATAATAATATATATCGACTTAAGAAAAATGTGGAGCATTGTCTTTGTAATGTTTGACAATTTGTTAATACTTTCTTTGGTGTAGGCCTACTTTTCTTTCATATTAGCAAAACTGAGATTTCCAAAAATATTATCTACAATATATGCGTATTTAGTATTTGCCCACGTTTCGTTAGTTACATGATGGGACAAAGCCGATTCAAACACTTTGGGTGGACTTTTAATTCATTCATTTTATGTATGCTCCTGCGTTTGTATTTCTTAATCTCTCTTCCAGTTCTTGTAGGGTCTTGCGCTGTTCGCGACGATGAAATAAAAAAGCATATGCAGTCAACTTCACAATAATTTGGTAAAATAAGATGTCGCTTTTCTTGTAATCATCCTCTGACCACATAATTTTTTCGTCCCATGTCCAGTTTCTTAACTGACCTGTGAGATAGCCCGCTTTGTGTGTATAAATCTACTCTTTGAGATAATAACATAGATAACATTATCAATCTTTTTTTTTTCTTTCGTTATCAGGGCATTGGAGTTGAAAGATTAAACATATGATGAAATAGCCTACATAATTAAGGATCACTGTTTTATATAGATATATATTTTTTTTTACATTTTATTTCTGACCAGACAGAAACAAAAGAGAACAATACAGCTTAAAGTAATTGTTTACATATTTTACCTATATGATAACAAAATAATAGTGTAGACATTGTTTCAAGATATTATATATCGGTGTTATTTGTTCTTATGAATCGATGTATTTGTCATAAACTCGACAATTCAAACACAAACAAGGAATAATAATATTAATAATATTTTTAAAGCGCTGCTAACAAACTTAATGTAAGCTCAGAGCGCATTTAACATACAACTAAGAACACCGATATTACTCTAGGCTAGGAGACAAAGCTAATATTGATGTAAAAAAAGACAAATCAATAAATAGACCACGGATGAGCGTAGGACGCAATAATCTTCTTTATAGAAGGAGCGTCTGTAGGTTATAAGATAAGATGTAGCATTACCCTACCCAGCCTATAAGTAAGACAGTAGGTGTCTAAAGCGTGTTAAATGTTATCTGCGGTAAATATTTAAAAAAATGTGTTTTTAATTTCTTTTTGAAAGTAACAATAGAGCTTGTTCGCCATAGTTGAATGGCCATTAGAGTCCACACCTTCGGGCTGGATACTGAAAAGTCTCGAATGCCAACGGTCATAAGAGAGAAAAGGGGCTCTTCCAGTAACGATGCGTAGGCAGAACAAAGTGTTTTTTGCGGGACATATGGTTTAATTAGTTCCCTGAGATAGGACGGTATCTCATTATTAAAAAAGGCACTGATGGCAAAGTAGCACCACATTATATTCAAATCTGGCTTTCACAGGGAGCCAATAGAGCCGACGCAGGAAAACTGTCACATAATCACGCCTTGACTTGACTTACGCATGACCAGGCGGGCGGCACTGTTTTGAATATGCTGTAATTTGGCGACTTTATCGTCAGGTATCCCGATTAGCAGAGCATTACAGTAGTCGAGGCGTGAGAGTATAAAGACAACTAAAAGTTTCTTTGCTGTGTCAAATGATAAATAAGGTCGTATCTAACCTAGTCAACGCATCTGTAAATAAAGGCCTCTGCATGGTTTCTAATGTGGGCATCGAATAGAATACTTAATTTTAAAATAGTCGCATTGGAATTAACTCAGAAAAAAATGTGTTAATTTATTCGTTACTAATATATATTTATATATTGTTTTGCCTCTTTTTCACACACAAACATATTAAAGCATACCTCTCTCACGCTCTCTCTCTCTCTCTCTCTCTCTCTCTCTCCGTCGTGGGGGTGTCACAACGATGCGCATAGCCACCTTTCTCCATTTGTCCCGAACAGAAGCCGTTTGCAGGAGCGTATTAAGATAATGTTCGAAACACTCGTTAAGGTTTTTCTACCACTCCTTTTTTTCTGGTGCCCTTACCTTCGTGCTCTTTCCACTGTACCTTATAGGATGGTTTTTGCCAAGGAGTCATGTATTACAATATGACCAAATCATCTCAGCTTTCGTCGTGTTACAGTTGAAAGGTCTGCCTCCTGTTTCCCCGTCACATCATGGAGCTGGAGCAAGACATATTCATTTGTTTTATTCATTCTTGATAGCGTATTCCTATTAACTTTCTATAGCAGTTTTTCTCAAAGGCCCGAATGGTTTTTTTTCAGCCGCTGCATATAGCGTACAACTTTTGCAGCCATATAAAAATATTGAAAGTACCTGTGATGATTTTTAATTTTATTTTCACTGGGAAGGTGATATTGCTCGTCCATGTTGTCTATAGTTTGACCTTGATTGAGGAGGCCAGGCAAAGTCGATTTTTTATTTCTTTATCGACCTTCGATCTCTAGTTGGGGTTGACCCTAGGTATTTGAATGTTTCAATCTTCTCCAAAATGCGGCCGCTGAATTTTGTCTTCGCCGCTAATGAGGATTTTACGTTTTTTTCTGTGCTGATTTCCTTACCAACAGATTTAGCTGCATCATCCAGTCTGGAGGTTTATATCGTCATGAAATCTGAGATTAGAAATGTGTTGTCCATTTATGGTCATTCTTTGTATAAGACCATGTAATGTTTCCATTATAATATTTTCTAGATTTGATATTTTTTTTTCTTATCAAAATTTATACTATCAAATATTCATTAAGTTTTTTGCTTTGAAAAATTAGATCTTTTGGCGTCGGAATTCTTACATTTAAATTATAAAGCACTTTAAAAAATTGTGATCACTTATTTTAATGCATATTAAAATGTTGTTTCTTTTATGTACGAGGTATAAATTGGATTTTAAAAAAATGAAACTGTTTTTAATTCTGCTTTGTTTGACTGTTGTGTTGGTGAGCGTCCATGCCGAGGTAGAACGGGCTGCGGGAGATGCGCCTGAAACCAATCCTGGCAGTGAAAGTGGTGGAATTAGTGAAAGTGCTGACAGTGAAGAGGTAATAATTTAATTACTTAATGATGATTTATTTAGCTAGTTAATGATATTATCTTTTATCAAGTCCAATAAATTAATTTAAACAAATAAAGACAGCTTCTGAATTTATGAATATTTTATTTATATATATCTTTCTGACAATATTTGTAAAATTTAAATAGCATAGATATGTCTATTGATTTTAGTGGAATACTTAATTTTAGCAGTTTTAACTTTAAAAAATGCATTTCAAACATATATAATATGTGAATTAATAATGATATTAATACGTTTTAGTTATTTATATTAGCGAGTCATTATGATCTCCATAACATTAACCTTTTAGCTTAACTAAAAAACGTCGTTTTTGATAAATAAGGAATTATTCCGTCAACGTTTTCAATTTTAATATTTTAACAGCACTTAGATGTGAAATATATAGGGAATATTATAAGTCTTTATCAAGCGTCGTGGTTAGATAATATGTTGTCGGCCTGAGTAGCATGCAGTAGTAAATATAGATTAACATCAAGATATAATATATTATTCGTTTCAATATCAACATCATGGAAACCAGAAGCCGCCTTTAGGAGTAGAATTACCACCACTAGTGACATCTGTCGCAATTGGGTTTAATAAATCAATATGGACTTTGAATCCCCTCGTATATATTATAAGTTATTGGGATATTTACGTATGAGCCCCATATAAACCAAATTCGCTCCGAGGGCGCACATCATCTCCGAATGACTCTCTAAGCCCGAGTTATGTGAAAACTAAATTACAGTTTCCAAAACAATTATGGTCACATGATGGAGAAGGGAGGGTCTTAGCTTAATTATTATGACATCACTAATTCATTAGTTAGTTGGGGGGGGGGTCAGAGTTATATTGACATTTAATAATGATTATTTCTGATACCAAACAGTTTATATTTTTAAATGATATACTGACTTTTAACATGATTCTTTTTTAACATGCATAAATGACAAACTAACAATAGATATGTAAACAAGCTTGTTTAAACTAAAAAAGAGGATAAGATGTTTATTATCTTTATTAAATTATTGGTTTTTTTTTTGTTTTGTTTTTTCAACTGACTATTGGGGTTTAAGAAAATTATTCAATTCCGAACGTTAAATAATGATTTTAGGCCATAACAAACTTTGATGTGAAAATAACAATTTGAATCTGATTTACTCTATGTGTTTATTTGTGTTCTATATGATCTAAAATGGTTGTGCAAATAACAACAAAGTTAGAAACGTTTTCATTAACATGTTATGTGTGCTTATTGTAGATAATATTAAATTATTTTAAGTCATAGCTAAATATAAAAGAGCTACGTTTTAAACGAAACAGCATAACATATGTTTTACATATAAGCTTATTGTGTAAAAAGAATGAGAGCGTGTAATATAAGATAATTAATAGCTTAGCAAGATATACAATACATTTAACATATAATTATTATATACGGTGAATAATCAAAAATAAAAAGGCGCAAGCCATTTTCAACTATAACATTTTATTAAACTTTAAATGTTTCAAGTTGTTGTTCTTTTTTCAAGTCGTATTTTTTAAGACCACCGCCTGTCGTCACGTTTATCAAACCAATCATCATCCTTGAACAAATTATGCAAAACATAAATTATGTCATACAGAGGAATTTGACAAAATGTTAAAATAAAATAATATATGATATGTGTAAAATAAAATATTATAACATATATTCCGATAACATGCTCTTACGAATATATATATATATATATATAAATAGATGGATAGATAGATAGATAGATAGATAGATATAGATAGATGGATAGATAGATAGCGAGAGAGAGAGAGAGAGAAATATATATATATTATGCATATTGTGCGTAAATATACAAGCATTTTCCAAAGCCATACGACGGACAGTTTACGGTAGGGGACGTCCTAAGGGTACACGAATCTAATGTAATTTTTTTTTAATGACAGCCTGGAATCCTTTAATTGAAAATGAGTGTGATATACTGTTACATTTTTTTTTAAATACATTTTTTTGTTTTTGCTTTAACAATCGAATAATTCAAAATTTGTTTATAACCTGAAATGCAAACCATATTTTTTTTTAACTTAGAAATTGAGAAAATGTCTAGATCTGTTTGGCTTAATAACGTACAACAGTAGTGGTAATTTTTATTGTTTTAACATGTTTATTAAGGAAAAAAGAGCGTTATTTATCTATTTCATTAAAAATATACGGGATTAGCGTTTTATTTTAAAAGTATATGGTGTGATAAACTCGCACTAACGACAAAAACTAGCTAAGCTTTTTATTTGTTATCAGTAAAGTACCCGTCGGACCGAATTGGTCCGGTGAAGCAGCGTTCACCAGTTTCTGTGGCCACGACATACTAGGTGATTGTGTGGCCAGCACTATGCACAGCTGCTTTTAATTTACCCCAACTAAGATTAGGTACCCATCATGGCTGGGTAGACTCAGGGACACCCTGGAATAGACAGGATTCGAACTCAGGACCGCTCGGCTAGCGTGCTCCATTGTTTGTTATATGAGACATTAATTTACAATATCTAGAAATGTATTACTTTTGCTGAGTGAAAATTATGCGGTATTGTTTGTTGGGCTGATTCATTTCTCTGTATATTTGTAATTGTGTTTCCCTGTGTCCATTGGTTTAGACAGCGTTTAATCTTTCATATATGTGATGCAACCCCACGAACCGGTACGGATGTCGGTAAAACTGATTTTTCAATAAATGCAAAATAATGTGAGAAAAGTGTCCCAGGTCGTTTTTGAGATTATTATTGATTTGTAATGTTGAATGCCTTAACTTATAGCTGTAAAATTTTCAAGCTTACATTATTTAAAAAAAAAAAAAAGCAAGCAAAATGGCATCTAAAGATAAAATAGTTCAAAGTCAACTAAATATTACTTAAATCATTTAAAACTTTTAAAGCTTGTGTATTGACTCATTATGATTATGTTTGCTTGGTTAATATTTATTCATCCTGGTCATATTTAATTATTTGTTGCAATGCTAAATTGTGAAAAATCGGCATTGATTTCTTTTTCATTTTTCTCCAAAACTACTTCTCTTACCTTTTTTTGTGTATATTTGAATAACTTTTAAACTACTTAATCGATTTTAAAGATTTTTTCACCAATGAATGGATAAATGAATTAGCTTTTACTAAACACATAAAACTAAAGATCTTATTTTGCCGCCTTCAGGGCCATTCCGTGGGGTTGCATCATCTATTTCATATTGGTCCATGTTCTATTAGCTTTAGTAGAGAGAGAGACATGGGGGTGTGATGTCGTCAACTGGCCTAGATCCAGAACGTTTCGAACTCCATATGGCATTCACCGTATTTAAGAAAAGGGTATAATTGAGTATCACAACAAATTCAGTGCTCTCTGGATGCTGGATACTGACACTTAGGCCACACCGCACTACTAAATGTAACCCTATCCTAAAATATCGCCCGTATGTGCTGAGCAGAAAATCGAAAATTCTCTTAAATCACAAGGCTGGAAATAGCAATCCACAAAATAGAAGTACTCAGAACAACAATTCCAGAAAAAAAACTAAATTTACCGTATGTTCTAAGACTCATATTCCAGGCGATCAGATATAAAAAAAGTTATTATTTTCCTTTTTTTTCCGTTGAGTCAAAAGTGCTTATACATAGTGGTATAATGCTAGGTATACTATTTTTCGTTCATTTTCGAGCTTTATTAATTAAAATTGACTGCATTAAATATCTACATGTGTGGAATACGAGTGTATAAAACTAATTGATACACAATTCAATGTTATTATTTAATTATATTTGAAATCAGCATGGGCAAGCAAAACTCTCGTCATTCTTTTTGAGTCATTGATTTCTTATAATGTTTGAATATCCAAACCTAATGTAAAAAAAAATATGACTAAAACTAAATGACGTAAAAAACTAGAAATTGCATAATGGTCTTAAAATTATAATTTTAAGAAGTAGAAACACTATATGCATATCATACATTACAAACAGAAAAACGAGTTTATAGACTTTAAACTGCCTTACTTAAATATATAACATTATTTGAACATGTAGTAACGTGTATTAGAGTCCACTGATTAAATAGTCATTCGGAAACGTATACAGCCTTACCTCGAAGCTGTTATCATTGCTTTCACTTGTGGGGCTGTCCCGGATACTGGCGTCCTTACGAGCAACGTCACGCGCTCTCTCAGCATGGATGTTCACCAAGACAAGCGACAGACACAGTAGGATGGCAAGGAATTTCATTCTCAGTCAGCAAATATTGATATAAACTCAACAGTTTCTTGTTCAAAAATAAAAATGAAGACAATATATAATATATATATATATTTATTCACAAACATACATTTGCCAATTGTTTGCTATCAATGCATGCATCATAAGAAAATATACATATATTGCTGTATTATGACTATAACGTTACATAGGCCTATATTTTAACAAAAATATTAATTTATGCAATTGCTTTGATTAGTTTTTGCTATTCATATAGAAATATTAAGTGATAAAAACAACCTTAGGAGTAAAGTCAATGTTGTGTAAATCTATTTTTCTGAACTGAATGATCAATTGAAAAGTAGAGCTATATATAAGGACTCTTTCGTATTGTAATAGTAAGATCGTATGAACACGCAAGCTATAAACGAATCTAAATTTTAGATCAGGTTGGATGGACATTCATGTGTCGCTTTCGTTTCGCATTATCATTCATATAGCTTACACGAGTGGCATACATAATTTTTATAGTTATTATTCGGATGCATATAATTGAATTGGTTAATATTTATTGAGACACACAGGTTGCATAATTTAAAATAATGATGTTGGTGATTTGTTTTTTTTTATATTTCTCATCAATTATTTATAAATCAAGAAATACGTTGCATTCTCAGTCCAAATGCTAGTATGCACTAACATGGTCAAAGGGAAATGACTCAGTAAATAGTCAATAGTCAATAGTATAGTACAAGAGTTATGGGGACTGGGAAGAATGTGAATATCACAATCTAGTTGGTTCTACTGCGTCGTAGCTATACAAAGCATGCCTTGCACGTTTTACATGTCTCAGTCTGATCACGGGGTTTTACATGTCTCAGTCTGATCACGGGGGCAAAGGACAGGAGGAAAGGCAGTCGACTCAAATATCTAGAAGCGTGTAGACGTACACGTTAGACTCGGAATTATATCACATTTTATCAGAATACTATTTCATTTCTTGGACTTATCCTATACTATAATACGAGTTAAAATTGTATGTATATATATATATAGTACCAGGTGACCGATCATTCGATCGGTAATAAAGAGAGGCGTTTGTACCTTAACATATTGTGCTGTAAAAAAACGGTGCATAAATTTTAATAAGTACGTTTTTACCAGACCAATAAATTGCATTTGTCTTTTTTTCCCGTCTACAAAAATTAAAGTTATGTAACGTTTTTTGGCGTATTCATCTTTATTTTTGCACTCATTGTATGCAGCCCTCCACCCAACTCCAATATTACTTTCTTCATATCGGATGTAAAATTTCCCCCTAAGCAACATTTTAGGTGTGATTTATATAATCTGCCTGAAAAGAAATAATAAACGTTTCAACTGCATCGATCTTTCACTGTAAACATATGATACCGACAAACTGTAAAGCTTAACGTATTGACCTTTATGACAAATTCATGTACCAAAGGGTGACGCTGTATTGTGTTTTAAAATTCTCGTAAATCATCTCTTTCATAAAAGGTGTCTAAAAGTAAGCTTTTTCTGAATTCTTACTGTATGCCTACATGTTGATCTGAGTTATTAAGATATTGGATATTCATTAATTAGTAAAATAATATTCTCTTTAGCCTACTAAAAAAAAGTATCCGTCGGACCGAATTTGATCCATATGTCCGATGAAGCAGCGTTCATCAGTTTCTGTGGCCTCGGCATACTAGGTTATTGTGTGGACAGCACTATGCACAGCCGCCTTTACTTTACCCCAACTATTGTCAGGTAACCATCAGAGCTGGGTAGACTCAGGGACCCGGGAAAAATATCCTAGCCTGCACCAGGATTCGAACCCGGCAATTTCGGCTCTCCAGTCGAACGCGCTGCCGCTCGGCTACCGTGCCCCCATAGGCCTACTGCTAAGCCTAATTTTTTAAAGTTAAGCCTGGTTTAATGTTGACTATAGTGTAAATTTTTTTCAAATAAAGTAGGCATATTATAATCTCGGTAGGCGTCTATATACGATATAGCTAACATAGAACAGATATTCAGTACTGATCAATATAGGCGAGTTATCAGTCAAGGTTAGCTTGCTTATAGCTGTCATACCTGCTACAGACATGACTAACGTAACATAATTATCATGAAATGTTTAAAAACTGACGTTTATTGAAAATATTGCAATACCTTTAATAGTGATTAGTTTTACAAATATGAAATTATTAAATTATTTATAGCGCCGCGGGTTTATAGTTAAATTATCTTGCTATTTAATATGCTGCCAATGAATAAAAAGAAAGTTTGTTTTTTAAACCAGCTGCTGCAAAACGGCTAGAAAAAAAGAAAAAACCAAACAGCTTAATCTAATTTCAAACCCTAAAAAAAAAAATAACATGTAGGTTAGCGTTGTCAGTTTTAAATCCAACAGAAATATATGTCATTTATGTCATTATGTTATGTATTTAAAAGACTGAAAATGAAAAGTTTAAATTTAAAATATCGTGAATTACGTTACAATTGTTAGTTCATCTTTACCCCTTCCCCTACTTTAACAGCTGTCAAACTTTCTAGTGATCCCTCTTATAAAATTATGTCAATTTTTTCAACTCCCTCCCTCACCCAATTCAAGCTAACAAGCGGCCGGCTAGTGTGTTTGATATTGAATAGAAAATAAAAAGGTCTACGAATAAATGTAATACATTTTTACTAGTTTACCAGATTTCAAATTGACTTAACATAGTCTAATATTTCTTACTTGGGCACATATATAAATCATAAGTATAGTTTGTAAATCACTTGTAAAAATATATCTTTTTCAAAAAAGTATTTATTTATTATTTTCAATGTACTATTCCAAAGAATGTTTGACTAAAAAAAAGCTAAAATATATAGTTTGTTGTAAACCTTATCCAATATCCTACATAATTGTTATTATTTAAAATAAACTATCTCGGCAAAATATAATATCAATTACAACAATGGTATAATACACATTTTAACAAATTGTTTAAATTGTGAGCATTACACCAGTAAAATACTAAATAATTAAAGGTGAAATTATGTTATTCTTTGAAAAGACTGCAAATGAAATGATTAAAATACGTTGGATTAATTGTTTAATTTTCCCTCCCCCTCAATAAAACTAAAAGTATATTACACGTCTGACTATTATATAAGGAAAATACGAATGAATGGAATACATCTTTTCTAGTTTGCCAGATTTCAAATTGACAATGTTAACATATTCTAATATATCTTACTTGGGTAGGCCTATATAAGCAAATCATAAATATATTTAATAAAACATTCGTAAACATATGTCTTGTATAAAAAAAGTAGTTCCTATTATTATTTTCGACGTGTTTTTTTTTTCCAAAATAATGTTTAATAAACAAAATTTACAAATAGGCATATAGTTTGGAGAAATCTCATCTAATTCTGTTATTATTTAATAAACGGCAAACTATTATCTCACTAGTAATTAATACGTAAATATTTTATTTTTTATTTAATTTTTTATTTAATCTAAAATATATTGAGGACGTTTTAATCTAAATAAGCCTCAAGGGCCGCATACTATTATTTGTCAGCCCGCGAGTCAACCACTGGCTGTAGTTTGCACACCATGCATTACATAAATTATTACACTTGGTCTTGCTTTAAATTATATCTATCATCGGTGCGCAAAACAGCCAGCATAAACAAGAAATTAAACTTCTTGTTAATGTTGAACGGGTATTTCCGCAACGTCATAATTGCGACGCAACAAAACACCGCTCTTGAATGCCGCGCTACATGTGGATCGTGCAATGGCATGTTTTCACGGCCAAAATCAATTATCTACGATAAATCTTTTGTGTATTTTTGTCTAACGTCCATTTCCGATTTTTATTTATGTGGCCGAAAAGATGTAGATTTTTTTTTAGGTGAAACAAGTCGTGCATTAAAACATGAACATAATCGTTAGAGCGCTTTTGAAGAAAATTTCCAGACATATATACACATATATATGTATATAGATACAATTTTAACTCGTATTATAGTATAGGATATATATATATATATGGAAATTTTCTTCAAAAGCGCTCTAACAATTATCTTCATGTTTTAATGCACGACTTGTTTCACCTAAAAAAAAATCTACAGCTTTTCGGCCCCACAAATAAAAATCGGAAATGGACGTTAAACAAAAATACACATTAGATTTATCGTATATATTGATTTTGGCCGTGAAAACATGCCATTGCTCGACCCACATGTAGTGCGGCTTTCAAGAGCGGTGTTTTGTTGCGTTGCAGTTATGACGTTTCGGGAATACCCGTAGGCTTACTACAGTAGAAAGAAGTTTAATTTCTTGTTTAAACTACTGTTGCGCACCGATGATAGAAATAATTTAAAGCAAGACCAAGTGTAATGTATGTAATACAGGGGTGTCCAAACTACAGCCAGTGGGTAACGCGCGGGCGGACAAATGATAATATGCGGCCCTCGCGGCTTATTTAGATTAGAACGTCTTCAATATATTTTAGATTAAACTTCAATATATTTTAGATTAAATTTAAAAAAAAAGAAAAACAAATACATATTTACGAATTATCTAATAGTCAGATAATAGTTTGCCTTTTAAATAATAACAGAATTAGATGAAGTTTCACCAAACTAAAGGTCTATTTTTAACTTTCTTTTATCTAACATTTTTTGAAAAAAAAAAACCTCTAAAACTTTTTTTGTGTTTAAACAATGAATAGCTGTATATAGTGTACACTGTAGCAGATTACACTGCACTGTATATAGTGTTCACTGTAGCAGTATACACTGCGCTGTATATAGCATACAATGTAGCAGTATACTCTACACTGTAAATAATAAACACTGTATTAGTATCCACTTTTTTTAAAAATTCAATGAATGTTTCATAAAAAATATGTATGATTTGCTTATAAAGGTCTACCAAAGTAAGATATATTAGAATATGTTAACATTGTCAATTCGAAATCTGGTAAACTAGAAAAGATGTAAATTCAGTATATTCGTATTTTCCTTATAACAATAGTCAGAAGTGTAATATACTGTTAGTTTTATTGAGGGGTGGGGGGGGGGGAGAGAAATTAAACACATCATCTAACGAAGCCTATATATATTATAATCTTTTCATTTGCAGTCTTTTCAATGAATAACATAATTTCACCTTTAATTATTTAGTATTTAAGTTTAATGCTCAAAATTTTAAAAAAAAAATGTTTATCATACCATTGTTTTAATTAATCAATATTATATTTTGCCGCGATAGTTTATTATATATAGTAACACAAATGGAGGATATTAGATAATGTTAACACCAAACTATATTTTTTTACTTTTTTTGTTAAACAATGTTTGGAATAATACATTGAAAACATTGACAATCTATATATATAAAAAGATCGTGTTTGTGTCCCCACGGATCCCCATTGGTCGATTTGTGAGTTTGTGTCACTGACTTATTTAGGCCTAGTCCTATATACTGTCTAATAGCTTTTCACATCTGACATGTGCCATCTCTAGCTAAGTTGTTAACGTAGAGGACTGCTGTGCGGGCGACCCGGTTTCGATTTTCCAGTTAGACTATGCCTATTTTTTTTACCCGATTTACATTTATTCGTAGACCTTTTTTTCATATCAAACATATTTGCCGGCCGTAACTCATTGTTAGCTTGAATGGGTTGAGGAGGGAGTTTAAAAAATTGACATAATTTTATAGGAAAGTTTGACAGTTGTTAAAGTTAATTAATTAATTAATTAATTGGTCATTTATATAGCGCCTCACTCCATGCTAATAAAAGCATGCTCAGCGCGCTCACAAAAACGAAACGACAATAACACTCTAAAATAGTTTTAAACAAGGTTTTGGCCGATGGAGGCACGAAACGACAATAACATTTTAAAATAGTTTTAAACACGTTTTTTGCTGATGGATGTGTACTTGATCAACTTAGTTGAAAAGAAAAGTCTTCAAATTCTTCTTGAATGCCTTTTTTTAGACAGAGTTTTTCAGTGTCTCAGGTAAGCCGTTCCACAGTGAAGGCGCCACAGATTCAAACGAGCGTAAACCAATAGGGGAAGGGGTAGAAGAACTAACAATTTTATTGTAACGTATTTCACGATATTTTAAATTTAAACTTTTCAGTTTTTTAAATTCATAACATAATGACATAAATGACATATATTTCTGTTTAAAAGTGACAACTCTAGCCTACATTTTTTTTTCGGGTTTAAAATGAGATTAAGCTGTATTTTGTTTGTGTTTTTTTTTTTTTTTTTTTTTTTTTTTTTTTTTTTTTGGGGGGGGGGGGGATTATCGGGCAAAATCTATATATTAGACTGCACAAATAAAAATCTGCTTCGAATGTTAGAATTTAAAGCCCATGTTATTTATAGTGGAAAAAAAAAGACAAATACAATTTATTGGTCTGGTAAAGACGTATTTTTAAAATTTATGCCCTGTTGTTTTACATACACATTATGTTAAGGTACAAGCGCCTGCTCTTTATTACCGATCGAATGATCGGTCACCTGGTACTATTATATTATATGATTCATTGGACATTATATGTGATTGTTGGATGTACTGTGAATAATGTATTGTGAATAATAATAAATAGATATATATTGCTGCGAAGATTTGAATTATCAAGTGTGTTAAACGTACTGTGAAAATAATATTAAAGAAACATTTAACTCAACTCAATCAACTCAATCAACTCATGATTCTATTAGCCTACGAAGAACAATAATAATTAAAATAGAATCAATAACAGTGGTGGCAGCGGTGAACAGCAACGGTAAACGGCAGCGGTGAACGGCAGCGGTGTACGGCAACTACTAAACTACAACATAATGAAATGCTTCCACAAAACCAAATCTTAGAAGGTAAAGTCTGATTTTCAAATTGTCAACTCTCTCATGCAAACTATTCAGCAAACTATTCAACCAGTCAACCTGGTCATAAAATCGTTAGAGAGAACGCTAAAACATCTCTCAGAAAATATATGATTTGCTGGTGGATGGCAGATTTTAATGAACGATTTCTAAAGATATTAATCAAGATTTAATCAGCACGGTATAAAGCCATATTCAGGGTAACAGGAAACAGAGACACTGCAGCAAGACTTGTAAAAGTCAGTAGATACATAGGCGGCACAACAGGCAACAAAAAGGTGGGTGCACGTGGCGCTCTACATCTCAACCCACATTACATTTTTCAAAGGTGCCGACGCTGGAATTAATAAATTTTTTTCAAGATTATATTTGGATTACGTGGAACATCGAGAGCTGTCGTATGAATTTCTTTGTGATCAATCGTTGATCATGAAAAATTGAATTATCACGCATGAAACATTTTTAAACAAAACAGCTTCTGAATCTAGACTCTGTAATATTTTACAATACGCTATGAAATGAAGCAATGACGTCACACAAGATGGCGGACACTAAATAAACAAGATGGCGGACACTAGTTCAACTAGAGGTCAACAAGTGTGTGTGTGAGATCCGAAGGTAACAAGGCAATCATCAACGCATAGTATTCACTTAGTCATACTTTGTGGAATACCAAGACCTTATTGAAGACAGATTGTACTCTAACGTACATTAATTCAAGAGATTCGTTTACATTATGCGAATTATAGCTATCTCGCTATACAGTAAAGTTAATTTGAATTAATGTGATGAAGATTGTGTTAATTAATTTAAATCATTCGTAACTGGATTAACGTCATGAAGTATGTGTTAGTTAAAATTTAAGCTACTATTAGACCATTCACTTGGATCAAATGGATTAACTTCATCGTCAAGAAGATTCATTGTGTTACTTAAATACTATTTAAGTTTGATATAATTAACATTTATTTTAATATTATACATGTTAAATGATTCTTTGATAGGGTATTTCTGTTAGCTGTATTGACTTGTTTGTTTTTGTTCAAATATTGAAGTAAAATTATTGTCTTTGTCAATGTTGATAAATATTGTGATTCTAGTGTGAACATTTCCTCTATTACTGTTGTCCATGCAGCATTTGTGTCCTTAATTAAGATTGTGTTGTGTTTCATTTATTTTAGTTATACATAATTGTTGTGTTGTGTTTCATTTATTTTAGTTATATATAATTGTTGTTTTGTTTTGTTTTTTAAATATAATTAATATTATTGGTTCAAGATAACCACTATTATTTCTGATAGATTCTTGATAGAAACAATAACTATCAATTGTTTATAAATATAATTTATGCAATGGTAAATATTTATGTACACACTATAGAAATATAATAATTGACAATAGTCAACATTTACATACAAGTAAAGTAAATTGAAAAATAAGAAGAGAAAATAATTTATCAATCAAAATATTATGCTTTGCATTGTTCCAATTCCAAAATGCTTTCAATTATAATAGCACAGTGAATAGAAATAATAGTATTGCAAGTGTTTAGCTTCAACTTAATAATACATGGTCTACATAATAATTATAAGAATTACATTGTGAATGTACACTCTATAAATAATAATAAATAATAGCATTGTCCTGTACAAAATAATAATTTATTGTTAATGATCAAGAATTAAATATGGATGTAAAAGTTAAATTAATGTATGAAGAAGCTAAAGCTTTAGCTAAGGAATTTGAAATAACAGAAAAAAAAGAATTGCAAGAATTTATCGAAAAGAAAGTAAAAGAGTTAAAAAAGGAATTATCTGATAAAGAAAGAGATGAGCGTGCAGAAAGTAGGTCACATGAACTTAAACAAAAAGAATTAGAACTTAAACAAAAAGAAATACAACTAGACCATGAATTAGAACTAGCTAAATTGCAACAAACTAAGGTTGAGCATTCAACTAATTCATCTAATAAACATGGCGTTAGATTTAAAATGCCACCATTTGATGGAAAAGAAAAAATTTTAGATTTTTTAACTCTCTTTGAAACAACATGTAAAGGGTATAACATTCCGCAATCGGAATGGTATATTCATTTAATTCCTCAATTGAAAGACAAAGGAAGGGAAGCATTAGCTCATATTGATAAAGAGATTACTGATTACACAATAATTAGAGAACAGTTGATAAAAATTTTTATCCATTCAGAGGACTATTATAGACAAAAATTTCATTCTTTTTTATTAACTGATAAAATAGAACCAAGAGCTTTTGTCTCTGAAGTGAAATCATTCTTATTAACTTGGTTAGAACTAATCAAAATAGACACGAAAAATCCCAATGAAATTATTGAGATGGTAGTAGTAGATAAAGTGTTACAAATGGCTTCCAAACCTTTGTTTACACATATTATGGAGAGGAAAGTAAGAAATATTGAAAATTTAATAGATGCTATCTCCAATTTTAAAGATAGTAATCCCAATGTAGAACTTACTAAACAGACTCAAACAGTAAATACCATGCAAAATAGAAGACATAGGAGCTATTCACCTCCTAGAACAAATAGTCAATATGGTAGAAGACAAAACTATGGTAATGAAACAAATACAAACAGACAAAATCTTAGATGTCACTTTTGTAATCGTTATGGACATATAGAAAGATTTTGTGGTTTCAGAATAAAACAATTAAGTAACATGTATAGACAAAATGAAAATAGCCAAAATAATCAAAATTTTCAAAATAAAAACTTTACAAGACAGAATTTTCCACAAGGAAATCAAAATCAAAACTTTACAAGACGGAATTTTCCACAAGGAAATCAAAATCAAAACTTTACAAGACTGAATTTTCCACAAGGAAATTCTACAAATCAGCATGTTACTAATCCAAATTCTGAAAATCAAAATTTTCAGAATAGAAATAAAGGCAATATAAATAATCCTACTACTCACAGAAACAATGTAATATTTGAAAATAAAGGTCAACTGATCTTATTCCCTGCATATGTTGAGGGAATACGTACCTATTGTCTAAGGGATACTGGGTCATCTCTCACCTGTGTAGATGAGAGGATTATTCCTCCTCATAAAGCCAAAAATATCTTAAGGATAGAAACAATTAAACTAGGTAATGGATCTATGGTTAGTTGTCCAATCACTACCATACAAATTGATACTCCTTGGCTTACAGGATATACTGAAGCAGCCATCTTAAAAAATTGTGTTGCTCCCCTAATAATAGGTAATACATATGGAGTCAAACAGGACAATAGTTTTGAAATATTTCAACAATGGATGGATCTTAAATCCACAGATTTAAACTTAAAACCTGTAATTTTGTTAGAAAATAATCAACTGGGAGATTTATCACAAGATGAATTCGGCCCTGCCTTGCAAACTGTCAGTTTTTTACAAACACTAGGCAAGTCAGACAGTAGCATTATTAATGACACACCTAATATAGATATACCTATAAACAAAGTGAAAGAAAATCTAATGCCTAAATGGAATGGTACAGAGAAATTGAATCAATATATTGAAAGGTTTGAAGAACAATGTGAAATAAATAATATACCTAAACAATTGCATGCCATATCCCTGTGCAAACATTTAGAAAATCACAAAGCAATATACAATATTGCAGAGAAAGAAATCAATGACTTTCAAACATTGAAAACAAACATTTTAGCATATATTGATACTACTCAAAAGAAAACTGAAACACAAATGAAAAAACGTGAACAGATTAGCTTAAATAGTATGCCTTTTGATGAACAAACTTTAAAAAATGAACAAAAACAAGATGAGTATATAAACAAAATTGTGTCACAACTTGATAAAGAAAATTTTAAACAAGGACAAATGAAATTAATTAATGGAATTCTTTGTAGGATAGAAACAAGAACTAACATAACTCAAATAGTTGTGCCAAAATCTTTGACAGTGCAAATAATGAAAATTTCGCATGATAATGCATTAGCAGGTCACTTAAGTACAAAAAAAACTTGTAACAAAATCAAAAACAACTTCTGGTGGCCCAATTTAGAAAAGGATTTGAAAACGTTCATAAAAAGTTGTTCAACATGTCTGATACATAATCAGAAAAATTCAAAACATAAAGCACCTTTACAAAAAACAGATACTGTAGACAAACCTTTTGTAAAGATAGCCATTGATATTATTGGACCTATGAAAGAAGCTAGGAATTCAAAAGCTAAATTTGCATTAACACTCATAGATATGGGTAGTAGATGGGTGGAAGTAATCCCTCTAAGAGAAATAACCGCAGATAGAGTATGTAACTCACTATTGCCAATATTCTGCAGATTTGGATTTCCTAAAACTATATTAAGTGATAATGGTACCCAATTCAAATCCAAATTGACTCAAGCTTTTACTAAAATGCTCAACATAACACAAATTTTTAGTTCAATCTACCACCCAGAGTCAAATGGTATGGTTGAAAGGGCAAATCAAACTATAAAACAAATGTTAGCTAAGGTTTGCGAAGAACACCCTTATGAATGGGATGAATTCCTACCAGCCATTCTCTTTGCTTATAGACAGGCAAAGCATGAAAGCACTGGTTACTCACCTTTTGAGTTAATCTTTGGTAGAAATGCCAATGGTCCATTAGAGAATTTTAAAGCAGAATTACTAAAAACCAAAGAAACAAAAATGTCACCTTTTGATCTAATAAATAAGACAGAAAAACATATGCAAACAGCATATCAATTTGCTGTGGAAAAAAACCAAGAAATTAAAGAAAAAACCATACTTAGAGAAAACATGAATAAAAACTTAAGAAAGTTAGAAATAGGAAACAAAGTACTTGTATATTTACCCATTGGTTCTGGTAATACTATGCAATGGAAAGGTCCTTATGACATTATACATAAATTGTCAGATGTTACATATAAAATTGACATAAATGGTAGTGAAAAAATTGTTCACATCAACAATTTAAGACATTATGAAGAAAGCAATATAGTTGATACTACATCAAAAACCAATGACAAAATAGAAAACAACAATGTTATCATCGTTGAAGATGAAAATATTAAAGACATTCCAATTAATGTTAACTACTTGTGTGGCATGACTGCAAATACAACTAATGAATTAGAGCAAATTAATTTAGATCATATTCAAAGTGTAGAAACTAAAAATAAAATTGTGAAAATATTAAACAAATTTAAAGATACAATCACAGAAACACCTGGTTTGACTAATGTCATTGAACATAGAATAGAATTAACTGACAAAAAAGAGTTTAGATCAAAAGCTTATAGAATTCCACAAATGCTAGTTGACAAAGTGGATAAAGAATTGGACCAATTAATTGAAAATAAGATTATAAACAAATCTATGTCTCAATACTCTTCACCAATGGTAATAGTAAGAAAAAAAAATGGTTCAATTAGACTTTGCTGTGACTATCGCAAATTAAATAAAATCACAAAAATTGATCAGGAAGGGTTACCTAACATAGACAATATCATCAATACTATGGCAACTGGGAAAATATTTTCCACTATAGACTTGACCAGAGGTTTTTGGCAAGTACCTCTAGATAAAAATTCTAAAGATTACGCAGCTTTTATCACACATAGAGGTGTGTTTAACTGGAATGTAATGCCATTTGGTCTCATAAATAGTACTGCAACTTTCACTAAATTAATGAGAAAAATTCTTCCTCAAAGAAACAACATAATTCACTATGTGGATGATGTGTGTATATATACAGAAACTTGGGATGAACACTTGACTATTTTAGAAGAAGTCTTACAAATACTAAAAGATAACAATTTAACTGTATCCCCAACCAAATTAAAGATAGGACAATCAGAAATAGAATTTCTGGGACATACATTTTCTAATGGCCAAGTCAAGCCAACAGAACAATTACACGAAAAGATCTTAGAAATAAAGACACCTAAAACTAAGAAAGAAGTTAGAGCACTCTTAGGTTTATTCAATAATTACAGCAAGTTTATTCCAAAATACAGTCAAATAGTTAGACCTATCATAGATCTTAGAAAAAAATTTCAACCAAATTATGTAAATTGGAATAATGAATGTGAACAATCATTCAGACAACTAGTTAATGAGTTTTCTAAAGAACCAATTCTGGAAACTATTCAGAAAAATGATGAAATTATTTTAGCCTGTGATGCATCAAAAATAGGACTAGGTGCTTGTATTTTTAAGAAAGTAATGATAGATTCAGAAATGGTGTACAAACCAGCATTCTATATAAGCCGTGCATTAACTAATAGTGAAAAAAATTTCAGTATATTGGAATTGGAAGGTTTATGCATAGCTTATGCTGTATTGAAATTTCAATACTATTTGTTAGGACGTAAGTTTACAATTCTCACAGATAACAAACCATTAGTAAATTTTAATGTGTCAAATGTAAATAACAAACGCATAAACAAATATGCATTATTACTATCTGATTATCAGTTTCAGATCAAAAGCATAGTTGGAAAAGATAATCATTTGCCAGATGTGTTATCAAGATTATCCATTTATATCCCAGATATTGAATAGACAATACTGAAAGATAATTGTCTAGGACTAATGTAAAACTTGAGACTTCAGATTTTTGGTCTCATGGTGTATAACTTCTGTAAGACACCGATGTAAATTGTTTTTATGATGATTATTTATGTTTTTATGATGATTATTTATGTGTTTTTTGTACTATGATTACATGAATATTACATGACTTAATTAGATACGTTAACTATTGATATGCAACTAAATATTTTATTGATTTTGTAACAATAATTTATGTTCCCTATATATGTAATTATGCAAAAATAATAATAAATTATTATTTTTTTCCGGGAGGGGTGAGTAATGCTAGTATGCACTAACATGGTCAAAGGGAAATGACTCAGTAAATAGTCAATAGTCAATAGTATAGTACAAGAGTTATGGGGACTGGGAAGAATGTGAATATCACAATCTAGTTGGTTCTACTGCGTCGTAGCTATACAAAGCATGCCTTGCACGTTTTACATGTCTCAGTCTGATCACGGGGTTTTACATGTCTCAGTCTGATCACGGGGGCAAAGGACAGGAGGAAAGGCAGTCGACTCAAATATCTAGAAGCGTGTAGACGTACACGTTAGACTCGGAATTATATCACATTTTATCAGAATACTATTTCATTTCTTGGACTTATATTATATTATATGATTCATTGGACATTATATGTGATTGTTGGATGTACTGTGAATAATGTATTGTGAATAATAATAAATAGATATATATTGCTGCGAAGATTTGAATTATCAAGTGTGTTAAACGTACTGTGAAAATAATATTAAAGAAACATTTAACTCAACTCAATCAACTCAATCAACTCATGATTCTATTAGCCTACGAAGAACAATAATAATTAAAATAGAGTCAATAACACCAAATTTTCTAACGCAAAGCCCGTCAGTTAAAATATACAATATTGATCTTTGAACTTATTATGACAGTCTAAGTTTGTAAGTTTGTTTATTTTAGAAGGACATTTTTGCTCATGCATATCAATAGTTTCATATATATTTAATGTTTAAATTTAATGATACTGAAACACGAACCACTTGCAATCAAATGAGATTTCCATTTTATTTGGACCAGTACTGAAGTTGTAGTCATATACACTAATACGTAATTTTATTTTTAGGGTTAAAAAAAACAAACAGCGGAATTAATAGTTTTAGTTGAAGACAAAAATATAAAGAGGGCGTGCCTCAGTGGCTTGAGAGAAGATATACATTGTCCAGTCTTTTAAGTAGTTGATACTGATGTTGATTCAAATTAAATTTCAGCAGCAATATACAACGCATTACCAAAAAAAAGGCAAAAGAAATATTGCAGACGTCAAAAGAAGTTGTCATGTTTTAATGTAAGACAAAAAAGAATAAAAGACATATCGCTGTTTTACCATGCTCAGTAGTTTACGTTTTAACCTTTCTGTCTATCTGGAAAACCTAAACCTTTATAATAAAAACAAATTGAAAAAAATAAAAAGGTTAAACGCTAACAGCAATATTATTGGCAACACAGAAGATTCATTTGGTGAATGTTCTTGAGGACCACTGTTTAGAAAATATTAAACGACTAAAAAACACAGTGTCTTAACATTGAATATCTTATTTTAACATTGTCAAAAACATATTTGTCACTAAACACACACACACAAACACAAAAAAGACCAACCAAAATGTTTCGTTCCCTGGCGATTAAATTATAAGCTAATTTTTAGATTGTATACCTTCATACATTATTTTTAGCATCTCCTTGATCGGCAGCAGATTGGATACCTATGAACAGATCAACCATGTATTTGTTGGCGCAGAAGCGTGCGGTCTTCCGGGCTATGTTCCTGGCGTTTCTGAGTTTTTCCAACGCATCAGGTCCTGGGGCAGCTTTGTAGGTCATTAGGGCTTTTCTCTTTGCCTCCGTCACGGGCTCCATTATCTCCCAGTTGGCTTCAAACCAGTCTGCACTTTTTCTTTCCCTCTTCCCAAGGACGGCGATGGAGGTGTTGTAAATGGTTTCGCGAAGGTGAAGCCATGTGACATCGATATGTTCTGGCACATTTTTTCCTGCATCATGGGCCTTGGAGACGTCTTCCCGTTCCGCTCCAGTACACCGGTGTTTACAAACATTTCTGACGACACACTATTTCTATTGTGTGTTGTGTTTATTCTGATCTTTCTAAGTACTTTTAAAATGAATCAAAGCATTCTACGTAGTATTGGGAAAATTTTAATATGCTCGGATCGCCATACCCGAGTCGATAACAACTTTTTTCAAATGATTCGTTGTCTTGGCATAGGGCGTCGACCACCAACGAGACGCGGGACTAGGGCTGGACGTCTTCATCGCATTACACCTGTAATCCCCGATGTTAACGAACAAGTCACCTACCATCATGATGTGCCTATTTTTGTAAGCTCGCCCCAAACGTCTACCAGGCACCATCGTTCCCGTCACGCCCATTTTTCTTGTTGTCTTACACTCCAAAAACACATAAAGATTATGCACCTAAATGCTCAGTCATGCGGCAACAAGAACCTCGAGCTGGCCGAGACAATAGTGGACGATAATTTCGATATAGTGCTCTTGAGTGAAACATGGTTCAGGGAGGAAGGTGACGAGCCTAGGATTTCCGAATTGACACCGAAAGGCTTTATATCGCTGAACATTCCTCGCCTGATAGGCAAAGGTGGAGGTTTAATCGTAATATATAAAGATTGTCTAATTAAAAATGTAACTACCCATCCAAACCGTGCATCATTCATAACCTTTGACATGTGCGAAGTCCAACTAAACCTCAGCGGTAGAACGATAAATATCGTCTTCCTCTACCGACCACCACCGAGCAATAAAAAAAAACTCACACCCAGTAAGTTTATTCAAGAATTTCATGCTGAGAGAAAATACAAGCAAACCGGTCTAACAGTGCACCGACACTTGTATACACAAAAGAAAAAACATGTCAATCGTCTGATTCGAGATGCTAAGACAATGCATCTTCGCAATAAGATTGAGAGCGCGGACTCATCTCGGGTGCTGTTTAAAATAACTACAGAGTTGTTGGGTGGTGCAGGTAAACCTGTACTACCATGTTCCATTCTCCCTGCCGAGCTCCCTGACTCCTTTTTCACAGACAGGATCAAGAAAATTAGGGAAGACCTAGACAATCAAACAAGTCTGCTCCACAATGATCCAGTCTTCCAGAGTTCTCACCTCAGTGAGTTTCACTCAGTATCTGAAGCATCTGTTAAGGAAATTATTAGTAAGATGCCTAAAACGTCTTGCGAACTCGAGCCCATCCCTGTCTCCCTCTTCAATGATTGTATCAACGAACTAATACCTTCGATCACTACGATGATGAATGCTTCCTTAGCTTCAGGTATTGTGCCTCAATCAATGAAAAATGCACTGGTTAAGCCCCTCTTAAAGAAGCCTAGCCTCGATCCTGAGTGCTTAAAAAACTATCGGCCTGTATCCAACCTTCCATTCCTTTCGAAAGTCTTGGAGCGCATTGTGCTAAAACAGTTATTGTCTCACTTGGAGCAGCATTGTCTCTTGGAGCAGTTTCAGTCCGCCTATCGAAAGAGTCATAGCACGGAGACGGCATTGGTCAGGGTTGTCAACGACCTACTATGCACATCGGACTCGGGTCATGTGTCTATTCTGACAATGCTCGACCTGTCTGCCGCTTTTGACACTCTTGACTATGAGATCCTGATTGACAGGCTTGCAACCACATTTGGCTGCTCAGGCTGTGTTCTTCGTTGGTTTAGGTCATACCTGTCTGAGCGCACTCAAAGTGTTGCTATAGATGAGTTCCTCTCGGCACCTTCAACGCTGAAATATGGAGTGCCCCAAGGATCTGTTCTAGTACCAGTGATGTTTGCAATGTACGTGTATCCACTCGGCCAGGTCGTCAAACCGTTCGAAATTTCGTATCACTTCTACGCCGATGACACTCAACTGTACGATCATGCGGTCCCTCTTGATGCCCCTCGACTCGCTGCAAAGGTCAGTAGTGCAATCGCCAACGTCTATTCGTGGTCGGGGAGAAATGGGCTTAAAATGAATGAGGAAAAAACAGAGATAATCCGAATTGGAACCAAGAGAAATTTGGCCAAAGTCACCGGTTCAGAATCCATCACCGTGATAACTGCCAGTTGCCTTTTGTTAACCAAGTGAAGAATCTTGGTGTTTAACTGGATCCCACGCTGTCTTTCGATCAACATATATCTCATATGTGCAGATGTCTATATCTACAGTTGCGTAGACTGAGCTTAATACGTCCCTAATTGTCCACTGACTCTGCAAAGACACTGGCAGTCGCTCTGATACATTCCCGTATCGACTATTGTAACTCCCTGTTAGTCGGCCTGCTCGAAGACCAAATCGCCAGGCTACAGAGAATACAGACCAGTACGGCGCGCTTGGTCATGCGCAAATCAAGGCGAGACTCTGGAACCGCCCTTCTTTGCTTGCTCCATTGGCTCCCCGTGAAAGCCAGAATTGAGTATAAAGTTGCGCTACTTTGCCATCAGTGCATTTTTAATAACGAGTTTCCGTCATATCTCAAAGAACTCATCACACCATATGTCCCTCAAAGAATACTTCGTTCTGCCAACTCATCGCTTCTGGAAGAGCCCCGTTTCTCTCTGACGACCGTTGGCCTTAGAGCCTTCTCAGTATCCGGTCCGAAGGTGTGGAATCTACTTCCCATTCAACTCAGGCAAACAAGCTCCATTGATTCCTTCAAAAAGAACTTAAAAACTCATTATTTCAATATTTATTTTAATTAACATGCTTTGAGCCATACTGTCTTACTTATATGTTAGGTCGGTTATTTTGTTTTGGTTGTTTGATTTGTTCCATGTTTGTAAAGTTTTGAATCATTATTTAGTTTTTTATCTCTTAGCCTATAGATTGTATCCGTGTTCTAATTTGTATGTTAAATGCGCTCTGAGCTTGCATTATGCTTGTTGGCAGCGCTATACAAATGTCATTATTATTATTATTATTATTCTGCGAGGTAAGGTCTTCTTCTCAGTACTCCTCCGATATGCTTTTGAGAACTGCTCCGAGGGCGTGAACATCCATACTAGGGCCGATGGAAATCTCTATAACATAGCCCGGCTCCGTGCAAAGAGCAAAGTGGAAACCGTATTAATCAGAGAATTGCTATTTGCTGATGATGCAGCTCTTGTTTCACATACAGAGGAAGGACTCCAGCAACTGGTCAGTAGATTATCGGAGGCGTGCAAAGAATTCGGCCTAACAATAAGCCTAAAAAAGACCAACATTATGAGGCAAGGTACAGAATGCCTCCCAGCAATCTCAATTGAGGGAAACACTCTGAATGTTGTCGAGGACTACACATACCTTGGCAGCAACATTTCAAGCTCACTGTCCCTGGAAAAAGAAATACAAACCAGAATCGGCAAGGCAGTATCTTTAATGGCAAGGCTCAACCAAAAAGTATGGGATAATGCTCAACTCATTGATAGGACAAAAATCTTTGTCTACCAGGCCTGTGTGCTAAGCACACTTCTCTATGGAAGCGAGACCTGGGCTACATACGCTAAGCAAATTAAGCAGCTCAATAGCTTTCACCTGCGATGCCTGCGCAGGATACTCCACATCAAATGGCAGGAAAGAGTCACAAATGTAGAGGTGCTCAGGAGAAGCCATATGCTGAGCATAAACTCAATCCTGAGTGAGAGGCGCCTTCGATGGATAGGCCATGTCCACAGGATGGGTGCGGAGCGCATCCCAAGAGCCCTACTGTATGGAGAGCTGGCAGCCGGTACAAGAAAGAGGGGTCGCCCTTGCCTGCGGTTCAAAGACGTCTGCAAGAAAGACCTATTACTGGCACGCATTGAGCCCAACACGTGGGAGAGCCATGCTGAGGAACGCACCTCCTGGCGGTCAAATGTGCGCGAGGGCACTCAAGCTGCAGAAGCCACCCTCACAGAAAGAAGCGAAGAGAAACGAGCCAGGAGAAAGGCGAGAGGCAGAGAAAAAGGAGACTGCGCCATCGTCCCTTGAGGATGGAAGGATGCCATATATTGTATATTATTAGATTTTACTTACTAATAATATTTTAAGAAGTCCTGAAATTCTTTACAATCTTTGAAAAAAAATTATTCACGGAACTTTACAAAATTATAAAAAGAAAAGTAATCAATGGGGAATCGAACATGAATTGCCTGTATGGATGTCATACACGCTAACCACTTAGCTAGATATGGCACTTGCAGGAGGCGAGAACGCAAAAGTAAAATATGAGATACTAAAGTCACGTGATTTTAAATTAACCCATCGTACTTTATATATTTATATATACTATGTGGGTTGAACTAATTATTAAATATATATTCTACGTAAAAAACTTGGTGTAGATATTGCATTTACAAAAATAATTATTTTATTATTTTATTAATTTCATAATCATATTAAGACATGTGCATTTTATCACACTAATTATTTAGTATTTCTTAGTAAAGTTGTATAGGTCAGTGCACCCAATGTATTTTGGAAAATCTTCAATAAAAAAATATTAAGTATTTGAGAGATGATAGTCAATTAAGAGAGAAGCATGGCGTAAGAGTCTTCTGCCAGAGTAGCCCCAGTGAGATGGGTGCCGATTTAATATCTCCATTGTAAAAACGTTTCATCAAAGTATATCATATGTGTCTACAATTCCTACATTCTATATCATCAAAGAATATATATATGTGTTTTTTTAAAGTGTAATAAAGTATTGAAGTAAATGAAAGAAATATGGTTACTTCCTGATTTCAAGTGTGCATACGTCATACACGATGATGCTGATAATAAATGAAACTAAAAATATACATTTTTAGATGCCAATACACGCTACCATAAGAATAACAAAATTTATGGGCACTAACATAAAATGGTGTGGCAGCGGTGAAAGGTGTACAACAAGTGAAATTTGTAATCCTTTCAAAATTTCTTGGTACTTGCCTTTGGAAGTTTTAATCATTTCATAGGCTATGAATATGAACGAATACTAATATAAATGTAAAAGAATGATTCGATGGTGAAACAGAATTGCCAGGCCTTTATTTTATTCAAGGACTATAATTTCAACTTATATTTGGATCATGTTGATCAGTATATTGTGACAGTTTTACTAAAACTTAGGCCTATCATATATGGAAATCATTACCTGTACCAGTATTAATGAAAGTCAAGATGGTTGACTAGCAGACGTCTGATTGCATAGGCTATGCCTAAAACTACAAGAACACTAGGTCTGTACCAAATTTCAATCATCATCAATATGCAAGTGTTTAATTGTAGAATGTATAAAAACAATGAAATTTATTGTTGACTTTCAATTTTCTGAATCTTCATTGGAAATTTAAATGGACATTTTGTGCAGGCCCATGTTATAATTTTAGACATTTATTTGAACATTTTATTACTATAATACCTGCACTGTTGGTGATTATGAATATGAAATTTATTATAATATATAAAGTTTGAACATTTTAGATAACTTTTTTTATTACAAGATATTCTCAGGATTTCAATCTTCAATGAAATTCAAGAAACAGGTAGGCCCTATTTAACAATGTGATGAACTAAAATGACATTTATAAAGTAATTCAAAATATACCTATCTGTTGAACTCTAATCAACTAGACCAATTATTATTACACAATAAAACTGTGTGTTAATATTTCCCAAGGAAATTTTTTTTTGAAATCTAGAATTTCACCAATTGAAAAAAATAAAATATTATAATATATATCCATTGATTCATAGAATATTGATTTATGTTACATGTTATGTATTACATTTTCATTAGCGGGCTAGAGTGGAGGCAAATCTGTGGTATCATTTAATAATCTTTTCTAAATTATGTCTATTCCTACTCTCTGTTTCTTGCTTAAATGATACATTGAGATAAATTATTTTATGTAGTTTGATAATATTGTATGAGGTACAAATAATACATTGAGAGGTATCCCATAGAATTTTCACAAATATACTTGTTAGTTGTATCTGTTCGGTTTGTGATTTGTTGATTATTTGTTGTGAAAATAAAAATTGTGTCCAGTTTATGTCATTGTTTATACATATTTGTATTTCTCTTGTTAATTTTCCAGCTATCATTGTTTAAAAAAATACTTACTTCAATTGTTTTTGTATTGTCTTCTTTACAATATTATATGATATAAATACTGAATTATTGTCTTGTTTTCTAACAAACTGTCTCTATTCTTATTGATAATTTCATTTTATTTACATACTTAAGATATCTTTGGATGATAAATATGATAAATTGTAGAATTATTATATTGTAAAAACTAAAAGTTAAAATTATGGAAGTCCAAACACTTATAGGACAGAGAAAAATAAAAATTATTACTGGTTATTATAAAAAGAGAATAATTCAAATTAAAAATGAATTAAGACATAAAATGAAAACAATGCAAAAAAACACAAAGCATAAAACTTGTGTTAAAAAAGGTTAATGTTTACAAACCTTATGAATGGTATGTATATTTACCAATGGTATTATCTGCTTATTATAACAATGTTAAAAATCAACTTGAAAAGTTGTTTGGCAAGAATGCCGGGAAATGTAAATGTCAATGACTATATAAATCTGCACTTGTTATTATTATGGAAAGAAAATATCAACATGGTGAACTATTTTTGTAAATAATATTGTACATAATGATACTAGGTTATATTTTCAGTACATATGAATAATGTCATGACTACATTCTTTTTTATTACTTTGTAAAAAGAAACACAGAAGGTTGAGCAATTGAAATGTTTTAATTATAATTTTTAAATAATGTACCCATGTAATACTCCAAGAGAGAGCATTGTGGCAATTATAATATTTGAAATATAAGTAAATATTTCATAAAAGTGTATTGTATATTCATATAAGTCTCTCCAAGTGAGCATTGAATACATAATATTTATACCTTGACATTGTCTGCAAAGACATAACTCAGGAAGAATAAATAACATTAGTCTCAAAGGTGAGCAGGTGTAAAATAATTGAATATATACTATTTATACCTTGACATTGTCTATAAAGACATAACTCAAGAAGAATAAACCATAAGTCTCAAAGGTGAGCAGGGGTAAAATAATTTAAGCTTTTATTATTGATATTTATTAATGAACATGAGTCTTGATGAAGAAGCTTGTTGAAGTTGTAACATTTTTTGTGTAACTAAGCTGGAAGATAAATCATGTAACATCGTAATACCATGACTGAAAATATTAATCTCATATTAATCACATGTTAATGATATGTTGTTATTATTCTGTAATAAGATAAATTAACATTTTTTTGTATATAAAGTTTTCCAAAAAATCTATATTTAGATTTATTTTTTGCACGAGGGAGGATAATGTAGATATTGCCTTTCCAAAAAAAGTATTATATTAATGATTTAATTAATTTGATAATTATATTAAGACATTTGCATTTTATTACCCTAATTATTTAGTATCCCTTAGTAAAGTTGTATAGGTCAGTGACCCAATGTATTTTGGAAAATCTTCAATAAAAAAAGATTACGTTTTTTGTAAGAAGATAGTAAATTAAGAGATAATCATGGCGTAAGAGTCTTCTGCCAGAGTAGCCCCAGTGAGATGGGAACAGATTTAATATCTCCATTGTAAAAATGTATATCATTATGTGCCTACAATTCCTAAATTCTATATCATCAAAGAATATATATCTATGTTGTTTTAAAGTGTAATAAAGTATTAAAGTAAGTAAGATAAATATTGTTACTTCGTGATTTCAAGTGTGCATACGCCATACATGATGATGCTGATAATAAATGAAACTAAAAATATACATGTTTAGATGCCCATACACGCTACCATAAGAATAATAAAATATATAGTCACTAACGCTTGGTTTATTACATAGACTCTAATACACATGGACAGCTTGCTTTAGTATTTCTGCTATATGTTGACTTGAAACACTATTTTTTTCGGAATTCCCGATTCTAAGTAAAGTATTTACCATACAAGTTCCGTTTTATTTAATCGCATGGATTTTCTCAATGAAAAATTTAAATCGAAAGTTTTATACAGTGAAAACATTTATGCCCCCCCTACCCTCTATTGTGCTGTGTGATTTTAAAAAAACGTAATTGATATACAGGAAATAAAGTTATTGATATACAACTTCCGTTTTATTTAATCGCTATAATTGTCTCAATGAAAAATTAAAATCGAAAGTTGTACAGAGCGGAAACATTTATAGATCAGTGTTGTGTGCGCACGGAAAAAGAATATAAGCTCTAAAAATAGAGCAGGCGGTCCATCTTATTATAGTCAATGATAATAGGATTAATAGGCCTACAAGTATTCATTTAAAGTCGAAAAAAATGCGATTTAATACAACGGAACTTGTCTAACAATTACTTTATTTAGAATCGGAAATTGCAAAAAAAAGAAGATAATAGCATAAAAAGCTAAAGCAAGCGGTCCATATATATTATAATCTATGGTATAACTAGATAAAAAAAAAAAAGCAAAACGTATTGCAGACGCAAATTTGTTCACAGAGTATGTAGGTCTTCCTTCATAAAGGTTTAGTCAAGTACTACTGGTACATATCTTTGAATTAACAAGTGGTTACATTTTTATTTTTAACATACATACTTCATCAAGCAGTCTTATTTCCTTGAACTTATACAATATATAGGCCTAGATATAGATATCGTTTTATACAATATATAGGCCTAGATATATATATCGTTTTATACAATATATAGGACTAGAGATACATATCGTTTTATACAATATATAGGCCTAGATATAGATATCGTTTTGCTGTTTATCTTTTCTTTTTTTTTTACTTTTTCGAAATTTGCTTTTAGTATTTTTTTTGTATGCCGTAGGCTTAAGTGTTGATGATGCTACAAATCTTATATCTCACGGATATACCTCAACAATCTAACAACTGGAGAGCTGATAAAAACGCGTTATTAGGGCGCCTTTGATTATTAGTACTTACTTGTGTAGATAAGAGCCTCAATAAATACTTTTTCTTTATATCCCCTCCCACAACAGCTTGTCCAGAGCCCTAGCGTCTTCCAAATATAAACGTTTACAGGTTTTTATTTACAAATAAAGTCCACGGCTTTGACCCGTTTGACTGTTTAATAACTATTTTTACTTTTATTATATTTTTCAATAAGTCAATAATTAAATGAATGTTAAGGTTTTTTTAAACAATGTGATGCCATTCTCTTTGTTTGTGAATCTCATATGTTTTTTTTTTTTTTTAAAGTAGATGAGGTGATTATATCGTGAAAAGAGCTGTGTGCTATTTAATTAATTTTGTTCGCTATACTTTTTAATTTGTATATTCTTAACTTCTGCATGGACAGGATTCACTTTATTCAATAGTATCTGGATAACTATAAAGTGAACGGTGAAAATTGAATAGTTTAAATGTTTCTTTTTTATAGAAGCTCTTTATGGTCATAGGTAATGTATAACAGGTGTATATCTTGCAGCTAAGTTAATAACGCAAATTTACTGATAAATAGTCGTGTCATTGTCCTTGGGTATAACATAATCCTATTGCCTAATAAAATTATAGATAATCATTATACCCTCAGCCACTTATTATGTAAACAGTTAAACTTCCAAGGTAAAAATTGCTTTGCGATTAAGCAGTATAGGCCTAGCAAACTTCCCAGGTAAACAATAAACTTCTCAGATAAACAGTAAACTTCCCAGGTAAACAGTAAACTTCTCAGGTAAACAGTAAATTTCCCAGGTAAACAGTAAACTTCTCAGGTAAACAGTAAACTTCCCAGCTAAACAGATCAACCTTTAGAGAAAGCAGTTTGTTCTTATATAACAGTCTTGTTGATTCAAAAATTTGTATTTGTGTGTTTGACAACTACATCTTTGTTATTGAATCAGTAAAATATTGAATTTATATAAAAGAACTTGACTAACCCCTTTAGTACGCATGAAATAGTATTATATCACTTGATAACATTTACATTTAAAAAAGTAAATTTTGAATCTTTATTTAGTTTTAGTTCACATTGTAAAACCTAATGTAAATTTAAATAATTCATTTAATGTTCAACTAAAATAAATGAAACCACGATAATTAATTACATAAAAATATTGATTCTTTGAAATCAAGGTATGATTATAGTATAAAGCTCTTTAAGTTGTAGCTTTCATTGAAGCTAGTAATAAACAATACCAACAAAATAATAGGTATTATTTAATAAAAAAAAAACAATTAAACAAAACCATTTTTTCGGTAGCGTTACTTTATTATAAGCATGTAATGTTTGCAATACACAGGCTTAAAATAAATATCTTGCTTCCCGTTTGCCAAACCAACATGGTCCACCTACCTGTGGAAACATTCAGACAATAGTTCAATACAAACAATTTCAATAGGAAGTGTTAAAGTAAATTGCAAAAAATTTGATATTTGGATAACATAAATATAGGTCCTACTATTTAATTAGTTTATTTCTTCTCAACAAATCTTTTGGTTACAAATGTTAATATATATATATATATATATATATATATATATATATATATATATATATATATATATATATATATATACATATATTAGAAAGTAAACATAATAAATATATGTTTAGAATTGCTTGCAACAATAATTAAATATTGTTCCCTTAAAATATTTATGTTTTGATTCCCCTACAGTCATTAATTTATTTATTGATACATTCGATACGTATTTAAAAAACATAGCTTTTAACATTGGTTTCCGTAAAAAAAAGTCAGTATTTTACTCATTTAAGTAATTAATATAGCTAATGCTTAACATGAGTCAAAAAGTATTATTGTCCAAGGGATCGATGTTAATGCCCAACGTTAAATTTACCGAGAATAGCGTTGATGAACAAAGCGTAGGCTAGAAATGCATATTCTTACAAACTCTTATAATTGTAATTATAAGTTTACAGACGTTCCTTCTAGATAGAAGATTATTACGTCCACTAGGCCCAAAACTCCTGCAGGGCGACAGGAATCGGTCGGTGGCAGGAATAGAACCCGCGACGTGTCTGTTAGTTTTTGGTTGACAGTCCGGTGAACTAACCGCTGGACCAGCCGGCTTCACAACTCTACTCAGTCGAAAATGTTGATTTTTTTCCCGTGCGCATTAAATAACGCTGTTCTAAATGGCTTGTACGCTCCAACGTCGGTCAAAAATTTCCGCTCTATACAACTTTTGATTTTAATTTTTCATTTAGAAAATCATAGCGACTAAATAAAACGGAGGTGTAGAATTCAAAAGGGAACCGGAAATTCCGAAAAGAATTCATTCGATTCATCAAATAGCAGAAATATTATAGCAAGCGGGCAGTCCATTTTATTATAGTCATTGATTATTGTGATAATAAATAAGAAACGTAAATGGCGCAGCTATATTAAATGATTTATTAGTACTCGCTTTCAATACAACGTCCCTACAACGTAATACCTCAATGCTGGCGTCTTCCGAGTTGTCTCCACTTTGTGTCTCCAAGCCGCCTAGTGGTGACTCCCTACCACCTCGTGGTGATTCCCTACCACCTCGTGGTGATTCCCTAAGAATACCTCGAGTCAAATCCCGAACAGCTCCATCTGGCTCCACTATGGCGCGGCCACGCTCAGCCTGAATGCTCACCAGTACAATCATCAAACACACTAGGATAACACAGAGCTTCATTTTCTGTAGTAGTATATTGACCTGTAAATTATATTAAACCATTACACTATGTCGCTATAAAAAAGCTAATATTTTCATACACATTTTTTTTTCTTCTTTTGTATAGTTCGTATTATTAAAAGGATATGTTATCAATTTTTACAAAACAACGTATCTTTACCATTTATGCATAAATCAAATGATGTGATATTTAAAAAAAAATAATCTGACTATAGATGACTATATAAAATTGCAATGTCTAAACAATTCGTAATTTCAAGCGTTTTTCATTTATTTATTTTTTTAATGACGATTATTGGCGAGAAAATTGAACACTAGTAAAACATACCTTGACTTATTCTATATAAAAGGAAAGAGTTTCTCATCTGAAAGATTACTGAAAAAAGAAATTATATAAATACTTATTAAGTAATAATTATATTCATTACGATGTTTTTACTGCCGCATAAATTAATACAGTTGTTTCAGAATTGGCATTCCTTTCCATTAATGTGAATGTCGCGAACAGTAGCAGTAGTCAGTCAGAAGATCGCGTGCCATTAAATAAATTTTCGCTAACGTAGATTTTTGTAATTTTGAATGACATACACGTGGCATATAACGTTTTTGATCACGTGCTTTATCTTTTGTGTGCTTGTCTCTAACAAACATTTGAATAGCATGAAACAACGTACAGTTACACATGAACTATTTGGAAAAAAATATATAATTTGTTTGCTTGCGTTTTTAAGTGTTTTAGATACATCTAAATTTAACTTTATGATTTTGGGTGTAACTTAAATATTAATGGTCTGGAATTATTTAAAAAAAAAACAGATGCATTTTAATAACTTGTTTAATATTTCTATCTGCATTACCACGGCTAAATGAAACACCTCAATCGAACTGGAGTTGTAATATCCATGACAAACATAGTAATTAAAAGTGTGATCGTGAAATTGAAAAAAAATAATGGCATATATTACAGTGGCCTCATTAAAGACAATTAAATATATAAAAAAAAAAATTAAATGTACAGAAATGTGATTCACCTAAGATGATAATCTGAATCATGCAATTGTATTCTTGATTTCTTTCTTTTTACAACTAAAGATACATTGTTTATGAAGATACTGATGAAATAAGTACATTTAGTAATAAAGGCAAACATAAGTACCAATAATTATACTGCTGTATATAAATGGCTGTATTAAGACGTAAAACAGAAAGAAACTAGAGGAAACATTAATTAGAGAGGCTTAAAAATATTTTCTTGCTATGAGTGGCGCCCTATGCAATTAAGGGTGTAGCTAGCTTAATTATAAATACTAGAATTCACATTTATTTCCATCGCTGTTGTTATTTAAGGAACACCGGCCTTACATGGTAAAATTATATACAACATTTTTTAATATATATGTATATATATATATATATATATATATATATATATATGAATGATAAGCTTTTAAACAAGGATGGTTAACTTAAACTACTTAAACAAGAAAGCTCTTTTAAATGGAACCTGAATGTATTTCAAATATCTTTGAGCACAATAGAAATTGATGACATAGCATATCCTGTAATATTTATAGTATAACCTCCTTTATTTCGCAAAGTAAAGAGATTGTATTGTCTTAGTTATATTAAATAGTTATTACTAAAACATAGATAATCAAGAGGGATGACAAAGTAATCTCCATAAAAAATCTAATTTTTAACGAGCGATACAATATATTAATAACCTATTTGGTTACAGACTGCCTTTATTATAAGGATGAATGTAAAGACTGAAGAGTGATCTTAGACTATGAAACTGGAAATATTTGTTTTTTAACCAAGTTTAAAAAGTGGTATAAGTATTATTATGATTTCAAGAACTCTTGAATGTTCTCCGTGTTCATCATCGAAATAAAAACCACAACAGCAAACCTTTCAATGCTCTTGGGCAGTTTATCTTTTCTTTTTTATTTACTTTTGGGAACCTTTGCTTTGAGTTCATTTTTATGCTGCAGGCTTACGTGTTGATGATGCTCACGGGTAGACTTCAACAATCTAACAACAACTGGAGAGCTGATGAAAACGCGTTATTAGGGCGCCTTTGACTTTTAGTCTTTACGTGTGTAGACAGGAGCCTCAATAAATAATATTTCTTTTTCTTCTTCCCCCTCTACTACAGCTTCGCCATAGCCCTAGCTTCTCAGGTCCCGGCTGAAGACGCACATTTTCAAGTAGCAGTATCCACCTGTACAAGTATACAATTTCGTCTTCTATTCGTTGTCTGTAACTGTTGACAGCCCATAGAACTGTTCCCAACGGGGATAAGCGCTATACAAGTTTTATTATTATTATTATTATTGTTATTATTATTTTATGAAATGCTAGATAGAGAAATTACGAGGCTGACGGGCATAATGTTGGGGATCTAAATAAATTGATATTTACGCACACTCATCAGTCAGGTGCAACAAATATGTGTTGAACAGTAACACAAAATTATTTTACACGTGCAGTCTCGTCTAAGCGCCCCCATAGATAAAATAAACAAAAGCAGTGGGGCAAGTGTAAACATTCCTTTTGTTATATTTATTTAGTGTCTAGCACCTGTTACTGGGTGCCATTGGGTAGAGTTGGCCTTTAACTATAAATATTATTCGTAGCACAGTAAAAACGATATTTAGGTAGAACACATTATAGTAAATAGTCTACACCTTATTTTCAAAACATTTGGTTATTTTTCGACATAGGAATGAAACTAAGTAGCAAGAGAGAGAGAAACATGTTTAAAAATAAATGATTAAAAAAAAGACAAAAGCTACAATGCCTTTTGAAAACTGTCTCGAATTCTAAAATGAATATGTTTATTCAGATGATTAAAAAATATAACAATTAGTTATCTAATTGCTTTGTATCTATTGTTTAATTGTAGAAATATATATTTAGTGCAAGTGACAGTGAAGACCGTACACTATGTTATGCCTTACCAGTGTGCCGCGAAGTGGCTAGCCTTGGACTGGACCTTGGTGTGCCCCACATTTCAAACCCTTTACATCTTTATGACCTGGTAGTAAGGCCCGCACATATATTTTTACAAGTAATTACAACTGTAAAGTTAGGATATTTTCCAAGACACTATAGACTGTTTTAGTGTATACCCAGATTTGATCGGTACCTGACTTTAATAAAGGCTCAATTACACGAGCTAGTTTACTAGCAGCTAGTCGGCTAATTAAGTCGCCGGCGATTTGGCATGTGCGCTAGCTGACGATTACACTAAAAGCTTCCCACACTTTCAATTACACGGGCGAGTTTACTAGCTGCTAGTGGACACACTGCTAGTGGACACACTGCTAGTGGACACACTGCTAGTGGACACACTGCTAGTGGACACACTGCTAGTGGACACACTGCTAGTGGACACACTGCTATTGGACACACTGCTAGTGGACACACTGCTAGTGGACACACTGCTAGTGGACACACTGCTCATTTCTCGCTCAAAAGCCGGTGAGTGGCGAGTAAAGTTGACAGGCTTTGAACTTTTTCCCCCCAGCTTTTTTACTAGCAGGGCTAGTAGCTGACTAGCTGCTAGAGATTATAATACTTATACATGGAGCTAGTTTACTAGAAAGATTGTAAACTAGCCCACTAGCAGCTAGTAAACTCGCTCGTGCAATTGAGCCTTTAGGAATTATATATAAAAGCGGTTAAACATTCTTCTGTACACATATCTACATTTGCCACGAACTCTTCTGAATACTGCTTTACAGTTCTAATATATCAAATAGATCTGACGAAGACCAGCTTGCTCTCTACTTTTTGATTTTGTTTTTTTTTAAAGTCTTATACAAGATTAAAATTATTTTAATTTGATTAAAATAATTTCGAAAAGGCAGTCAAAATTATGTTTCGTTTAAATGCTGTGTCTGCCTATTTATAAAAAGAAAATTAAAAACATTCTAAAGTTGATTTCGAATAGAGTATAATACATTTTTAGTTTGAATTTCATTATAAGTGTATGCAGTTGTCCATTTTTTAACAGAGCAAACAACATTGAAAAGCTAATGGCACAGAATTTCAGATTTATCTCTCTCATTCTCTCTTTTCTCTCTCTCTCTCTCTCTCTCTCTCTGTGTATATATATATATATATATATATATATATATATATTGTTACGAATCTCGGTCATACATGAATGACGTAGTAAGGCATTGACCTCTTAACAAGTGCGTATCAGAGTCCAAGGCGACCAAGGTTTGACCTTTATGCCCTGAGGGCAGTTTAAATAAAATAATTCGTTCAAATCCCGTGGAAATTGGAGGATAATTCTGGATCGTAGTAATTATAGAAAAAGAGGTTAAAATGCGTATTAAGACCCTGTAGAATCTTCGATGATAGTTTTCTTTGGAAAGTCCCGACCTCCTTAAAGTTAGTTCAGTTTAAACGTTTGTAGAGTGAAGTCGCTATATTAATACTTGTACATATAAATGTCATTTTGTTGAAATACTTATGTTACCATCAGTTGATGAAGTTTATAGATCGTTTATATTGAGTCTACAATTTAAATAAAATTGTTTATTCAACAACTGGAGTTGTTTGATCTATCATTGTTGAGAAAGGTGTTGAAGATAATTATCACGAATATAACTACATTGCTGCATAGACCTGTCAGTCAAGGAACCCCTAGCTTGGGCTACAGATTAGCAGAATCTAGAGACTTCTAATAAAGATACAACTATATTCATTGAATCCGATTTAACGAGTCGTAATAATAGTCATCATCATATAGACGTACATAATAATTTGCGGGCTGCGTCCGATATAGTTGTATAGTGAAGCATATATTCAAGTTGTGTTGTGTTGTGTGTTGGAGCAGTGACCTACTGAGCAAGCCTAAGAACGCTGAAATTATTCTTCCGATTGGAAAAACGTAAGTTGGAAAAATTTACCACTTTATAAATCTCTTAACTAAAGAATGGAATTTTTTGAAAATCCAGAAGAAGAGGTTCTGAAAACTTTATCAATAAAGAAGTTAAAAGAGATCGCTGAGATCTTGAAGATAGAAGTTACTGAAACTACACCATCGAGGACTGTGTTGACACAGCAGATAAAAGATGTGTTGATTGCGAGTGGAAAGTTGAAAGTAGAATCAAGCGCGGAGGGATATCAAGTTGAAGGTCAGATGTCCGAACAGTTCCGATTTCAACTAGAAATGAAACGGATGGAATTAGAAGAAAAACGTCTTGAGATGGAAGATAAGAAAAGTCAAAGAGAAATAGAAAGTCAGGAAAGAGATAAGAAAAGTCAAAGAGAAACAGAAAGTCAAGAAAGAATAGAACTGGCGAAGATAGGAGCTACTAAAAAAGAATCTCATAATGATGTAGAGATGGCCAGATGGAAAAAGCTAGTCCCTACCTACATTGATAAAGAAAGTGAAATAGCTAATTTCTTCCAGACCTTTGAAATTTCTTGCAGAGATTTTAAGTTCCCAGAAGATAAATGGGGAATATTAGTCAGAACAGCTTTTACTCAGGGAAGGGCAAGAGATTGTGTTCTATTGTTAAAAGAGGAACAATTAAATGATTATGAAGTCATTAAAGACACTGTACTAAAGGCCTATAACCAAATACCGGAAAGTTATCGGAAAAGGTTCCGTCAGTACACAATGTCCCCTTACCAAACACACTTAGACTTCCTTCGAGCAGAAGAAAAGTTAATGGATCAGTGGATAAAATCTAGAAATATCTCCACATTAAAAGAAATGAAAGATATCATTCTCTTAGAAGATTTTATTAACAAAGTGAGGCCGGATGTAAGAATGTATTTATCCGAGCGTGACATCACTGACCCACATAAGGCTGCTGATTTAGCGGAGCAATACACATTGTGTCATAGAACCGCTGATGGAAAGAATTTTAATAGGGCACAACGGCAAGCAGAAAACACACAACAACAACATCGTGAAAAAAAACATTTTGTGAAACAAAATGATGTGAATAAGAAACCTGTCAACAAAAACGTCCAATGTACTTTTTGTAAAAGAACAGGACATAGCATAGAAGACTGTTGGAGTATAAGGAAAGATAAAAGACCTAACAAAGTGGTAATGTGCGTCAGACATGCACCAATACAAAATGTACAAGAAAGCGAAGATACAAACGAACTGAATTCGAAGAAATATTCTTCTAAACCAGAAACACTGAGGGTGGAATTGCCTGAGAGCAAAAGTCAGAAGGTAGAGAAATCTGCAACTGAAGACAATGAGGATAAATATCCTGATTATAAATACAGAATGGCTACTATTGGATTGGTTGTCCAAGTCCACAGAGACGAAAAAGTAGACCAAAGTATTTTTTACTCGGAAAAGAGTCTGAAGTCATCGAAAGATGAAACAACACCCGAAAGTCATGGTCTAGGGAAGAATAAAATTGACACAGAGACCCTGTGCAGTTTTCCACCGTTCATTAGTGAAGGTTGTGTGGCCTTACAAAAGGAAGGATCACTGAAGTCCGTAAACATATTACGAGACACAGGGGAATCATTAACCCTGCTGCTTAAATATGTATTACCATTGAATGATAATACATTGACAGGACAGACTGTCCTATTGAGAGGTTTTGAATGGAAAGAAGAAATACCTCTACATAGGATATATCTCGCATCTGACTTGGTGACAGGATATGTGACAGTTGGAGTAATATCAAAACTTCCTGTTGAGGGCATATCCGTTATCCTAGCAAATGATTTGGCGAAAGGGAGGGTGAGACCTGAACTGATTGTGAAGGAAAATCCAGACCCTAGTCCTATTGTGGAGACAGGAAAAGAAAAAGAACTTTATCCTGTAGGTGATGTCAGAAATGGTATGACACCACAGAAAAAGAAAGAAGAAATTCTCTCACTAGAAAAGGAAAAGAAAGAAGAAATTCTCCCACGAGAGAAGAAAGAGGAAGAAGAAGTGGAACTTGATACTACTATTTTCTCCATGATTGAGGATTGTCCGATAGGAAATGATCAATCAAAGAAGTCATCACAAAATGAGTTGATTGCTGAGCAGAAAGTAGAACCAGAGTTGCTACAGCTACATGAGAAAGCTGTCGACGAGGAAGAAACTCCTACTACTGATGTCTATGAACAGATAGACCACAGCATGCTCAAACAACAATGCAAACCTGCAGTTGCCGGTACAGATGAAGATTTGAGGAGCATCACCGAAGAAACGAGTGCGGAGAGCTGGACCGAAACTATCAAAAGCTATGGGTTACCACAATCCATACCGACAGATCGAAGGACCAACTTCGCCCCGGAACTCTTCAATCCAGTCCTAAAGAACTTATGCCTGGAGCAGGAGATGTCAACTGAATCCTATCCGGAAAGTCTAGGAGCCTATGGACCAATCTTTGGACCCACTGTCCGAGGACCACTCAAACTACTTCAAGAAGCATGGCAGACCGAATTGGATCTCCTTGGGCTGATCAAGTACCTAGATAAGTACATAAATTGTTTGTCTGACATAACTGTTTTTGTTAGAAAAAAAATTGTACACTGCTCACATGCAGATGCCATTGTTGTGTGATGAAAGAAAGGCAAAAATATTATATCATTTGAAAATGATAAAGCCTTACCTTCTGAAAACAATTTGAATAAGCTTGATGTTGTTAACATTGTTACTCTTAATTGTAAAATTCATACCTGGAGTACAGGATGAATTGAATGACAAATTCACTGATAGTTAGTTACCAAACTTACTATTTTAAAACAAAAATCCCTTACTTGTGATGAAAAAGGACTGAGTAAAAGTATTGTTAGAGTAAAAATCATTATAGTGTGATATTTCTAAACAAACTTGTTAGGTTGAGCATTTAAAATAATTGCTATAAGAGAAAAAGATCAGTTTTATCCGCAGAATTGGTTTCTAAATCAGAGGACATTATAAATGTGGACTGATTATAAGATATGTTTGAGAATCTCTGGAAATGATAATTGAAACATTTGGCAGAGAGGATAATTTGATTGAAAAAGATGTAAATGGTTTTGAGAAAAGAGAATTTTTCTATCACTAAAGTATTGAGAAATGTTTTATGATTGTACTATGGATTTATTTTATAATGTACTGTTGTTGAAATAATTGCACTGAGTCAAGATGCAAATTTCTTCTATGTGAATTTATTCATTTGGTCTATTATCATTGAATGTATGATAAAGAAGGGTAAAAAAAAAATAGTTGCAGCAAGGCAGAACTATGACTAACAAGAATTTCAAGAAATGTATTATATATGATTTTTCACTTTTAGGATACTGTTACATGAAAAGCAGACCAAAAGTAGAAACTAATAAAACTTTGTATCCTTGTTTGTATAAATTTAGGATATGTGCCACTGATTTGACACTGTAAACCAGAATGATTGAGAATTTCATGGTTGAAAATTTATAATGTTGACATACCAATGTTTAATAAATGTATTATTAATTAAGGATTTCATGTCAAGATTGTTAAACTAATCTATTTTTTTCTGTATGAGTTAAAATAGATTGAATGAATTGTACTGACAATCAAAAGATTGCGTAGACCTGAACACTGTGAGGAACAGGAGAACCTAGAATCTATGAATAATGAATAAAACCTTTGTGGAACATGGAAAAGAGCAATGGATTCCAACCTTACCATAACTGAAAAGCTGGGAGATGGAACCATTCAGACCAGAAATTGTTTTGTAAAAATTGTTAAATTGATTTCTGTCTGAAAAAAATATAGTCTATGCTCTTTAAATTCTAATCTTTTATCTTTTGTACTTCAATAATATTGTATTTGAAATGTCTTTAATGAAATCTAAAGAAAATAAGAACTTACTGTGTAGTACTAAGATTGTATGAAGATAATATAATCTGTTTTGATTGATAGCTAATTAAGTAAATCAACCAATTTGTTTAAGAATCCATGATTGTCTGAATGTGTCAATTCAAAACTGCTACGATGTGAACTCTTTTTAAAAAGAAAATAATGACGTCGAAAGGTCATGGTAAAATGAGAAATTGAAATATTTTTAATGAAATTGTCTATAAACTATTTTAATTCTGGAACAGACTATGTTTAATGTTCTTAAACTAACATAAATGAATTTAATTGTGAGATGATAGTTGTTAAAGAATGCTCATTTAATATAATCACCTTTTAATCGCGTAGAGACTATTTTGACCTAAAGCGGTGATGAGGTAAAAATTTGCATAGCGATGTCAATATTGTTAGAATCAATTGAGAATGAAAGGGTGAAAAAAGGAATAGAGAGAGAGAGTGCGGAATTGACCTACATTTTGGGTCGCGTCACAGACAGTTTGGTCTAATGTGTTAGTCAGCCTAGAGGCTTTGAAAAAAAATACTGTCTACACAAGCAATACTATTTTTTGTTGTAAAGTGAAATTAGGGCAGGGCTAGTATTTTGTTTGTTTTGTAATTGAGTTAGGCCTAGCATGTGTTCTATCAGAACGTTGGGTTTTTTCTCCTTATGAAAAAAAAAATAAGTCGTGTCTGAATAGACATTAATTGATTTTTCTTTTGTTGTTTGATTACAAATGTAAAAGCTAAGTTTATAGTTAAATGAACGAGAGAGTTTTTATTAACGTGGAATGTTAATGGAATGGAAATTATTAAATTGTATAATGTGTAACTATGTATTTTTCTTGTATACACGATTTAGATAAACAATTTAATTGTCCATTGTTTTGAATTAAAATTGAATGATTAAATGACTGTAGTTCAGCCATTTGATAAGATTAACTTATATTGCATATATTATAGGTTATTGTTATCAGTTCGATTGAAATATTGGGATAGCCAATTGAACTGTATTGTTTTCCCCGGAATATTTTCTTTTATAATTATTCCTTAAAATTAACATTTTTTATTAGTGTGAAAATGTAAAAGAAATAATTATAAAATTTTTTAAGGGTGGTCGTGTTACGAATCTCGGTCATACATGAATGACGTAGTAAGGCATTGACCTCTTAACAAGTGCGTATCAGAGTCCAAGGCGACCAAGGTTTGACCTTTATGCCCTGAGGGCAGTTTAAATAAAATAATTCGTTCAAATCCCGTGGAAATTGGAGGATAATTCTGGATCGTAGTAATTATAGAAAAGAGGTTAAAATGCGTATTAAGACCCTGTAGAATCTTCGATGATAGTTTTCTTTGGAAAGTCCCGACCTCCTTAAAGTTAGTTCAGTTTAAACGTTTGTAGAGTGAAGTCGCTATATTAATACTTGTACATATAAATGTCATTTTGTTGAAATACTTATGTTACCATCAGTTGATGAAGTTTATAGATCGTTTATATTGAGTCTACAATTTAAATAAAATTGTTTATTCAACAACTGGAGTTGTTTGATCTATCATTGTTGAGAAAGGTGTTGAAGATAATTATCACGAATATAACTACATTGCTGCATAGACCTGTCAGTCAAGGAACCCCTAGCTTGGGCTACAGATTAGCAGAATCTAGAGACTTCTAATAAAGATACAACTATATTCATTGAATCCGATTTAACGAGTCGTAATAATAGTCATCATCATATAGACGTACATAACAATATATATATATATAGGCCTATCTATATATATATATATATATATATATATATATATATATGTGTGTATGTGTGTATATAAACTAACGAAAACTTTAAAGACTTTATTATTGGCTGATATATTAATTAGAGGCTTTAATTAGCGGCAGACCAAGATAATGATGGCTCGAAGGCTATAGAGGCAAGATCTACAAAAACTTGGCGTGCGGGCATGGCGAAAGGAAAGCCAGGGATAGGCCCGAATGGAAGGAGGTGGTGGAGCAGGCCAAAGCCCTACATATTTTCACCCGTCGTCTAAAAAAGAAACACTCATATAAAAATATGAACAATATAATTATTTACGTGTGAAATTAGATAAAACACAGTCAAAAGATGGCGTAACAGATAGGAGCTTAGGTTTTTAAATTAACTATTATCAGCCACGTGATAAAGATATGCGTAAAGAGCATAAATAATCTTACGATACTCAAAGTGTCCGCATTGTCGCATTACACAAACTAGCTGCAAGTGCACACGTACTTGTTATATGCGGTCATCTTTATTACTGCAGCTGCTAGTGAGTGTAAATGTACTGAGTTAGCCTTAGGTACCGTATATACTCGCGCATAAGTCGCACCGGTGGATAAGTCGCATCCCTAGTTTAAGATTTTTTTTTCTTATATGTTGTCATTGACCCGCGCATAAGTCGCACCCCTACTTCCAGGGGTCGCACCGGTGGATAAGTCGCACCCCTAGTTTAAGATTTTTTTTTCTTATATGTTCTCATTGACCCGCGCATAAGTCGCACCCCTACTTCCAGGGGTTACACTGCCTTTTAACTTTTCAAAAATGCATTCCTTTTAAACATAAAAATCACTAAATATTCACCCTAATTTGGAAAAATGTAGGGCTTCATTTATTTTAAACCACCGATTAATAGGCCTACTGACATTAGTGATATGAGAAAGTAAGGTATCTTTTTCTTCATCTAAGTCCCCTACCTACTATAGTTCATATCCCTATTGTCATACTATAGTTGGTCGACACACACACACAAAAGACTTTGAAGTGCGTCATTAGACTGAACATGGCATAGACTAAGTGGCGCCGTTATGGATAGATGTGCTATACAAGTGCCCCAATTACCATTAACATTGCTTGTAATGATTTCAAGCGCAACTGCGTGACCGACAATAAGCTGTGTTTTTGTAAACTCTTAAATGCAACTAATGACAATTGAAACACAATATTTACATTTCATGATCGTACTTTTGGAATCTTTGATTAGACATGGCGCGGTTTTATATATAGGACCCTAACCCTAAACACTGCCTTAATAGTAGGCTATAGGCTATATCATATAAGCCTAGGCCTTAGGTAGTAAATAAAACGCATCTTGAGCTACGAATCTACAAGCGTATAGGCCTACCTACATTATAGGCCTAGACAGGCTTTCACACATTTACGATTCTTTCCATACTTTAATTTGCGTTCAATAATTAAGCCAACCAAAAAATGGCGCCTTTAAACTTACCGAGAGAGGACTGACTTTTCGGAGAGTATGCTGGCTTCGCCATCGACAATAAGCTGTGTTATCTTCTTATCTTATACATTACAGACGCTCCTTCTATAAAGAAGATTATTGCGTCCTACGCTCATCCGTGTTTTTTCAACTCCTACATGCAACGAAGGAAGAATGACACACTATATTGATATTTCACACATTATTTCTATAGAGATTTGAAGAAAAAGAAAGTTTGAGTGAAGAATGTTTCTGAAATGTCTTGAAACGTGTTGATCGGCCGATCGATACATGGATAAAACATGCAGTCATGGCGCGCGCGGTTTTCTCGGAATGTTAAACACTGCCTTAGTAGGCTAAAGGCCTAGACTGTAACTAAATCGCATCTTAATCTTAATCTACTAGTGTTCAAGCTTCTACCTATATTATAAGCCTAGAGAGGTTTTTACAAATTTACGATTCTTTCCATAATGTAATTTGCGTTAAATAGACCTACAAATAAATGCCGCCTTAAAACTTATAAATGGGCTTTGTTTCGGCAATACAAAATCGGTTTAAAAGTTCAAAAGCAAAGGGTATGGTATGGAGGTATAAGAAACCTAAACTATTTGTCAATTTCAATGTCAGTTATATAAAGATTGTATATTTACACTTCAGAAAGTTTTTTTTATGTAAAATGTAGGCTTAAGCAATAGCCTAGTAATTCTACACCATAACAACCACCGATACGTGTGATATTTGCAGCTTAATGACAGAGTAGTGATGTTTTTCGAACTTTTTAAAAACAGTGTTGGTTAAATTAGTCGCAAACCTACTTTTTGTTGAAATTTTGAGTAAATATACGCGAGTATTTACGGTAGTTTAAACAATACTTACATAATATGTATATACAAGCTACATTGCCCGGCGTTGCCCGGGTGAAAAAAAAAAGGACTGTCTGGGGTGCAGATAACAAATTTATAAACTACACTTACTGAATACATTTAGGAAAGTAAATAAATATTGTAATAGGGTAAAAAAAAATAGTCAAATATTTTTATTTAACAAAATCTATATTGCCTATAGAATTACAATGTCTTTTGTTTTTAAAAGTTTGAAAAATTAATTGTCAAAAAAAAGAAAGTATAGTCTAACTGGAGAATCGAAGCCTGGTCGCCCGTATAGCAGTCCACTACGTTTACCACTGAGCTTTGAAGACACATGTCCGATATTAAAAATTATTAGACGGTATATTGTGCTAGGCCTAGATAGGTCAGTGACAAACGTGTTTTCAAATTGACCAATGGGGATCCTCGCGGGGCTTAACACTGTCTTTTTATATATATATATATATATATATATATAGCTAAATTGGAGAAAAAAAACCATGTCACCCACATGACAGCTTCAGTGTGCCTTTGCCACCACAAAGAGGCACAGAATAACATTTTTTGTTGAGAGGCTGTCAACTGGCAAGAGAGAATTACTGATTGCTCTCCATTTACCGTTACATTGCTAGCCAGCTGTGACAGCTAAGATAGTGCTTCCACACTAGACGCATCGCACAAACATTTGTCAGACATATATATATATATATATATATGTATATATATATATATATATATATATATATATATATATATATATATATATATATATATATATATGGCCGATCGGCAGCGCTTTCGACTGTCGATCCGAAGGTTCTGGGTTCGAATCCTGGTCGAGGCTAGGATTTTATCCCGTGACTTGAGGGTGTCCAGGCCGTACTTAGAGACCCATGGCCCCTAGGCACTTGCCATTTGCCCCCTCCATCTTCTGGAAGCTATTTAGGAAATTTATCTAATTAAATGCACTAGCACATAACATATAATTTATATCAACCGTAATGACTTTAATACACACAAGAATAATGCAGTCTATGTTACTATAGTTACGTTGTTTTATATAATTTATAGAATCATACGACGAAATGTCTTCTGTGCAAAAGGACGAATGACGTCATCATAGTCAATTGACTGCATTATTTCTGACTCTAAGTACATTACAGATAGTGAATTAAACCCGTTCTCTCCTGTGTTAGATCTTAATGTTTCTACTCTCTTCGGCGAAATGTAGTAAAATATTTGTTATATTATTATTTTCGATAAAGCTTTTTGATAAGGCAAGCCATGCTGCTGAGCTTATGTAAAGATTCGCCACCGGGGCCCCTAGGCTGGTTGGGCCCTAGAGCCTTGTAGGCCTAAGCAGAAATTCGACACTGAGGGTGACCATGAGTCTACCCATCTCTGATGGGGTAAAGTAAAGGCGACTAGACATTGTGCCCATTGTACCTTAGAATATCGTGGCCACAGAAACTGATGAACACTGCTTTACCAGCCCTATGATCATCTTGGTCCTAAGGGTACTTTTCTTTATCTGCTAAAAATGTAAAACCCTTGTGTCATGTATATTGTTTTTCCAAGAATTGGAACACGCAATGTTTATTCTCCTCTCTCTCTCTTTTCTTACTACACACAATATTAGGACGTTTAGTAGGAAAACGAAAGGTTCTAGGTAATGCTGGGATTCTGTGTTGATCTCAAATTCTCAGAGTCTGGGAACGACTCATTATTTAATAGGGGAAGTTCCTATCGTTTTTGTTATGAGTTTTGTAATGATACCATGATTTTCACCCCTACTGGTAATGGGTCTATCCCTTGCACCACTCGGATAATATTTAATGATTTGTTTTGTCTGAAAGAGAGAGAGTTTTCAAAATATGTTCCTTTAAGAACGTTTGTGTTTGCACTATTTTATTCTAACTGTACATAATAGATATATTGTATATATTGAACATACCACCTGAAATAAACTATCAACAACAGTTACACTGAAGCTTCCTTGTCAAATTACTATCCTATTGTGTTGAATACATTACTATAAGATTTATCTACTACCATAATATACAAGAAAGGAAATGTTGGAATACAAATACTGAATTTGTGCCCAGGACTATAAGAAGAGTTCGTGTAATACTGAAACATAAATACTAATAATTAAAGTCTCCCCTAGGACTAACGAGAATTATCAGCAAGATCTACACAGCTCTGGCCACAAGGGGATTGTGGACGTAACAAAATTTGGTGGTCTCGCCCGGTATATTTGAGTTCTACTTTTCCTGACCTAGGATTGACAAGATTTGGTGGTCTCGTTCGGTAGATTTGAGTTCTACTTTTCTTGATCTAGGATTGGAAAAAAATTGTTGATCTCGTCTGGAAAATTTGAGTTATATTTTTTCCTGACCTATAAATATTTTGTGACATTAGTAGTACTGAGAGCGGCATATTTGTGTTTCGTTTTCTAGCACTGTGAAACTATTTAAAAAGAGGAGAGAACTGGTTTGCGTTTTTATTCCTTGGGAAGTGTGAAGATTCCACGAAGTGTTTAATATTATATTGTGCAAATTTCTGGACAAATCGTAAGTTGGAACTTTATATTTTATTAAACAATATATACTACTCTACTATAACAAATATTTCGAACGCTATACTATGGCTTCGAATATATCAAGTGAGGAACTTAATGCCATGTCATTTGCTGAACTAAAAGAATTAGCTGAGTCCTTTGGGATTGAGGCAGGACAGGCAAGACCTAATCGTAATCGTTTGACCAAAGAAATTATGACATGTTTGAACGGGCAGAATGCCATGAACACTGGTAGTGTAGTTGAAGTGGGACAGAACGATATCAATGAAGGTTATGTAGCTCCCAGTGGGGGCGAGGTAATTGCCCACGGAGACGAGGTAAGAAATATGTCATCTAGATCATCAAACAATGATGAAGATGAAGGGTTGAGTGAAAACCTAAAATTCCAATTAGCTATGAAGAGAATGGAATTAGAAAGTATGGAAAGGAGAGAATTGGAAAGAATTAGGATTGAAAGCAGAGAAAGGATAGAGATGGCACGCATGAACAGACCTGACCATCGTAGGGACAGCAATGGTATGGATATTAGCGCAATGAAGCAACACTTGCCTATATTCAGAGAAGAAGATGTTCAAGATTTCTTTTTGCTTTTTGAGAGGATAGCTGTAGATTATCAGTTCCCTGATGATAAGATGGCTTTATTGTTAAGGTCAACTCTCAACAAAGGAAAAGCATTGGACGTAGTGTTGAGTTTAACACCCGAGGAAATAAATGACTATGAAGTAATCAAAGATAGGGTGCTAAAAAGTTATTCCCTGACACCAGAAAAATATAGAAAGCTATTTAGAGACAGAAAGAAGGCATATGATCAAACTCATGTAGACTTTTTGAGACAAAAGGAGAAAATGTTAGAACAGTGGCTAAGGTCACAGAATGTAAGTGAGTTTGATAAACTCAAGAACCTAATATTGTTTGAGGAATTCAATGATTGTATTCGAGTGGATATTAAAACCCACATCTCAGACCGAGGGGTTGAAGATGTGCATGAAGCTGCTAGATTGGCAGATAACTATGCCATAATTCACGCCAGCATAAAGCCATATTATGCTGACAAACCCAAAGTGCACAAACCAGAGCCCAAGGAGGCTAGTAAACCAAAAGAGACAAGTGAAAACAATAATAAGAACAGTGGTGTAAATAATAATAGTAACTTAGTTCATTTCAGGAAGCAGACAGATGTAAATAAAGCAAAGGTGGTATGTTTCAATTGCAAGAAAGAGGGCCACATGAAGAAAGATTGTTGGATCCTTACCAAGAAGCAAGGTGCTATTCTACACTGTGCCAGAGTGCAGAAAGATAGCAAGCAGACAGAAGAAGTGTGCAACACAGGGTCAAGAAACTCAAAAGAAATGCGGCCGGCATCGCCCATAGTTGTGGAGTCGATGGTTTTTGAGAACAGTCTATCTAAGGTAAAAGAGAATAGCTGTACTCAATCTATTATGCTTTCAGAAGGCCGTGAGGAACAGATGGTTCCTGAAGTCCCGGAAGAGGACGACCTATCCGATTTTCGACCCTTTGTCTACGAGGGGACAGTGTCGACAGAAGTCGATGTACTCAGCAAGAAGAAAATACAGATATTACGTGACACGGGTTCTGCTGTCAGCGTGATCCTGGAGGGCAGTGTGCCGTTAACAGATGCCACCAGTACCGGTGAGTCTGTTGTGCTGAGAGGTGCTAGTATGGAGGCTGTGGAAGCTCCACTGCACAGAATAAAACTCGAGTCGGATATTTTTACAGGTAACATCGTAGTGGGAGTGTGGCGCGCACTACCCGTCAAAGGCGTTTCCATGATATTAGGAAATGACATTATGGGCGGCAGAGTCACTGTCGAGCCCATGGTTAAAGTGTTGGAGACAAAGATGGCGGAGGACAAAAACCTACGTCCTGCCAATGAACGCCCAACATGTGCACTGACAAGAGCAATGCAGAAAAAGAAGTCGGTAAAGACTCCTGCTACGCCGTGTAGTGCAACGAAAGATGTGTTTGTCTGTTCTGAAGACACACATGCGAATGAAACAGTGATAACAGAAACACCTGACATCGATTTAAGTGCTACGTTCTTTGCTGAACTAACAACTGGTGATGCAACAGAGAACGATAACATTTTGTCACCAAAGCAGAAATTGGTGAAAGAACAATTGAATGACGAAGTAATAATGCAACTCAGAATGAAAGCTGTTGATGAAAAGACTGCAGATGCAATAGCGGAATGTTTTTACATGAAAGATGAAGTGTTGATGAGAAAGTCGAAACCGCTCAACTCAGGTACAAACGAGTGGGACAGTATTCACCAGATTGTAATACCTAAGTGCTATCGTCAAGATATACTGCGTATGGCGCATGATCTTCCTTTCGCTGGTCACATGGGAGTCCGAAAAACGCACCACCGTATCCTCCCCCACTTCTACTGGCCAGGACTGAGAAGAGATGTCGAACAATACTGCAAGACTTGCCACGTATGCCAAATGGTAGGACGTCCTAACCAATGAATTCCTGTCGCTCCACTCCAGCCGATACCAGCGTTCGACGAACCATTCAGTCATATACTCATTGATTGCGTGGGCCCGTTGCCGAAAACAAAAGCCGGTTTTCAATACCTGCTTACAGTCATGTGTTCATCCACTCGCTTCCCGGAAGCCATTCCGTTGCGGAACATAACAACAGTGAAGGTGGTAGACGCCCTGACAAATTTCTTCACACGTTATGGCCTACCGAAGACAGTACAGTCCGACCAGGGGACTAACTTTACTTCGAACATTTTCAAACAAGTCATGGAACAATTAGGGATAAGCCATAGGCTATCAAGTGCCTATCATCCTGAGAGCCAGGGAGCTCTGGAAAGGTTTCATCAGACATTAAAATCGATGCTTAAAAAGTACTGTTATGAAAACGAGAAAGACTGGGATAAGGGTGTGCCTTATGTACTGTTCGCTGCAAGGGAGGCCACTCAGGAATCCCTGGGGTTTAGCCCATTCGAACTTGTGTATGGACACTCAGTCAGAGGTCCGTTGAAACTTCTACATGAAACTTGGCTAACGGACAGTGAACCGATTGGACTTTTGTCATATGTAGATAAATTTAAAAATAGGCTTTATCATGCTTTTAACCATGTGAAGATTCATTTTCCACAGATGCAGGAGCGTATGAGACAGAACTATGACCGTAAAGCTACAGCTAGAACTTTTGCACCAGGTGACAAAGTTCTTGTGTTTCTACCTTTGCAAAATCAGCCTTTAAGTGCAAAGTTTAGTGGACCCTATGAGATAGAGTCAAAGCTTGGCGAGGTCAATTATTTGATAAAGACTCCTGACCGGAGACAAAAACAGAGGGTATGCCATATTAATTTACTTAAGCCCTATGTTTCCAGGGAAAAGAGTAAACCACGGGAGGTCCCCATGATTTCATTAGCTAGGGTCCCGACGGATTTATCTAGGATAGAATATAAGTTTGCAGAAAGTAAACTTAATAATACAGATGCCCTTAAGAGTTTAGATACAAGGCTAGAACATCTTCCGGTAGAAGATAAGGAGAAGATTATTGAGCTGGTACATGAATATAAGTCACTGTTTACAGATGTTCCCAGGAGGACACATCTAATAGAACACGATGTAGTATTAACTGAGGGTGCCAGGCCAATTAAACAGCATCCATATAGAGTTAACCCCATCAGACTTGAACATATTAGAGCAGAGGTGAAGTATATGTTAGAAAATGACATAGTGGAAGAATGTGATAGCGAGTGGTCTTCACCCTGTGTGTTGGTACCAAAAGCCGACAACACATTGCGGTTTTGTACAGACTTTAGGAAATTAAATAATTTGACAAAGACTGACTCGTATCCCATTCCTCGTATTGATGACCTCATTGATAAGATAGGTGATGCGACGTATGTGACAAAAATTGATCTTCTCTCCGCGTACTTTCAGATTCCTTTGACGCCACGGGCACAGGAAGTATCCGCCTTTGTGACACCTGACGGACTTTACAGGTATAAGGTCATGCCATTCGGACTCCGTAATGCCCCTGCGACGTTTCAAAGGCTTATAAACACCCTCACTCGCGGTATCTTCCAGTGTAATGCCTACCTCGACGACATAGTGGTGTATAGTACAGATTTCAAGACACATGTCAGTCAACTACGACACTTGTTTGAACGACTGAATGACGCCAATTTGACAATAAACCTGGCTAAGAGTCAGTTTGGACATGCCACTATCGAGTATCTTGGACATGTAGTGGGTGGTGGAAAGGTTAAACCAGTAAATGCTAAAATAGAAGCTATTCAGAATGTCCCAGTGCCACAGACAAGGAAACAACTCCGTAGTTACCTTGGAATGGCCGGGCATTATCGTAAGTTTTGCCAGGACTTTTCTACGGTAGCTTGCCCCTTAACCGACCTACTAAAGAAGAACAATCGCTTTGTTTGGTCTGACAAGTGCCAAAAGGCGTTTGATGAGTTGAAGTTAAGATTATCCAGGGCACCTATTTTGGTGACCCCGCGTTTTGATAGACCCTTTAAAATTGCCGTAGACGCGTGCGATACTGGGATGGGAGCGGTGCTGACTCAGCAGGATGACCACGGAGAGGAGCACCCGGTGTGCTACCACTCACAGAAATTCAATATCCATGAACGTAATTATAATACAAGTGAGAAGGAACTTTTAGGGTTGATCCTGGCGTTAAAACAGTTTGATTTCTATGTAAACAGCTCTGGGTACCCGATAGAAATACTGACCGACCACAACCCTCTGACTTTTCTCTCCAGGGTCAAGCAAAACCAGAGGCTTGTTAGATGGAGCTTATTCCTCCAAGCCTATGACTTAAACATAAAACACCTGAGGGGTAGGGACAACGTCACAGCTGATACTCTATCTCGGGTGCTACATGATTGACTGAATAACCCTATACTTCTTTTTCAGATCATCTCACTTATTCATTAAGAATGTGTCATGATAACCTATCATTCGTTTGAATTTTGATTATGGAATACCTATAGAATACTTGTATCATATAGAAGTCAAGTCTTTTGAAAGTATTAATAATTTTTATAATCATGTATTATATTGATGTTCTGATATATTTTAAATTCATTTGATTATGGAAAAGAAATTCCATTTAAATTTTGATGCATGATGCAATAAATATATATGCACGTATTTACTTGATATGGATGGATGAAAGTAATTGTCATCACATGCAATTACGTGAGAAAACTTTGAGCTAGTTGATTTATTATCTTGTTTTTATTTTAGTTAATGAATGGAACTAAATAATAATATGTACAATTTTTATCTTAGAAAGAGATGTAATATCAATTGGTATAAATTAATAGATAATATTGGAAATCTATTGCTAAATTGCTATATCATGGTAATAGAATGGGAAAAACTAGTGGATATTCACTATGTTGTATATAGGTTGTTATATATTCCATATATCCGGGAATGGAGGGAAACAAAGGTACCTAAAGGTGTACACTCATTCAACCCTGAACAAACTTTTATATTAAACTTTCAAATTTGCCAAAAACGCATAATAGTGGATTACATTTTAATATTGAGATTACTGTAGTAATCGTAACTAGAGCGTATTTTCTCCTCATATTTGAGAAAAGGGGAAGTATCATCATCTTAGGTATGAACCATGTTAATGTCAAGTTGACACTGTAATTTAAAGGGGAAGTAACCTATAGTTTGATTCGAGTTACGTATTACTTATATTTTGGTTTGTATATTAGAAGTAAACTGTTGAAAATTGACAGAGCTTGAGCAATGTTATATTTGTTTAAAAAAATTAAGACTTTTTGCAAATTTTTGGTGGAAATCCACACAACTGTACATAGTTAAAATAAGAATGACTAGAATATTTTTTTAAATTATTTGTACTTGTTGAGACATTAGTTAATATTAATATTAACGGGGAAATATTTGTCCATCACGTTATAATCACAATTACCATTGGGTAGTGACACTTTTTATAATTTAAGTTGTGCCAGTGAGCCATGTTTGCTTAAATTGTCTTATAATCTTCCATTGGTTGATGGTTGTTAAAACGATAGTGTTTAGTACGAAAAATGTACCATGTTGAGTATTACTTGGGTAATTATGGTACATTATTTCTTTCATTGGGTGGGGGCGTGTCATGTATATTGTTTTTCCAAGAATTGGAACACGCAATGTTTATTCTCCTCTCTCTCTCTTTTCTTACTACACACAATATTAGGACGTTTAGTAGGAAAACGAAAGGTTCTAGGTAATGCTGGGATTCTGTGTTGATCTCAAATTCTCAGAGTCTGGGAACGACTCATTATTTAATAGGGGAAGTTCCTATCGTTTTTGTTATGAGTTTTGTAATGATACCATGATTTTCACCCCTACTGGTAATGGGTCTATCCCTTGCACCACTCGGATAGTATTTAATGATTTGTTTTGTCTGAAAGAGAGAGAGTTTTCAAAATATGTTCCTTTAAGAACGTTTGTGTTTGCACTATTTTATTCTAACTGTACATAATAGATATATTGTATATATTGAACATACCACCTGAAATAAACTATCAACAACAGTTACACTGAAGCTTCCTTGTCAAATTACTATCCTATTGTGTTGAATACATTACTATAAGATTTATCTACTACCATAATATACAAGAAAGGAAATGTTGGAATACAAATACTGAATTTGTGCCCAGGACTATAAGAAGAGTTCGTGTAATACTGAAACATAAATACTAATAATTAAAGTCTCCCCTAGGACTAACGAGAATTATCAGCAAGATCTACACAGCTCTGGCCACAAGGGGATTGTGGACGTAACACTTGCAAACTGTATATTATTATATTTAGACATAATTTGAAGCATCAGGCCCACAATAAAATCATAAAGATTGTTTTGCGTTTCGTGCAAAGCTATTAAGCCTACATGTGTAATCCTTTCAATTATTATTACTTTGGTATTGGCAACCACATAAACTCTAATCAAAGTATAATTTTAAAATAATTTATTAATTTATTTGACATTTACTTTTTTCCCAAGCATAATATTAATCAAGAAATAGTATATAAATCAATGCATTTCACATAGCCATTACTTGAGAGAAGATTCCTTCGTTGTTTTTTACTATATACCAAAGGTTTGTTTCATACAACAATATTTAGAAACAAACATTTTGACATACACTATTTTAACAGGTTTCAATATTTAAAAAAAAACAGATCACTGTTGGTATATTTTTTTAACATTTATGATTTTTGAGTCTAACATTTTGTACAGACAATTGTATACGAATATACTTTTTGTTGGTTTAGACAGTTCATTTCTTTGTTGTTTTTTTCAGGTTAACTTTATCTGACTAAAAATGAAACTGTTTGGACTCATATTGTGTTTAATATTGGTATTGGTCAGCATTCAAGCTGTGCGTTGCGTGAGTGTGGCTAAACCTGCTCGGGACCGAGTGTTTGGGCCAAGGGACGCAAGACGTGATGGAATTGAAAGCCAAGAAATTGGCAGCGATGGCAACAGCTTTGAGGTAATACTAAATAACCTCAAATATTCTAGGATTTATTTAGCATTATATTTTAACTATATAATTTATGTTACAACAACACAAATAAAAAATGACAAACAAAAAACTTTTTCTCCAAATCTTACGATTTAGAATATACACGTATTTAACTTTTAAGCAAAAAAAAATGATAAAACCTAAAATTAATATTGAATTATACATGTTATTTAAAACAGCCTATTCAAAATTTTGAGAAATGATTGGTTGTTTAAATATATTATAAAACTCACAAGTTTTGTGTAATTTATCTATCCGAATTAATATGACTACGTCGAACTTTTAAAATAGATTCAAATTTAAAGTACATCACTTAGCAGCTTTAAAACAAAAATAACAAATGAAATAATTGCTCCCTTTTTATGCAGGATGACACATGGTTTGATAAGCGAGAACTGAGACGTTGGTGTACGCCTTTTTGAGCACTATAAGAAAAACAATAATAATGATATTATTTGTAAAATAAAGTTGCTTTGATAAAAATGAATATGTTTTTTTTCTTTGACTAAAAATGTGTGCATAATAAATAAAACACCAAATTTAATAAAGAGATGATAAACGATAAGTCATCTGGCAAGTCGCTAGCGATACTATCCACTAGCACTAGGGCGTCAGTAGCTTACAATAAAGTAATGCTACTACACTCATCCTTCATACTATTACGATCTGTTTAAGTCATTAGGTTAGATGGTTAGATTGACCAAGTAAATCACCTAGTTGAATGTAGGTGTTATATAATGATCTTTAAGGTAACAAACAAAACTCTGTCTTTGAAGGGGTTAACCGTTTAATTACAAATAAACTTTAAACACTATACTAAACTTGTTATAGGAGAAAAATGACAGAACGACCTTTCTCCTCCTCACCCACAGGAAGTACATAAAATATGTAAAAAACATCTAGGGGAATTAACTAACATATCTAAACATAATTCTTAAAGAATAGGTTAAGTCCCTTGACGTCACAATACAAACGTTTTACAATAAAATAAAAAACATTTCGCAAGAACAGAGGCCAAGTGAAAATCTTGTAAATTCGTGTATACTTCTAGATCTATTTTAATTTACTGAGTTAGAGAATGCTGATTTTAACAACCAACAAAAATAGTTCATGCCTCAAGTGTACAAGATATAAATTGTTAAGAATAAGTTATATTTTTTTTTCCCAAAGTGGGCAGGGTACGGCGTGATATCGTTGTCACACCATCCTTGGAGATTCAAGGTTTCTATGAATCTAACAAGTAATCATGGGCCCCGATATCCCCGTGAAGTTGTTTCACGTAGGGTCGTAAGGATCAACACAAACGAACCAATTTAAGACCCGTGATTTCGAGAACATGCTTGGGCAGTCCTATCCTAAGAGTCGTATAGACTAGTCGCATATATTTTAACTATCATTGTGTTTGAGTATATTTTACATATTATATAAAGTTCATTTTACTTGTGGATTAAAATATTATGTTAACAAGAGTTTCATCATTATTTCAACTAGTTGAAAGTTAGGTTGTTCAAATCAAATATTGCAATAATCATTGCTACAAGCTTCACAGGAAGAAATTAAAAAACAAACAACAAATATACCAAAACCAATTTGACTGATTTGATGTCAGGGGGCGTGAAACTTATTTTTTTTATATATGTCGGTGAATCGATATAAACAAAAATGTTTAGAAAATTAAATTATCAGTATATTTTACCTATGGTAGTAAATAGATTACCATTATTGATAATTTAATAATGGAAAAGGCTCAAATATGTTTAACCTTACAATAGGTTAGTGACAAATCCCACTTATCGAGAAATCTAAGAAATAGTGTACATTTAAAAGCCAAAATTGCTTTTACGAAAGGAATGGGATGTCATTCGGGTTAATAAATAGCACACACTTAAAAAAATAAATTTACAAAGATATTACCAGGAAAAAAAAATAAGAGTATTTTATGTAGGTGGCATTTGCATCTATACAGAATCACGTGAATAACGTTTAGCAGAACTAGAAGAAGTTTTCAGAATTATAACAAAAAACAATCTTTCAGATAGTTGGGAAAAAATAAAAAGGTGAAATTGTTGCCCAGTTTCGTAAATGTCCTTGCCCTATATGTGTCTTTTTCAGACGGTTTTAGGCTCAACCATGAAAATCGGTGTCGAAATAGCAGGGACTCAAAAGTAACAGTCGATCATGTACTCTTAGACTGCCTTGACTTGCAGTAGCATCTAGTGGATGGGAACGGTCAACTGTTTTTCACCGAACCGATAAGGTGACTTGACTACACTGTGTAGCACCAGTGTGTTTGTCCTCCGAGCCCTAAGAGAGTAACCTAGGTTCGTATACTCACTCCGGTGAAAAAAAAGGTTCACGTTTGGTGTGAAAAAAAAAACAAAAACACAATTTCAATAAAATCAAAAAAATCGGAAGAAAGTAGCCAAAAAGGTTAAAGCCAGAAATATATTTCTATGTTACAGCGACCTTTAGCCAAAACAATAAGAACAACAACTTCTTCATTATTGTTTATATTATTTTGTTGTTGTTCGTGTTGTTGTTATTAAAGTTGCGTAGACATTGAAATGCAAAATTAAACTACAGCCATACTTACAGGAATCAAAAGGAATATTAGACGTGTACCAATCTCCATGTCGGAGTCATTGACAGTAGAGTCACACAACATGGCTACCTCCACATTAGTATTTGAGGCCTTGTCGTTTAGCGCTATGGGCTTTTTACTGCAGTCGCTGGTATACATTATATCCTGTAGAAATACCTTCGTGTGTGTATTCAATCTCACTTAACTTTGGATCTGATACTATGACACACGTTTACATTTAGTTTAACTAAAAAATAAATAAAAAACTCAATTCAACTCAATTTCATTAATGGCTGCAATAATTTTTTTTATAATTACAATTTATGTTTTCAATAAGTTTTCCTAATTTTGTACATAATTATATCTATTACACATTAGCACTATCTCCTTTTTTGTCGATCTTTATAATGGTCAATAGTGTTAGTCAACAAGCAGGCTGGTGCCATTGCTCACCAAGGACACGTTCTATGGTATATCAATGTTTTGATGCTGGGGGAAACGAAAGCTTAATAAAAAGCTCACCAGAATAATAGAAGAGCTAAACATTCGTACATATCAAGTCTTGCTGAACATATAATTTAAACCAGCCCGGTTAGGAAGCTACATTCAATGACAAACTGTATGGCGGCCTGGAGCAACTGACAGCCACGGCGCAGTTCATCATAAGCATTGGATTTTGTGTCTCTATCCCCCAAATCACACTATTTGAAAAATAAGAAGAAGACGTCTTACAAGAATATCAGGTGCCTCAGGGTCTACATCTTTTGGAACTAATTTGAAGATGGTGGGTATTAAATAGCTCATTACATTGAGTGCACGAATTATTACTCTGTATTAAAATTAGTGATACATTAACACTTGAAAATAATGTATTAGTAAAAGTACAAGTTGCATGCAGCGTTATTGGCTGCGCTCTGAAAACACGACTCTTAAGCTCTAAAAATAGAGCAAGGGGTCCATCCTATTATAGTTTTTATTAAATTTTGTAGATTTGTAAACTCTTTAGCACAATCTTCAAACTTAAAAAATAAATATTATTCATTATAGTTAATGTTTTGTCTGTAGATTTTATTCCTTTCCAGACCCAGAAACTGTCATATCCAATACACTCTTAGATCAAACCTGTCAAGAACACCACATATTAGGCATATAGGGCATATCCACAAAGTGTCACCCACGGACCATGTCATCCAAATTGTGTTCAATTCGTGCCTATTCTAAACCACGTGATATCTCCTGATATTTCACAATTTAATTATTTCACGGCTTATATAGCGATTTTGGTTTGAACATTGCCGAATCGTCACTTCCTGTGTCGTTTCAAGGACTTTCTTGATCGCGTGTTAAGATTCGAACCAAATTAGCCAGCCAGTCGATGGGAAAAAGTTCTCATGAGTCTGTAAGTGGCTTGATCAGAGAGATCGTCGCCTCTAGATCAACCACAGAGGGTGCTTTGAAAGACCTGGTTAAAAGCGAGTAGAACTGGATCAGAAAGAAACAAAAAACACACGTTTTTCCCTTTGTTCTAAAGAGGGTCCCAGACTCCGCCTAAAAGTCCAGCTATTCCGCTTTGCATTCGGGGGTACCTCAAAGAATAGAACGTGCATATACATAAATGTGCGCATTCGGACTAATTCATGTAGGATGATGCAGAAGTTAACACATTTGGTTGGTCACTACCTCTACTCAGGAGATGCTTTACTTTAAACTTCAATGTTACTCACCTTTCCTAGATGTTTGTTTTTTTAAAATAGCACTTTTTTTTTTAAAGAAGCACCACTGTTGTATTGAAAAGATCCCACTGTTTTCTTGAAATGATCCCACTATTTTCTTGAAATTATCCCACTGTTTTCTTGAAAATATCCCACTGTTTTCTCAAAATGATCATACTTTCTTCTTGAAAGGATCCCACTATTTTCTTAAAAGTTTCCCACTGTTTTCTTGAACGGAATTCAATGTTTTCTTGAAATGATACCCCTGTTTTCTTAAAAGGATTCCACTGTTTTCTTGAAACGATCCTACTGTCTTTTTTAAAGGATCGTACTATCTTCTTAAAAAGATCCCACTGTTTTCTTTAAAGTATCCCTCTGTTTTCTTGAAATGATCCTACTTCTGTCTTCTTACAAGTATCACGCTTTTTTCTTGAAATGACCTCACTGTTTTCTTAAAAGGGCATCACTGTTTTCTTGAAAAGATCATACTATTTTATTTGAAAAGGTAAGACTGTTAATCCTTTAAAATGTCCCACTTTTTAATTCTTAAATACGTCAAAGTTTTATTCATAAAAAAGTCTCTATTTTGTTTGCATAAAAATCCCTTATTTTTTTTTTCAAAATGGCCACATTTTATTCATGTAAATAAAAAAAAAAAAATAAGTACTCAATTTTTTTGTTCAATTAATAAAGCAACAATGTTTATTTTAAAAAAAAGGGGTCCCACTTTTCGAAAAAAAAGCGGTAGCTCCCCCTGCCCCCACTCACCCGGCTCATTTTTGTCTAAGCTTAGTGGATATTGTATGAAGGTGAATCTCAAATTTCTCGAAGCAAGTAACCCAGCTCACGACAAATACGGGCTCTATCTTGAAACAGAGTTAAATTAATCTGGTCAATGCCAAATCAGTGAAAGAATGTTACGACAAGCCGTACGCTCATGTCGAAACAAACAAGGCGGTCACGAACAATTCTATAACAATGTCATAACAAGAGTATTCTTTCATGACAGGCCACGACTCGCCATAAATGCCAAAGTGAAATCAGGAAGAGAATGCCGCATCAAGCCATTTGTAAATAATCCATCAAATAATAGAGCACGCTTGTATATGTTAATGCGTACACGAGGTCATCTATAGCGTCACGAAATGTTATTGTCAAATATGACAGGCTAATCAAAAACAGACATGGAGACCCTTGAATGTTTGGATATAAATATCCAGTCGCCAGTTTTAAGAGTCTTGTTAGAGATTTGTTCTGAAGTTGAAGAAGTGAAACATTGTCCTGGAAAACAGTGTTGTTGTTACGATTTGGAATTACAAGATATATTCAAATTTGTGTCAATGTAAGTTGCTTGCATTTAGTTCTGCTAATGTTGTTTGTTTTTGTTTTTAATCTAATCTAAAAACATTAAACCAAGACCAAACTATACATATTTAGAATGCGCAAAATATTATGCATAGCCTAACGTTACATGGGGATAACATTCTAGTGATAGAGCATTGTGTAGACAATAGGCAGGCTTTTCAAAAATTAAATACTGATTTTTATACGAACTATGTTACATTTTAATACAAGTTTTATAACACTTGTACTTTGTATATAATTTCTATTTATATATTATAGTACTGAGAACTGATCTGAGGCATTTTTGAGGCTATATAGCCTACAAATGGAAATGTTTTTGTGCAAATTTATAACAATAAATCAAATGTTTGCTTATTTAATTAAATAATAATATTTTGGTAAAGCCCATAATGGTCATTGTGGTGAAATTACCGGCGTTCTATCGATCTGAATAATGACACATGGGCGTGTTAAAAAATGGACCACATTCTTTGAAAATGTTCAGCTATAGTTTCATCCACATCCTGCTCACGAATCACTCAAAATATTTTTTACTGTTGTAGTTTTTTACCACAATTTATTATAGTCAGGGCTTTATTTAGGATTGTGGGGGCCCTGTTCCCAAATGTATGTGGGGGCACCTTGTGGCCTCGACCCTGTCTTCCGACATTGCTGTGTTAGCCTTTGTACAGTGTTGCTGATGCTGAATGATAACCAGTAACCCACTCTGTTTGACTCTGATTGCCGATTTGGCGAGCAAATTAGCATTTCACTTTTTTAACTTCAGTTGCTCGTCTGAACACTCATAGGCCAAGGCTACATGAACAACGTGATCGTTCATGCTATGACAACATTGCACGAGCATGATACCAGTCATCGAAACCACCATGCGATAGCTGCGAGTTAAGCTTTGCGACAATTTACACACATAGCAAAACAACTTGCCTTCTGATAAAGAAAAATATAGCCATGAACGATGTGCACTCCATTTTTTGTTCGCCTGATAAACAGATGCTTAGTGCATTTACGAATGGGAGCATTACTGCTTGCCTGTTTCTGAATAGATTCACTTTCTCATCACGGTGTTGACTGAAATCAGGCAGATTAACGACCCAAAAGTCTATGATACGGCAGAGGGCAAACTTCGCCTTATGGCGGAAGCTAAGCGAGCAGCGAAGAAAAGTAGGCTGCCCCTAACAATCTCCAACGGTCCAGCTTTCAAGTGCCAGAGATGCGATAGAGCCTGTCTCTCAAGGATAGGTCTCCACAGGCACAGTCAATTTTTGAGGGCTGGCCAAATCACAGACGCGCAAATCTAATCGTCTTTCGAGACTATGGAGCCAATGAATGAGTCTATGACACGTTTACTGGGTTTATCGGGCCATAATGCAACATCAGTTCATTGTGCGTTTCTACAACAGCTTTATTCTAATTAGGTTTGTGGGGGGGGATGTGGGGGCCCCTGTTGTGTGGTGGCCCCTGTTCCAATAGAACATGTGGAACATGCCTAAATACGCCACTGATTATAGTACAACTATTTTCTTGTATGTTAAGTATCAATATTATACCCTTGAGCATGACTTATAATTACTGGAAATTTGAAATTATTTAAATCGACCTGGCCCATCTTCAAATATTGATGATAATATTTAAAGACTTGTTATTAAACTAAAGATATAGGTCTACGCCTTTACTTGATAAAGTCGTCCTCGATTATTGTGGCTAATCAGTTCCTTTATATATCACGTTAACAAAAAATGTCCGCGAAGCTACTTTAGATTGTTTGTATAGTCATAGCATAGAAAACCTGTTCATGAACCATTGAATTGCTAACAATTGTTAAATTGTTAACATTATTAAAATTCTCTATATAATAAACAATAGTATATCCCATTAATATATGCTACATTCGTATCATGTACTATATTAAACAAAACAAAAAGGAGTATTAATACATATTATACATTTCATAAAATATATTATCGCTATTGTTGAACAATTAAGTAAAAGTCGAAATCCGAAGGAGATGTTAACAACTGTAGTTTTGTTTTTATCATGACTTTAATCTTAATTATCTTTCGTCGCATTTAATATTGTTCGTAAACAAGGGATAGTACAGCAGGAGACAGGATGGGCAATAAGCACGCATTCCTTTCAAAATATCTACATGTTTTCTTCGGCATATTTGCGTCTCAGGAGACGATGGTGCATCACCGTGGGTTGAGGTTGCATTTTCTCGTGTAGCCGAGCAGGCCTATCCTTGAATGACAGTCTTTATCAAAGACTTTACACTGTGCTTTCTATTTGCTTTGCCTTTCTCCTAGCTCTTTTGCCGACGGTCTCCTACATCCTTCGTGCCTCTGCTAGTTTTTACCCCCTCATTGACAGCAGTGCGCCAGGTGGATCGATCCTCTGCATCCCTCTCCCAGTTATTTGTGTTTACGATGGCTGCTCTCATATCCCTCTGGCAGACATCTTTGTATCGGAGGCGTGGGTAAACTGTTGTTCTCTTTCTTAATTCTCTTTATAGGAGATCCTTAGGAATTATACCTTGGTTCATTCTTTTTACATGTCCTAGCCATCTTAAAGGTGTCTTTTCAAAAGGACTAAGAGCATGCTTTGGGCTCTGACACACGCCAGTACCTCATTATTGGGCATTTGTCCTGACATTTAATGCCAATGATGCGACGCAGGCACCTCAGGTGGAAGCTATTTAGCTTACGCTCATGAGACGCGTAGGTGGTCCATGATTCACTTCCATAGAGCAGTGTGCCGATGACGCAGGCCAGGTAGACACACAGTTTGGTCCTCTCTGTAAGCTTGGTGTTTTCCTAAACCCATTTACTGAGTTTGGCCATCGTGGCAGCTGCCTAGCGGATTCTACTATTTAATTCCTCCTCTATGGATAGTGAGCTGGAAACCTTGGACCCATAGTAGGTGAAGCTGTCTGGAACCTCCAAGTTTTCGTTTTCTATGATAATGGTAGGAGGGAGACATGTGTTTTGTGCCATTATATTTGTCTTCTTTATGCTCACCTGCAGGCCAAATTCTTTGCAGGCATTACCGCATTGGGGACGATTGACACCAGCTTGTTGTAGGCCTGTCTCTGTGTATGATATCAAAGCCGCATCTGCACCAGCAAAATGCATCTCGCGAATTAGGACCTCTGTCATTTTAGTTTTGGCTCGAATACGAGCAGTGTTGAAAAGTCTTCAATCATCTCTGCCATCCTTAAAGGCGTATCGGAGCAGTAGGGAGAAAAATAGTGTAAACATTGTTGGTGCAAGGACACAGCCTTGCTATACTCCGCTACTGACTGGTAAGACTTCTGCTGCCCTCTGCATTTTTCCTCCAGCTGCCGTGATGAGAACACCATGTCTATGGTAGACAAACCAGCCCGAAAACCACATTGTGACGCTAGATAAACTTGGGAGGCTAATCTCTGCAAACGTCTGAGAGTGACGCGGGCAAAAGCTTTTCCTACGATACTGCGAAACGCGATTCCGTGATAGTTATTGCATTCGCTTCTATCGCCCTTATTCTTAAAAAAAAAATCATGACACTTCATGTCCTTGGAAATGTATCCCTATTCCCCGCAGATGGCTAGCAGCTCGTGCAAGAGCAACCCTTTGAACATTTATCTTAGCTGTTTCGATGGTGAGCAGCGTGTCGGGTGTGTGCTTCTCTTTGTTTGCCAGGAGAGCTTTCCTATTAGCTTCGGTGACAGGTTTCATTTCGTCCCAATTAGCATCGAACCAGTCCGTGTTTTCGTGGGATTGTTTTTACCATAGGCATTTATTGCTGAAGTGTAAATTGTGTTGCGAACATTTGACCATGTGGATTCAATGGTGACATTTAGGGTTGCTTTTGAGAGGGTTTCATGCATTTTGTACATAAACAGCTGTGTTTTTACTGGGTCCTTCATGTAGTAGGTGTTTTTGCGTGGACGTATCTTTTCTTAAGTGAAAAATAACCTTGAAAATGCATCTAACATATCAGATTTCGAAATTTGTGTTATTGTTAACTGTATCGAAATTACAGTTATGCAAAGGCGACAAAAATAAGTTTAAGATTTAGGGTCAACACAATATTTTAAAGTTTAAGAACCACTGCACTTATCTTATCGTATACATAACAGACGCTCCTTCTATAAAGAAGATTATTGCGTCCTACGCTCATCCGTGGTCCGAGTCTAGTTTTGCATTTTTATTAATGTATTAAATGATGTCAAGCTACTTGTTTTTCTGGTTTGTTCAGGCAACCCATTCCATGCCCGAACGCCGCATAGGAAGAAAGAGTACTTATATGCATTTGTTCTCGCATAAGGGATAAGGAAAGTGTTTTTTTTGTCTTTATGTTAATCTGAGCTTTGCAACAGGTTGCTATTGGGTTGTATTTCTAAATTAGAGTTTAATGTCTTATGAACTATAGAAAAGAAAAGCCAGGAGTAAACAAGCAATAATACATAAAGCAATATTTCGTTTGGCAGTTTACTTTACGATGCGAGTTTTCTATATCCTTACTAATAACTGCCCTTTTCCTTATGACACACTCATCTAAATTCAATAGAGTAATACCTTGAATTACGAACACCTCAGGTCACGAAAAATTCGGGTTAAGAAAAACAACCTTGAACATTTGTGTCCCAATTAACGAACAGTTTTTAGGTTATAAACGAAGGCGAGAGTGGGAAAAATAAAAAAAAGGTAACGCTGGAGACAAACAATAAAGTGAAATGAGGAGCTTTCGATGGTGATGAGGCGGCAGTAACCATTTCAACTGCAAGTAGGTTGCCAGCCACATGGGTGTCAAAAGGAGGATTTCCAGAAACAAAAAGGAGGACAAAGAAGGACATTGTGTATTAATTTAAGAGTTTCGCAATAAAACCGAAATCAGTATAATTTTATTACAAGAGCTGCCAATTAGTTCGTATTGGTAAACTGAGAAAGAAAACAGTACGAATCATAATATATTACAAAAGCCGGGCATTTAAAAGTTGTTGTTTTTTTGCCTGCCGGAAGAAGGACAATATTATCAAAAGGAGGACATGTCCTGCATTTTGCCAGACGTTTGGCAACCCTATCTTCAAGTGTTAAAGACGTTTGCAACAGACAGACGTCAAAGATTTCAGCACAACAAATGTATACCTAAGATATGTCAGTAAATATACATATATGATTGCGTTATAAATATTCTCAAATAAAGAAACCTGCCAAAATATTAGCGACGCGAAACAAATAATTTGGAATAGCAAACAAAGTGACAAAAGGTCCATGGTCAATTTGTCGGCAAAAAAGTTATACTAAATGTGTCTAGTTTGTCTTAGTATTTTAGATATGTTTACTATATTTAACAATTAAATGTAATCAAACTAATTTTCGTTTTTCTTACGCGTTTTTAAGTTTTTGACACTGAGCTATAGATTATATATAGAGAGTGCTAAAAAATTGAAATGGATAATAAAAATGAGGAGAAAATGCGGACTTTTGAATATAGATCAGTGCACTGTGAGGCACTGTGAGCTATTCATTGAAGACTATATGTGATGCAACCCCACGAACCGGTACGGGAGTAGGTAAAACTGATTTTTCAATAAATGCAAAATAATGTGTAAAATGAGTCCTAGGTCATTTTCAAACTAAAATTCTTTTCGCAAATTTAATAAAACTGTGTTTTTATGCAGCTTTTGTATAAAAATCAAACGAAATATATTCTAATGATAACATTGTTTTTAAGTCAATTTTTTTATTTTTTTATAAATCTTTAAAACAGCTTGTGAAATTGACTCATTATGAAAGTACTTGCCTAATTTCATGACGATTGGTTAATATTTGTTCATCCTGGTAATATTTAATTATCTATTACAATGCTAAACTGTTAAAAATCCGTTGTGTTTTATTTTTAATTTTTCTCCAAAACGACTTTCTTTACCTCTACTTACATAATTTTAAATATCTTTTGAACTATTTAATCGATTTTAGAAATTTTTTCTTCACTGTGTAGATAAATGAATTAGCTTTTATTAAACACCTTAAACTTAATATCTCATTTTGCCGACTTTAGTACCATTCTGTGGGGTTGCATCACATATACATTGATTTTAAATATATATTTTTTTTTGCAATATATATTATTTAAGTCATTAACTTTTTCAATCAGAAAATCAGTATTTAAGAAAAATGCACACTTCCTCTTTGACAATCCAGTGAATTCTTCATAAGCTGCTGGTATTCAACAAAATTTCCGGACATGTACGCAATGTAAGCGTCAAATCAATGACTGGCTCGTTGAATCTTTATTTTGTTCAATAGAACACTGTGTTGAATAGATAGAACTCAGTTTAATAATTAAAATGTAGAGCAAACTCAAGAAATAACAATAGCTTATGCTATTCACTAAGACATCAAGATCATTCCAAACTATCAACAATAACTGTTACGCACTTCCTTTCAAGACGACGTCATACGCAACAACCAAAAAGAGGCGCATATCATTTGCAGATTATTTACCACTACAAAATAAAACTAATAGCGCATACATGACAGTGATGACAAGCTCTATCGTCAACCCATTTGTCTGCCAACAGGTCAACACCGTCATGGTGGCATGTTTTTATCGTTGCAGAGCCCCTCCCATTTTTAGCCAGTTTCTTGTCTGAAGACATATCACAATTTTTAGACTGTTAGAACTAGGGATGTTAAAACCGGTTGTTTTTTCCAAACCGGTTCTCGGTTCTATATAACCGGTTTAAAACCGGATTTCGATTTCCCCTCCCTCCCCCCACGCAATATCACAAGTTACAGGCCGGAAAAGCCAAAATGTGCGTACTTTTGTAGGTGTAGACTATTTGAAAAATAGTTCAAACTTAATTAGTATTTGCAGGGCATTCAAGGGGTTGATTTGTGTGAATACAATATGATTTTGTACTCTTTACCATAAAATTCTTTAGAACTAAAAAAAATCTGGTCTAAAACCTTTAATAGCTTTCAATTTTTCAATAGTGATAATCAAATTACCGATTATCGTTGACCATATATTAAATATTAAGAGGCATTTGAAGAGGCATTTATGGTAACTTGTAAAATAATTTATTGAAAGGTTTCGCGTAGCACAAATCAAAAGAATGTGCATTTAATAGTGCCGTTAATAACAAAGCACAGACGCGGTGTCTAGCCGAATAGTTCAGGCTCACAAGGAAGGGCAAGTTTGCGACTCCATTGCGTATATCAAATAGCAGCGGAAATCTAAAAGATGAGCCGACAAGTAAAAACATTCATGTTAATTGTAACTGTAACTTAACAATTGATTTGATGTTGTTTTTATCGAAAGCCATAGTTGGCATTGGGAAACACAAGAAACACAATATCTAAGACTAAATAGTGTTAGCAAGGCATTTCAGGAATTGTTTTGTGCGAATCCAACTTTATTTATTAAAAATATTTCCATTAGAACAACAAAAAAAAGGGTCTTCTACTTGAAGTAATGATTACCTTTTTAACTGCCAACCAACAAACCGAAATCCGGTTTTGAAAATCAAAACCGGTTTTCGGATTCAAAACCGGAATCCGATATTCCGGTTTTCGTTTAACATCCCTAGTTAGAACGTACAGTTCCTATTGCACCAAAGCCTTACTTCCACAAAACTATTAGCAATTCATGGTGGCGTGTTTTTATCGTTGCAGAGCCCCTCCCATTTTAAGCCAGTTTCTTGTCTGAAGACATAACACAATTTTTTAGACTGTTAGAACGTACAGTTCCTATTGCACCAATGCCTTACTTCCACAAAACTATTAGCAATTCATTGAATTGAACCAGTTATGGAAATAAGCCTTGTGCCAAAAATTTCTAGGAACACGACTCAGGAAGTTGATCACGATGTTCCCTTGTGCTCCTATATCAGGTTGTGCTTCACAAGGCATTTTATTTCCTGAGTTAAACTCAAAGTCGTGTACCACTTCGGTAACAGATCTACAGACACACAAAAAAGTTTATATTATCCCCACTTTTTAGTTGCTTTTTTTTAGGGTTATACTGTTTAAGAGACCGTGTGCCGACATTTAAACATGCGACAGATAAACATGCGACACTTAAACATAGACACTTAATCCCACTACAGATAAACATACGGACACTTAATCACACGACTCTTAAACATACGGCCAGTTAATCATAGTGACAGAGAAACACACTTTTTCACTATACCATTAAAATAAATCGGAAAATAATATAGATTATGTTGCCAATAGTAAAAAATTGGTATAGAGGGAAGGAAAATACCTCATGGCATCAATAGGTCTAAGGGGACACCTATGCCCTACGCCCACTCTTGGTTTTCCTCACTCCCATTTCATCGTTATTTATAATGAATTTAACCTTAATATTTATTTCTTTTAATTTAGTTTTTTTTAAGTAACTATTGGTTCATCAATGCTTAACTGCTCCACTGGTGTTAGACTCTTGACTTTATCTTAGAACAAATTCAAGAATGGTCAAACCGTAAATAGTTTGTAAGCTTATCTTGCATTGTGGTTGCAATGCATGTTATTTTTTTTTTAGATGATAGCGTTTTACAGACATTACATTGGCCACCTTGTGGCAAGTGGTGTCTGTTCCCCAGTATCATCTAGCTTTAGGCATTTGTGTTATGCTCATCATAAACAAAACTCTAATGAACTGTTCTGATTCAAGTGCATACACATTTAATGATTGATTAATATTTTGTCTTAGCATTATATATGTTTGATTGTGTCACAAACTGATCATTTTTGGTTCATCAATAATTTCCTTAAAATAATCTACAGGGTCTCGTGGGTGTCTTCCAACAGCTAGCCGATCCGAGAAATAAGGCTGGCAGCATTCTTAGACATGTCGATTCTCAGCTTCTCATGCATTAGTAGCTAGATGCTAAATGATGTACACTCTTTTGCAAATTGTGTCTTTAAATCTGACAAAACGTTTTTTTAATGTTGAAATTCATAGTCCAGTTTAATACTCAAGTAAGCAGGTTTTTATGTTTCGGTAATTAGTTTTTTCTTTCAAAGGGCATACCCTTGTCTCGGGTTCAACTTTAAAAGGTGTATTCTTTTTTCGCTGTGAATAAAAAATGGTTGTACATTTCCTAATGCATGATGTATGTTGATATACTGAGCAGTGCGTGGTAACATTTTATCCCTGTTAGTGCTGGATATTTCTGTTTTCATTTGTGTAGATCTTCTGCATATACTACCGTAATGCGATCAGGTATTTTATTTTACTTTATATTTGAGAAGAATGTTTGTGCAGATACGTGTTAAAAATTCGTTTATCCAGAATCTTGTTGTTAAATATCTTTTTTTTATTACCCTTGTCCTGATTTTCACGAACTGTTGGGTTTGCCATGATTTGTTGTATATTGTAAAGCAATGCAAATATTTATTGCAGGTTTTTCGTTTCGGAATGCTTTAACTGTATACTTTATAAATCGGTTGAGATAATCTTTTTTTTACAATGGCTTTTCTAAAACCTACATGTGTGTTGTGTAGTGACCATTGAGTAATTTTAAGTAAGCTAATGAGCGACCATGGAATTATTTTTTCATCAAGTGTGTCAATATTTGATATAAATATGTAATCAGTATTGCTGTGGAATATTATTTTTGTAATACGAATGTTTTTCAAGTAGGCCTAGTATTTAGACAATTTAACAGTAGTCTTTGTCCATTGTTTCTGAACCCAATCACTGAATTATTTGTCTCTTATTCTGTTCGGACCAGGCCACTTTCGGATTTTGAGTGTCTTTTAAAAGCTTCAATAAAATTGTTTGTCTAATGTGTTAGAACAGGAAGTTGATTTTAATTTGCTTTTTAAAAAAAATATTAGTAAAGGTTTGTAACCAGGTTTTTATCTAGGTCCTTAACTAGGTGTTCTGTTCTGTTTGATTTGTTAGAAATTGCTAATGGTTTTTAATTATCTTTTTTTCTGTTGCTAATATGCTCTTACTATGTATGGGTCACAGAACTGCTTCTTTGTCTTGTACCATGCTTGCTGGTGTTAAATAAACTATATATTGCGTCTGTCCCTTCTTAGTTTCAAGCTGTGTGCATGTTTTGTTCAAAGTGATATATTAGTTTGTATATATCTATATATATTGTTATAACCATATAACCACAATCCCGTGGTGTGATTGGGTGTGAAATTCATTTTTTTTCTCTATCCTATTTATTTCAAAGTGAATTTAAAGGATGGTTTCTCAACACGATACCCCCTGTACAAAACTTAATGGTATAACCCTATAAATTTACATACTAATATGGCTCATATATGTCTCCCAAGACAATTGATTATAAGGAGTGACAGCACTTGCTGTAACCGAACAACCCGATCGTCGAATGACATTCTTTTGAGCATCCCTCGCATTTGAACAGAGAGGTTGGCTGTGTTGATGATACCTTCGCCTTTCTGTTTTGCCTTCTATCGATGTGATATCTGGCTCTTTTTGCCTCTCTAGAGATTATTCCATTGCAAATGGCCTGACGCCAGACTCCACGATCAGCTGCTACCTCATCTAATAAATCCTCGTCTGTGTCCATTACTCTGAGGTCCCTCTTGCACACATCTTTATATCGTACTGAGAATTAGATGTATATGATTAATTTTAATACATTTTAATGTTGCTAAAACTATTTCAAATTGACTCTCTCATAGGTGTAGCCCTGCGGTGAAGAGGGGATATAACAGGGTGTTTCTTAATGATGCCTCTCATTTTTTCTCAATCCGAACATGCTAACAATATTGTTTCTTTTTTTTGTTTGCTTACTAGTATTTTTGTTTTTATCCAAGTATTTAATGAATCAAATTTTACTTTTCACTATTGATATTTTGACTGCTAGTTGTTGAATAATTTAGAGGGAAATTGCGCACCAGTTGAGGATTTACTTTCTATTTTTAAAGTACGTTCATTATTATCTTTTGGATTATTGCCCAATGTTAGTGCCCATATTTTTATTATGATTATGGTAGCGTGGTATGGGCAGCTAAAATTTATTTCATTAGGCTATCATGCATAGCCAACAGAAACGGACTGCCATATTTATATTTCACTCAGCCTATTACTTCTTGAAAATGATTAAGAAAACGAAGTTCTTTGACTTATTTCAATATTTATTGAAAAGTATAAACACAGTTATGAACAGACATATTATTTGATGATTCAGGAATGCACATCCAAATTTATAATAATAATTCATTCTTAGTCTTTTAATTTTATTTAACTTAACTCAATAATTTACGCCGTAGTCATCGGCTGAATCTATTAACTTACTTTACTTGCAGACGATAATTTGCATGCCGGTATATCATAAGATATAGGGGAGAGGTGGGTAATTCGTACCCCTAAGGGAAAAAAATGACAATAATAAAACTAACGGTGGAAAAAGGTTTATTGTTACGTTAAAACATTTATTGGTGACAAAAGAATGAAAATACATGATCTGAACGTTTTATTATGAAAACAAAGAGCACAATTAATAAAATAAAATAAAAAGTAAAGGAGGTACGAATTGCCCTCACCAGCATTCAATTCGTACCACTAGGGAAGGTAATAAGTACCCCCAAAAAAATGAAGAAAAAATATTGTTTGTAAGGTTGACATATATCAGTTGAAATTTATCTCTATATATATCTCATTAGTATTTAATAATTAATTCACAAGTATAATTATTCTGTGACCCACTTTGGAAGGCTTATTCACAGCATGCAGGTTGTACCCTTGCTCTACATATAATACATTATTTAATGTATTCCTAGATGTTCTCACCTTACTACCCGGTACCATTGCAAAACTTTATTTTTTTGGGCCTCCAGACCTATTGTCTTTTTTCTGGTGCAGTCTCGTTACTTCTGCACTAATTGTAACGTAATTAGTACCGGTACGTATTACCCTCTATAGCGAGGTACGATTTAGCAGACTCAGACTTAACATTGTTTGTTGCTTCTGTGTTTTTATCGGTCATAGAAAACATACATAAATGTATTTATTAATGAAGCAGACGGGATAGTCAACACAATGGACAAATATAAATACGCTATGTTTAACCAGACCTACGTAGTACGACTAAAGGCTCTGGTAAAAAATAACATCAAGTAGTGTAAAAAAAGATAAAGTCAGCCTACCGTTTTATTTTCTTATCCAGGTCCACCATTTTTCTATGGCAGTCTAAACTATTGTGCTGGTATGTGTTAACAAGATTAAATGTTAATTACAACCAGTCATACTAGGTAAAACGGCATATGTACGAATTACCCAGCGGTACGCATTACCCACCTCTCCCCTACTGGTCACTGACATGTATAATATTCTAAGTGGTAAGACGTCACACTGAATATTAAATGATACAATTATTGCAACTAAATGCAAATATTTATATATAAATGCCAAATCAATCAAATGATTTAACCTATAATTATTTATGTGAAAGGCAATATCCACACCCAACTTATCCTTATTATACATATTGCCTTCCCCTTCTACAAACCTTTCCAAACGTTCACAATTACCTAACCTTTACTAAAAATCCTGGCTACGAAAATCTTTCTAAACTACATATTATACATTTTTATTCTCACTGTTACATAGAAATAACAGCATCCAATTAAATATTCGATACAGTCAGCAGAGATGGGATATTGCAAATAATGGGAAAGGACGGCTGCCCACTCCAATTTGTTAACATCTCCAAACAGTTTCACAATGGCATTTCGCCTAAAGTAACGGCAAATGGTGAAGAATCCAGGGCTTTTCTGTAACAAATGGTATAAAGAAAGGAAGTGTTCTCACCCTCTTTAGTTTGGTATTTTCAGCCATTCTAAATGTTGCTGTCCATGATTGCAATGAGGACATGTATACATATACGCTATAGAGCAAACAAGGGCCTAGTTACCAAAAACATGCGGTTACAACAGTGAAAAGAAAACGCAAATTACTACGCTCTAAATGCAAAATGGCACGGATTGTTTCACTAATGCCTGTGATAACTTTGGTCTTACCATAAATAACAAAGAAAAAGAAAGTCCAGCTATAGCCTGCACCAGTGATATTGCAATCAGATTGAGAAATCACAGTCGAGGGCCAAAAACTCAAGGTTGTCGATAAATTCAACTACATCGGTAGAACATTAGCACTCACGGCTAATATAGATGTTGAGGTCTGCATTAGAATAACAAACTCAGGCATCGCTTTCGGACGCCTTCGGGAAAAACTTTGGCACATAAAAATACTGCGTTTAGACACCAAAGCAATATTATACAGCTCTACAATACTGCGAGCAAAACATTAACAGTGCATAGCAGGCATGCAAAACAACTCAATCACTTTCATGTCAGCTGTCTTCGCAAATGGAAAATTAAAAAAATACGATAACAGAATGAGGTCTTAGACACAGCAGAGCTCTTTAGTGCAAGCTCCAATAGCATTCATCCTGAACTTCTAGAATCTCAAGCGCGATGCGCTGGTCATTTGGGCGATAATATAAGACTATAGATCGCCGAAGAAGCTTCTATTTGGCGAGCTAGCACACGACGAAAGAAGAATCGACGAGCCCCAAAAATATATCTAAATATAATCTGAACGCAACTTTAAAAAAAGTAGAGGTGGATCCAGAAGGGTGTGAGGCATTGGAGGCCGATTAAAGCAGGTGGAAAAATGTTATATCGTCCTGGGAACACTTAGCAGAAAAAAAAACAGAACCACAAGGTCTTTAAAAAAAATTTCACGTGTAGATTATACAATTTCCACGTGCGATACCTGTATCCCACACGCCAACTTGATCTCTTGCTGTACATCATTAGAATTACGTGGAGACCCAAAGGTTTAGCCGCGCAAAATTCCATAATATGTCTTTGATAAAATATTTAACGTGTCCATATTACCTTTCTGTCATGTGGCGGGGGTGATTAGTCCACTTAATCACCACGTAAACTTTATAAGTTGGGATTACATTTGCATCTGAGCCCGATGTGTGTCGTGCTTTCTGTATGATTAAGTAAAAGTGACTGAATTGTGTTACATTGTGTTGCAGGCAGGCTCGTATGTGTATTATTTCGTTCTTATAAGAGTGGTCTGCATAAATAGATAAGAGATAAATTATTCTCTTTCTATTCTTGTTGGTTGCGTTTTGTCTTAAGAGACGAGCCCGAGTACTGTGCTAGAGATTAACGTATTGATGATCAAATTTATATTTATGTGTGTAGAATTCCATGGCTCGTCTGAGGTAATTATGCAAATTGGACTTAGCGTTGTGGCGCCGAAAGGTGCCAAGAGCGGCCCGAAGGCATGCTCTTTCCGACCGACCTCCTAGCTAGACTGTTCGTAAACCAAAGATTACATTCCGACCAAGCCTTCATCACGCGATGTAAGGGAGGAAGGAGGGGGGGGGGTCAGTGAGATTGACATGTCCCACACTTGTACGATTGGTCGATCTCTCTGTTGTCTTCTACATTTGATTAGCATTGGGTCACAACTATCGTACGTTGGGGAGGGGGGGGAGATGTACACGAGTCTTATCGACAGGAGTAGGTACGCACCGGGGGGGGGGGGGAGATGGTGAGTGAAGAAGGGAAGGGCAAAAAAGCAGTCAGCCCTCCAAGGTAATTCTTATCTTCCAAGCGGCGCCGGTGTCCAAGCCACATAGGGGATTGTTGACCAGGGGAACAAGCCCTTAGAGGTCTATTTTCATGTACATGTGATATTATTTGTGGGTCGAGGAGATGCGAAGGGACGGGAAGAGGTGAAGATTAAGGCGGTGGGCTCAGCTTGATTGCGTCAGGTATGACCCTGGCCTTGTTCCGATAGGATTGGGGTTGGGGGGGGGGAACACACATGTGCCACAACATTTATAATATACATAAATGGGAACTAATATAAATGACTAGTCTTATAACAATAAGTAATATACATAAGCATGCAGAACATATCCATATATGTTAATAAAATTCGATGCAATGTTAAATGCATTAAGTGTTAAATGTAGAAGAGATAAAGGAAAGACACATTGTACTCCAATCAGACATTCAATAGTGGCACTTAATGTCAGTGGTTTGTACGTACAGATGATATATGAATATATTATCTTATTTGAGCGGATTACATCTAAGACCTTTCTTAGTTGCGTGTGACATTAATCTTGCCCAAAACGTCACACTTCCTTTGGCCTAATTATCTATTAAATTTTATTTTCTGTGGTCGGCGTACGCTCTCCCCTTCCCCCCCCCCCCCTTCGCTTTCCCTCCATTTACCTCTACCGTTCAATTATATAATTCTTAGAATTATGACAAGATAAGCCAATAGTGAAACAATTTTTGAATTAGCCTACAATAATTTCTTAAAGTCTTGAGTTTTGTTCGGACGGAATGTCCGAAAGCCTGTTCATTCTCTGGCCAGCACTAAGTCCACGTATTAAGTATAATTTTGTATATGCATTGGAACATATTTCACTTCATTGATGTAACTGCTCTCGACATTAACTACTGGGCCTCTATATAACATGGTGCCATCAGCAGAATAACAATTAATATGTCTGTCTCTCATCTCATCGCCATTATTTTGCTAGTTATGACTAATCCACCAGCCTGCTTACACCAATGTTGTGACAATATTCAGTCACGTCCTATGATAATTATTCAAATATATTTACGTCACGCGACAGGCTCGTGCACAAAAGCGTCAACACAACACGACAGCATGTTTATTTTCTTGTCATGTAGGTGACACACGGCGAAATCCGAAAAAAGGCTAGAAAAACTGCATACAATCTTTATTTGAAAGTAGTGTTTTAATGTTAATTAACAATAATATGCCATTATAAACATTATTACCGTTAAATATAGTTTATTTATTGAATGTGTAAATGCGTGCCGTCAAATTGGGTAATATTGGGTCCTCTGTAACAGAAAGAGAATCTTTTTTTTTTCATTGTATTGCAATCATTTTAACTTAAACAAACTTTCTAATTAGAAACTAAAATCTAAAATACATTTTTGATGATCAATCTTTTCTACACTGCTACATTATTTACTAACTGAGAATCGTTTCAAGACGACCACCATTTGCATGTCCGATTTGTAAACGCCTAAAAACGGCGTCAACACATTCATCGAATCTAGTAATTTGTCAATATCTACATTTTTAAATTAATAAAGGGAATGGTTAAGACTGTATGTGAAGTCTTTACGTTTTTATTCAACCTAAGAAGGTATATAGGGGGGGTCTCCAAAGTAAACCCACAATTCCACCCTATTTCCAGATATCTTTGGGCCATTGAGTATGAACCCCCCCTCCCCCCAACACAAAAAATGACATCTGATAATTTGACTATGCATTTTTAGGTTTTAAATATTAAATGACCATATACGTAAAATCTTATTTAAAATACGTCAATATGTCATAATAATTGTATCCATTTAATAAAAAAATATCATCAGTAATTCGTTATTTTGACCCTCTCTACTTCAGAATAAAAATGCCACGCACTTAGAAACAAAACAAAAACCAGGGGCAAGTAAGTATGGTACTTGTTACGAGGACATACTAACGATAACTCTGACATATAAAAGTGGTCGAGACATACATTGACAAACAAGGGATGCCTTTTCTCATGTTTAAAAACAACAGGCCTGTTTAAGGCTGTATACACTAATTGTTTTCAACGCTACAAGGACGTTCTTTCTCTCTGTATATATATATATATATATATATATATATATATGAGTGTCTCTGTTTAAGATAGTGTTATGGACTAATACTATGATGACTATTATTACGACTCGTTAAATCGGATTCAATGTATAGTTGTATCTTTATTAGAAGTCTCTAGATTCTGCTAATCTGTAGCCCAAGCTAGGGGTTCCTTGACTGACAGGTCTATGCAGTAATGTAGTTATATTCGGTATAATTATCTTCAACACCTTTCTCAACAAAGATAGATCAAACAACTCCAGTTTTTGAATAAACAATTTTATTTAAATTGTAGACTCTATAAACTTTAAATAAATTCATCAACTGATGGCAACATAAGTGTTTCATTAAATGGCATAAAATATACAAGTATTAATATAGCGACTTCTCTCTACAAACTTTCAAACTGAACTAACTTTAAGGAGGTAGGGTCTTTACAAAGAAAACTATTATCGAAGGTTCTACAGGGTCATAATACGCATTTTAATCTCCTGCTCTATAGAATACTGCGATCCAGAATTAACCTTCAATTTCCACGGGGTTGGACGAATTATTTTATTTAAACTGCCCTCAGGGCATAAAGGTCAAACCTAGTACTCTAATACGCACTTGTTAAGAGGTCAATGCCTTATTACGTCATTCCTCTATGACCGATATTCGTAACAATAGTTTGATAAATGTGGCTGTAAATTATATCAAATGTATTATCATTTTAAAAAGGCCGATGGAAATTACTTATATATTATTGTCTCCAGTCTACCAGAAATTTAAGCTTTAAAGCATAGGTTCTCAACCTTTTTCGGCTCACCGCCCCCTTTTACATTTTTTTCCGCTCACCGCCCCTCAACTTAATTTTAGCGGAAACATTTGTTAATTAAAGGGAGATAATTAACCCTTTTCATTTGAGGTAATATTTCAATTTGTTTTCTTTTATAAAAATTTAAATGACTTGCATTTATAACTTTGAAATGATATTATAGAACAGTAAAAATTATTTTAAAATTGTATAAATATTATATGACTAAAGAATTTATATGAATATTTTCAAGCATTTCAATTACTACCCGGTTTGTATAATTACTACGTATCTATACCTCTCAGCTATTGTAATTACCTCTTTACGAAGAATTCAAACGCATTAAAGGACATCTCGGTAAAACATCAAAAGAGAAATATAAGAGTATTATTAGCAGATGTTAAGGCGACAGTCCGGTGAACCAACCATAAGACGAGACGGCCGCATACCATATTTGCCAAATACTGACCCCCCCCCCACTTCATCGAAAAGTCATTGCGATTCTTATTTATTGTTCAATAATATGTATGTCTACTGTTGGGAGATATCAGATATTTAGTAGCACTTGCGTTTACATCATATTTCATCCAAAAACTAATCGATTCAAATAGCTGAGTTGTTGATATTATAGCAGGTACGTATGTACCGCCCACTTGCCCTTCATCGCCCCCCAATCGCCCCCGGGAATGTTATCGCCCCCCTAAAGCTTCTAATCGCCCCCTGGGGGGCGATATCGCCCCCGTTGAGAACCTATGCTTTAAAGGAACGGAACATGGGAAATTTATTCTATAAGGTATTTAGAAACAGTTTATCTAGCCATGTAAAGCATACTAACTATCCTCGTTTGAAAAAAAGTAGAGTGACCTAGTAAACAAAACAATGATTCTTCGTGCAGATTCCAGCCTACGTGTCAATCAAGTCATGTGCTTCACACCAAAGCTGATTGATTGCGTCACACATTGTTATTGTTGAAAGTGACAGGTGATTTGATGTGACTGGTATATTATGCCTTTTGGAAAATGTTCTACATATTCAGTCCGGTGTTCTTTGCTAGCTGTCAAGTACAATTAAAATCATGGGAACGCTAACAAAATTATAATAATATCTTGCTAATACTGAGCTTGGTCCCACGACACAGCAACTCTAGCACAAACAACAGAATCGAGGTAGAGAGAGTCTAACAGGAAGATGTATACCTAGGGGCGGGTAACTATAGACGGATAGGGCGCTAAAGGGACAAAGGGGGAATCAAGGTTGGCCAAGACACGGGCATAAATTTTTAGATGGAATGTGGAAACTGACAGGCTAGGAAATTGGGGGAGTCGAGACGACTATTTAACTTAGAGAGACTGACTTTGCGGCACAGAACTTTTGCTAAGAGGCTTGATGTTTGTATCTTGCTCAAGCTAATTTATCTGTCCGTAGACGAGACTTTGCCAGACCACCGAATAAAGAGGACACTGGACAGTTAATTTCTGACACGGGTAAGTTGGGTTTTACATCAATACTTTCCATTAGACAAGTTACATATAAATAGGACTGTACTTAGTACTTTATTGACTACTATTTAGGTGACGGCCAGTGTGTAGTGAAGGAAACGAGTAAGAGAGAGACGAGAGGACGACCACGATATTGACTGACTACTGGCAGCAGTTAGTTGCGCCACTAATACGTCGGAGTGGGTTGTCCGTGTCGTGCCATAGTGGACGTCGGAGGGACCAAGCAGGTGAAACGAAGGGAAGTCTTAACAGTTGAACTAAGGCGGGACAGACCCTATGCTATTGTTATACGAGATACAAACTATGGATATGGATAGCAGATTTAATATTAATCACTTTCGTTATTAGATCTAATCTTCTTCTTATATTCATTCTCTATCAATTTTGTTAGCAGGCCATTTTATATTACGCATGAATGTTTATAAATTAATGTCACTCATACTTCTTTACTTATTTTTTTCATTAGTACTATATTGAAAGAATTTCTCTTAATATACTAATTTTTTTTCTTATATATAAGCTTATCATTTTTATAATATTGGTTTTGATATTTGTTTGTTTGTTTTTCTTAAACTAAGATCAACATTAATAAAGTATAGTAAAGTAATCATTTTCTACATTTAAAAGATAGTCTCTGTCATTCTATTTTACGTTGTGCTACTTGTAGTAAATTGTTAGTGGTATTTAATATAATTATCATTGTATTAAACTTAATTAGTTGAGCCGGGATTTCTTGCTTAATTATTCATAATTAAGTTCCTGACATTGTGGGGGCCGTCCAAAGTAGGCTATAACTATAAGCCTGTATATTTTATTATATTTTCTTTTCTTTAAATTGGTAGTATATGCCTGTTTTATTGCCTAAACAAATAATAACATTTACTGTTTGATTTTATTATTTCATTTTTTTTTCTACTCTACGGATTGTTAAACTTTTTTTTTTCTTTTGTTAACATTGTTTGGTTTTGTTTTAAAAGTTATCTTTTCAGTTCCATACCACCATTTACAACTTCTGATCCAACTCTTTTCCTAGAGCGGTTTGTGTGTCACAAGTTCACCTGTCCTTTCTTTCGACTTCACTGGACGCTGGTAGTAATTACCTCCATACAGTTTCCGGATCCCACCCCTGCACATCACGTCGGACGGATAAGTCTGTTTTCCTCTCGTGTGTGTGTGTGTGTGTTGTGTGCTAGGAGTTGAGGGGTGAAGAGTTTCCCCGGTACGGGTTTAACGGGGTCACTTCAGGTTAAAGTATTTTTATTTTACGGCCGTCACGCCGTAGGGGTTTCCAATTACCACACCGAAACACTGCTTTGTTTGTGACAGTGAGTGTTATCTCCGATTTGAGACAAAAACAGTATTCTGTCAGGAGCATACTTGTTTGTGTTTTCTTTCCTACATAATGTCAACACACTATACGCCGCAAACGGTGGAACAGTTAAAAGCTGAGGCCACCAGATATGGGTTAAAAGGGAAAAAACTTACCCAGTATATAGAGGACCAAAGTAAAATAGATTTAGATTCCCAAAAACGGTGTGCCCAACCAGACAAAAATAGTCAAAGCCACGAGCGAACAGACTATTCACAAACTTGCCAGTTACCGCCCGATGATTATCATAGAAAGGGCCCTCAGCTAGACAAAAATTTTAAACGCCTGGAAGAAGGTGAGGACCTTGACTATTTCTTTCTCCTTTTTGAAACGACTGCGATAAAAGACAGACTGCCACGCACAACATGGCCTCTTCATTTAGCTCATAAGTTGACAGACAAATTGAAGAATTACATGATACTACACGACCTATTACACAGCGCTGACTATGACCGAGTTAAGGCAGAACTACTTAGCTTTGCAGGATACTCTGACGAGACATACAGACATAGATGGGACACTACAGTACCTAGAGGGGATGATTTTAGGGAATATGCTATAGTGCTAAAAAGGTCTTTGGAAAGTTGGGTCAAAACATCAAAAACGCCCCGCACATATGAGGGTCTTATGGATCTACTGCTTAAGGGGCGGATATACAATGAAGTATCACCCAACCTTTTACGTGAACTTTTAATGAAACAACCACAGTCGCCAAACGAGGCACTCTCTATTATTGACAGCTATAAAATAGCATCTAAATGTGCCAATGTTAGCAAGGTACATAAACCCCTCCCATATGTAGCTGCAGCAACCGATGTGGCTGTAGGAGTTGTAGGCAATACTTTAACTTACTTCCGTTGCGGGCAAGCGGGTCACTTTGCTAAAGAGTGTTTTCTGAAGCCGATGGCAAGTGGGGCTTTCCGAAAAAGCCATGATTTCCACTCCAACAAGCACAGGTCCCAACAAGTATACAATTCCAACAATACCTTAGACAAGAACACCCAACGAATGTGACTACCCTCGGTACACAAGCTGAACACAGACCATCCACAGTGTATAAAATGTAGAGATGTTATTCGCCAGTCAGAGACATTATTTGCTTGTCAGTCACATACAATGAGTTTATTAGAAAATAAAAAAGGGCATCATAGGTCCACGGGTACCTTAATAATTCATAAGGGTTTTGTGAATAATCGTGCAGTGTCGGTTCTGCGTGACACAGGTTGTAGTATAATCGGGCTTAGAAAGGACCTGGTCCAGCCGAAAGATATGTTGGAAGGGCATTATACATTGAAACTAATTGATGGCCAGACCAAAGAATATCCCTTAGCGCAAATCAATATAGATACCCCTTTTCTTAAAGGTAGTTATGTTGCAGCCCTGTTTGATGATCCCGTAGTGGAACTAATTATTGGCAATGTCGATGGGGCTAAAATGTACCACTCAGCAGGGGCGGTAACTAGAGCGATGCATCAACACGCTGATGCCGTACCCTACGAATCTTCTGAAAGTGTCTTGGGGAAAGGAGATAAGGAGTTGCATAGTGAAGTGTTCTTACGAGAACAATGGGCAGATGATACACTTAAAAGTCTGTGGGAAAAGGCTGATGTAGGAACAGTTCATGTCATTAAATCAGGATTTGTATCATTTATTACGAAACAGGGTTTTCTATACAAGCACTATCAACCTAAAAACAAGCCCGATGCAGCTATTAATCAGTTAGTGGTTCCCAAATCTAAACAACGTTTAGTACTCGATACGGCCCACAGTTCACCGCTAGCTGGGCATATGTCTGTCAGGCGGACCAAGGAAAGAGTATACTCACAATTCTTTTGGCCGGGTGTTGATAAAGATATAAAAGAGTTTATTAAATCGTGTCCAACCTGTCAAAGAGCCAAGACACCAGGTAGAGGAGGGAAGGCAGTTTTAGGAGTAATGGAAACAATTTCAACCCCATTTCGTAAGGTGGCGATAGATATCATAGGTCCCTTGCAGATGACTGATAGGAAAAACAGATACATTCTAACTCTTGTCGATACCGCTACACGGTGGCCAGAAGCAATCCCTTTATCTAATATTACAACATCACATGTAATTGAGGCACTGAGCACTATTTTCTCTAGGATTGGGTTCCCAGAGCAAATACTATCCGACAATGGCCCTCAATTTAAATCAGAGCTTTATAATCAAATTTGCAGATTTTTCAACATTAAAGCTGTCAAAACTACACCTTACCACCCAAACTCAAACGGTATGGTTGAAAGGTTCAACGGGTCTCTAAAATCTATGCTCCGGAAGGTCGCACAGAAAGACCCTAACAATTGGGATCGTTATATTAGCCCCGCTCTCTTTGCTTACAGGGAAGTCCCAAACGATTCGACGCACTACTCCCCATATGAGCTTGTTTATGGAAGAAGAGTAAGGGGCCCAATGTCTATCTTAAAACACCTCTTCACGGATCAGTTTTTAGAAAAAGAGACTAAAACTGTGTATGATTACCTTCTAGATTTAAAAAATAGGTTGGGTGTGGCTAGCCATCTGGCTCTAGAAAACGACAAGGTCAGTAAATCCCAATATAAGGCCTATTATGACCAAAGTGCAACTGACAAAGACATCAATGTAGGAGATTCTGTCCTCTTACTCAAACCCAACAAGCAAAACAAACTTTCCTCCCATTGGGATGGGCCTTATGTTGTGCAAAAGAAAGTCTCAAACTTAAATGTGGCTATTAAGAAGGGCGGGAAATCCAAAATCTATCACATCAACAGACTGCTAAAATATCATGAAAGAAGTAACGATGTCCTTTCTAACGTTGACGATGAGGTTAAGCTTTTAGACGCGTGCGCGGTTTCCGTCGTAACCGACTCCGAACATGACGAGGCAAATGACTGTGTCTCAAGTCAAATACCTGATCTTCCTACTTTAAATTATGGCGATTGTAATTCCATAGGGGAATTAGACATAAACCCCGAGCTACCAGCTTCACAAAAAGTGCAAATCCACAATATCCTTTCCGAATTTTCGAGTATTATCACTGATATTCCTGGAAGAGCTAAAGTGAAGGAATTTAAAATTGAACTGACATCTGACAAACCTATCGCACTTAAGCCCTACGCAGTACCAATACATATGAAAGACGTGTTAGCCTCCGAAATTGACAATTTGCTTAATTTAGACATAATTGAGGAATCAGATTCGCCTTATGCATCCCCTGTTGTGTTAGTGAAAAAACGAGACGGTACCATTCGCACTTGTGTTGACTTTCGTAAACTGAATGCCATTACCAAATTTGATGCCGAAGTCATTCCTGATCAGGAAGACCTTTTTACATACCTTAGTACTGCAAAGTATTTTACAAAAATCGACCTCACAAAGGGCTTCCATCAAATTCCAATCGAACCAGACAGTCGTCATTTTACGGCATTTAGAGTACCGGGAGGGCATTACCAGTTCAAATACCTTCCTTTTGGCCTAATCAATTGCCCAAGCTTCTTTAATAGAACAGTTCGCAATGTTCTAAAGGGTTTGTCGAACGTGATATTCTATTTCGACGATATATGTGTGTTTAATGATACTTGGGAATCACATCTAGAATCACTTTCCGCTGTTCTACACAGATTACGCGAAACAGGTTTTACTGTAAAACCAAGTAAGCTCCAGATAGCTCACAATGTTATCAACTTCTTGTGGCACGTTGTAGGAGAGGGAACTTTAAGACCTGACCCTTCAAATATTGAGAAAGTATTAAACCTTAGAGTACCACAAACAAAGCAGGAAGTCCGTTCGTTGATGGGCCTAGCCAACTATTACAGTAAGTTTATACCTTCCTTCGCTAGTCTGGTGTCTCCTATAACTGAACTTCTTAAAAAAGGGAAACCGCTTAAAGTCCATTGGAGTCCAGAGTGTGACAGTGCACTGAGAGGAATTCAGACTTGTCTTACAACATCACCTATATTAACGCTTCCAAATCCTCAATTGCCATTTGTTTTACAGACTGATGCCTCAAATATAGGTATATCCTGTTGCTTAATGCAAGTTGTTGACGGTTTCCATCACCCAGTGAAATTCCTCAGCAGAAAGCTACTACCAAGAGAACAGCGTTACTCCACTATTGAAAAAGAGTGTCTAGCTATTGTCTGGAGCGTGCAGCGACTGTCACGCTATCTTCTCGGCACACACTTTACACTTCAATGTGACCACCGACCGCTCTCCTATCTCAAAAGTGCAACTTTTGGCAACTCTCGAATCTGTAGATGGAGCTTGCTTTTACAAGACTATCATTTCACAATCCAACACATTAAGGGTGTTAACAACGTCAATGCTGATGTTTTGTCTCGGTTAATCTAGCTGTTTCTACACTAATCTTGCTATGCCGATGTTTGAATGCACTGATTTCTTATGGTTTCTTGTACTGTACATTGTCAAGTGTCAGACTCTATTCCCATGACTTACTATTGTAATCTATGTTTAACTATCCATAATTTTTACACATGTTTTGAAACTGCTCATATTTGATTGTATTTAATATTATGATTACATTTATCATTTACATGTGACTATATTTAATCGTTAAATATAGTCAAGCGAAGGGGGGTGATGTCAAGTACAATTAAAATCATGGGAACGCTAACAAAATTATAATAATATCTTGCTAATACTGAGCTTGGTCCCACGACACAGCAACTCTAGCACAAACAACAGAATCGAGGTAGAGAGAGTCTAACAGGAAGATGTATACCTAGGGGCGGGTAACTATAGACGGATAGGGCGCTAAAGGGACAAAGGGGGAATCAAGGTTGGCCAAGACACGGGCATAAATTTTTAGATGGAATGTGGAAACTGACAGGCTAGGAAATTGGGGGAGTCGAGACGACTATTTAACTTAGAGAGACTGACTTTGCGGCACAGAACTTTTGCTAAGAGGCTTGATGTTTGTATCTTGCTCAAGCTAATTTATCTGTCCGTAGACGAGACTTTGCCAGACCACCGAATAAAGAGGACACTGGACAGTTAATTTCTGACACGGGTAAGTTGGGTTTTACATCAATACTTTCCATTAGACAAGTTACATATAAATAGGACTGTACTTAGTACTTTATTGACTACTATTTAGGTGACGGCCAGTGTGTAGTGAAGGAAACGAGTAAGAGAGAGACGAGAGGACGACCACGATATTGACTGACTACTGGCAGCAGTTAGTTGCGCCACTAATACGTCGGAGTGGGTTGTCCGTGTCGTGCCATAGTGGACGTCGGAGGGACCAAGCAGGTGAAACGAAGGGAAGTCTTAACAGTTGAACTAAGGCGGGACAGACCCTATGCTATTGTTATACGAGATACAAACTATGGATATGGATAGCAGATTTAATATTAATCACTTTCGTTATTAGATCTAATCTTCTTCTTATATTCATTCTCTATCAATTTTGTTAGCAGGCCATTTTATATTACGCATGAATGTTTATAAATTAATGTCACTCATACTTCTTTACTTATTTTTTTCATTAGTACTATATTGAAAGAATTTCTCTTAATATACTAATTTTTTTTCTTATATATAAGCTTATCATTTTTATAATATTGGTTTTGATATTTGTTTGTTTGTTTTTCTTAAACTAAGATCAACATTAATAAAGTATAGTAAAGTAATCATTTTCTACATTTAAAAGATAGTCTCTGTCATTCTATTTTACGTTGTGCTACTTGTAGTAAATTGTTAGTGGTATTTAATATAATTATCATTGTATTAAACTTAATTAGTTGAGCCGGGATTTCTTGCTTAATTATTCATAATTAAGTTCCTGACACTAGCGATAGGTCAAAGTCAATAGAGGAACTATTAAGTAGAAAAGTCTAAGTAGCATTAAGAAGTTCTTGAAAATGTTCAAGTTTGTTTCATGGTGAGTAGATCTAGCTTGCTATTTATTAGGCTTAGTGTAGTAGGCTGAGAAATAACTACACTATTAGGTTAAAAATCAACGCTAAAAAACGTCGTTAACATTGTATAATAAACTATCATGTAGCTATTGTTCAAAATTGCTAAATAAGAGTCCATTAAATCATTTGAAAAATATATTTTGTTTTAAATCAAACAATTATTTTTGAACAATATAAAATTAAGTTCTATTGCCTATTCCAAGTGCAATGCATGCTTTCTTGTATATTCCGAACTGATACAATGAGTTCGACAGCATTTTTTTATTATTGAAAATCATAGCTTGAAAATCTAAAACATTGTCGGTTTTATATTGCCCTAAAACTCATCATTTCTTGTTTATGTATTTATGCGAAAATTGGCTTAGCGTGTGCTGTGATAAGACATTTACAGTTACACTAGACTTTTACTGAAATGTTCATTATCAATTTGACACTCATCAACTAAAGAAAACATTAAAGAATAAGAGCTAGGTTAGAAAAGAGACGGGATGTTTTTCACTAGAGGATGTTCACATATAGCAAGAGTTATAGCAATAGTTAAATAACTAAACATAAGAACACTAGAGGACAGAACGGAGAAGTGTAAAGTAGCAATACATGTGTATATATTTTATTGATTTCTATCTTAGAAACACAACACAATAACAATTTATTATGATGCTCAGATAAAAATAACGAAAAAAAAAGTGCTCATCATATATTACCAAACACATGCATATAAGTACTCTTTCTTCGTGAATATCTTCGGGCATAGAACAGAGGAGGAAAATCAGTAACTCAGCTTCATGCAATACGCTTATTAAATTGATATACTAGACTTATATCATGTATAGGCAATTATTTGTTTACAGAAGGAGTGTATGTAGCAATTAATATAAGACACACTTTGTAGCTAGAATTTTGGCTTAAGGCATCATAGCTTAAAACAAAAAGTAACAATTAGAGGCCAACTACTGATACGCCCTTGATTTAAAATATATAAAAAATATGAAATTTATTATATGAGGTTGGGGGAAACAGTGGTCGTGCGGCACTATGTTAATGCTGTGCAGGTCTAATGAAAATGATGTACCTGTATGTCTATGTTAGTAAATTAATTTGTTTTTTTTTTTTTTTTCGTCAAAAAATTGTATTATAAATCAAATTATCCCCCCTGTATTTTCTTTTAGGATACCTTTAATTAATAAATTTTTTATTACCTTCATTTTTATCACTAATATTGGTATTACTATTATTGTTCAATTTATTATTCACAAATGCTATAATTTTCTTATGTTTTTGACTATGCCTTTATTGTACCTATGTACTATGTGGCTAATAAATATTGTTCATTGTTGTTCATTGTTTATTGTTCATTGAAGGTCATGTGTTCAAATAATGGTGCAGGCTAGAATTATTTCCCGGTTATGTTGTGTACCTGTTCTTAGTTAAGGTAAAGTAAAGACGGCTGTGCATAGTGCTGGCCACACAATCACCTAGTATGCTGTGACCACAGAAACTGGTGAATGCTGCTTCACTGGACCTATGTTCAGTTTGGTCCGACGGGCACATTACATACTTTTACAAGAAATCGGCGTATAAAAGCACGACGTGTTAGGAAATAATTGAGTACACGACATTAGTAACTTAGTAAATTGGAAATTCACACTGTTCGTCATAAGAAAACCTGAATGTAGAAGGGATCGAGTTTCGATAGGCCACATAGGCGGTCTGACAGGAGCCACCGTATCATTTATCTCGCTATTGTCCGGACGATCTAGTGTAGAGTGTTGTACAAACATGTGTAGGGCTGTCAATAGCCAGATAAAAGATTATCTTGATTTGATGATAAGAGATACACAGTGGGGATATCAATACTGCACCTAACCGGGCGACCAACACCGACAACCGGTAACCCACCACCCTTCCTCTCCACCACACCCCTTTGAAGACCTGCATCTATCCCATAATCCGAGTAAAGGTCGTTGGGGCACCATTTTTGATAGTTGTATGATTTTATGTAATTCTTCTCGGCGCTGCGCTGTCCACCGAGGATCTGCAAAGGACAAGCCGGTCCACTCCTTGATGTCATCATCCAATCATCTTTTCTGTCTGCCTCTCTTTCTTTCACCCTGCACTGTACCCTGCAGTGCGGTTTTCGCCAGGCCCTCGGATCTTGCCACTTACCTGCACCATCTGAGTTTTCTAGATTTAATTAATAGCGCTGAGTAGAGCCTCGTGAGGAACGATGACGTTGGTGATTCGCTCACGGACTGCCTCAATTGTAACTCGATCTTTGTATGATGTGTTTACAATTTTACTTAGGCATTTCATTTTCAGGGCTCTGATTCTTTTCTGGAGGTCTGCTGTAAGTGTCCATGTTTCAGAGCCGCACATAAAAACTTACCATCGCCAGGGAGCGCATTAGTCGAATCCTCGAGTAAAGTGCGATTTTCTTGCTTCGCCAGATGTTTTTTAGCTTTCAGAGTGTAGCATTTGTCTGGGCTACCCTTGCAAGAATTTCCGACTTGGATCTTACATCGGATATTATGGATCCCAGATATTTGAAGGAGGAGACTTTCTCGAGCCTCTGACCGCACACTTGTATTTGAGATTTAATCGTTTTGCTTGCCATAGCATTGGTCTTTTCAGTGTTGATTTCCATGTCACACGCCGTTCATATTTTCGCTAGTTTGGCTGTTAACTCCTTCAGTTCATCGTCACTGCCAGCTAAGCCATCTATGTCATTGGCAAAGCGAAGATTTGTTACTGGTCTCCCACCGATGCTGACTGTCCCGAAGTGGTCATCCAGTGCATTCGTCTTGATTCTTTCTAGGTACGGTGTTAGAGAGAGAAGCCACACTTGACCCACGCCAATGGTTGTTTGATCCATTTGCCAGTGACATCGTTGTGGATGACTGCACTGGTTGCATTGTCATACAGCATTTTGATGACTGCAATCGTGTTGGGGTGATGTTGTATGCTCTCATGCTTTCTTTAAGTCTACGAACACAATTCCATGGTGTGTCTTGGGCAAGAAATCCTGGCTGGGCACAATCCTCTCCAGGCTGTTACTCAGCTGACATATGTTGGACGGGTTGTCCTAGCCATTGTGCCTCTAGCGGCATCCACTGCCTATCATATATGATACAGTGACCAGTTCCTAAGATACTTCGCAACTGCTCGCAATTTCTACCCAACATCTGCCCTCTATGATGTCATGTAACCCTGATCGGGGAGCTAAGCGGGTACTCCACCCTTGTCCATAAGGTGTCCCGCAGGCTATCGGAGGGAAGGAGGCGCTGTACCTCTCCTATTAATAGGGTTTACCCTATCCCGCCACCCAGAAAGAAGAAGACTCCGCCCACTCATTTTTTCATTGGTCCTGGTGGGATTTCGGAATAGATCTACTTTTCTAAAAAAAAAAGCCCTCAAACATATATAAGGACACTGTTTTACGCTCTTAAAACAGGTCGGATTTGAACGTTTAACGTTAGGACTGTGACGAAACAATTTCGACAGACATTGTGCATATTAGAGTGAATTCTGTTGGTCATGTGCTAAATACGTATATTTGTGTGTATTATATTTAATTGGATAGTGTTCTAGAATAATTTCTTAATGTGTAAGTTAGGACTCGTGTATTTATCGTTTTATAGTTATTTTGGGGAAGGTTCCACTCGGACCTACAGATGAACTTCTTATAATAAACTGTGAGATAATTGTTAGAGTGTCAATTTTAGTGCAAATATTTCGAATTATACCAGGTTTTACCTCCATATCTACGAGATTGCGAGCCGAGATTACTCTCTTAGGGCTCGGATAACGAATTTAGCTGTGTCACGTAGCTGTGACAAGCTCACATATATGGTCGGCGCTAACGGTTGGCCGTCCCCATCCACTCTGAACTCCTGCAAGGCGGGGCAACTTGCAAGCACGTGATCGACCGTCTCCACCGCCTCTCTGCAGTTTCTACACCGCGAATCTTCTAGGGGTCTCAACCTGTTAAAGTAGACAGTGTCCCGTTCTGAACTGTGCAATCGTTGAAGACTCTCCCCTGCGGAGTTTCCACCACGGATCGGCACGGTTGGGTCTCTTCAGTTGTTGCCACACACCTCGGCCCTTGTCAGAGTTATCCCAACTACTATACCACTGGTCGGTTTCCCAATCCCGAATCAGTCGTATTGCACTCTCAATCGATATTGGTTCGTCTAGCACTGGTACCTGCAGGGACCCCCTCTTGGCTAGGGAGTCCGCTATCTCATTTCCAGGAACCGCTGCATGACTTGGGATCCACTGGAGTGTGACCTTCACTCCGTGCCTAGAGATCAGGTCCGAGATAGCCTTTAGCGTTCGGAAGAGTCGTTCGGGCCACGTCCCCAGGCCGTCGATGGCCTGAAGGACAGAGAACGCATCAGTAAAGACAACGATGTCGGCTGTCGCCTCCGACTCGTCATCAAACCTTGTCCCGATTGCCGTAATGGCGTATCTGATGGCCTCCATTTCTGCCTCGTAACTGCAGATTGCCCCACAGGGCCCTAGCAACTCTTCTCTTTGGGTACCCACCCCTTGGTACAGCACAAGTGCTCCGTAATCGGCCCGCTTCTCGGTGCCACCGGTGGCGCTGCCAATAAGTGTACACTTTGATGCAGACCTGGTAGGAGTGTACCGTCTCCAGGGTGGTAGCGAGCTTCTCAGCCAAGCTGCTGTTTTCCCGACTTTGGGGTCCGTCATATGCATTCGTACCTCTGGAAGAAAGGGGGACATGTGCGGAGGAAAGCTGGCTCCCGTGCCCAGGGGCATACGGTCCCCCGGGAGCCCGATCTCTGAGCATAGGCTCGTTGCGTGATGCATGAACGACTTCATCGTGATCCTACGTCTAGCCACCCACGATTCGACCATGATTCTGTGTGGCGAGCTTTCCTCTAGCCGTTTATACCGCTCGTAAGCAGTGATAACGGCTCTCTTTCTTCTCGTGCCGAGCGGAGGTACGTTTGCCATGATTTCTCCCGCAGCCGTTGGGGCTGTCCTGAAAGTTCCACATATCAGTCTGAGGGCTTGGTTCTGTACCGAGTCTAGCGTCCCCAAAGCGGTTTTTGAGGCGTAGATTTGTACAGGGAGGCTGTAATCTATCTGGGACCTTACCGCTCCTAGGTAGAGGGTTCTTAGCACATTCGCCTTCGCGCCCCAGCTTGTACTGGCCAGTCTCTTGACGATGTTCAGCTTGGAAGAGGCATTCTCTCGAACTATCCTGACATGGTCATACATGGATAGCTTTCGGTCTAGTGTCACTCCCAAATAGACCGGTTTGGGATCGTTCCGCAAAACCTGGTCACCAATCTTCAACCTGATCGGTTCCTTGAGGATATCTATTCCCAGGGTAAAGAGTGAGTAAACTGATTTGAGGCAGTTTACCTCTAGACCCCACATCTTAGCAAAGCAGGAGGTGATAGAGAGATCCTGCTGGAGGGACCACACGAGAGCAGTGGCATCCCTCCCCGTTTTCCAAATCACAAGGTCGTCCGCAAATAGCAGATTCGAGCATCCCAGATAGTTCGGTAGGTCGTTGATGAAGGCTAGAAACAGTGTACATGAGAGGGCCGACCCTTGGGGCAGTCCTTGCTCCAAGGTTCTCTTTCGGGAGATCGCTTTCCCAAAACGAGTTGCCACCGTACGCTCGGCTAGGAAGCCGCTAATCCATCTGTACATGTTTGAGGTGACACCTAACCTCTGTAGCTACAACAACAAACCCGGCCGCCAGACCCTGTCATAGGCCTGTTTAAAATCCAGGAATACTGCCAATGTGGACTCCTTGCGCTGTAATCCGTCCGCCATTTTTTGTACCAAGAGCGCAGGCGTGATCAGCTCCTTTTCCTCAAGTACCTCACAAGCCTCCGATTGATCATTCTCTCATCTACCTTTCCAACACACGATGTGAGGGTTATCGGCCGGTAGCTTTCGGCGTGTCCCGGATATTTTCCCTTTTTCTAGATCGGGACTACCACTGCACTTCGCCATAGTGCTGGGAGGACACCATCGGACCATGTTCGGTTAATAAGTTCTAATAGTTTTCCCTTGCCTCCGTTTCCTAGGTGAGTGATTAGCTCGTTTGCTATTCTATCTGCACCTGGTGACTTTCCAGCTTTGTACCGCCTTAAGACATAGTCAAGTTCTTGCCGGGAGAAGGGCACCGTAAATGTGTCAACATCACCCTCTAATGCGTCTTTCAGCTTCCTTCCGGACGTTATCCAGTGCCTTAGACACACTCGTTTTTCCACCTGTCTTCCCTACGCTTGAGAAGTGTACGTTTAGCTTCTGAGCTCTCTTGGCGTTCGTAACCAAGGGCTCTGTACCGGTCTGAGGGGGCTCTGCGTTCCTAGCAGTCTCAGCCCTCTCTAGGTGGTTCAAGAGGTTCCATGTCTTTCGGCTGTTGGCTAGATCCAGCTTCCCGCAAGTATCAGTCCATTTGGCTATTTTTGATTCCGATATCGCCTCTCTTACTTCAGCTGTCAGCTTGTTGAACTCCCTACGGCTCTCAGCCGTTTTCCTTCTGCTAGCCTTCCTTCTAGCAGCTCTTCTCTGTCGGACTAACCTTTCCAAGGCCGATGTCCAATATGGTCTGAACTTGCGTTTGGCATATGATTTAGGGATTGTCCTTCTGGCCGCCCCCTGTATGGCTTGTACGAACTCACCATACTATGAGTCGACATTTCCACTACAATCTACGCGCACTTTTTCGAGGGCAGTGTCGGTAGTCTGCCTGTACACGACCCAACGTGCTTTCGAAAAGATCCATTTCCTAGGTGCGCTAGGATCGCTACTCGTTTTTCTGAGATTGACGGTGACCAAGACGGGCAAGTGGTCACTTCCAACGTCCCTTAGCACTTGGAATGAGGTGCTTCCTACCAGATCAGCGCTCACGAGTGTGAGGTCTGGCCTCGATTCGCTCCCGTTCCCTGTGTGAAGCAGGGTTGGGGGGGACTCTACGTCTTGCAACAGAACTAGAGTGGAGTTATTGCAAATCTCCTCAACCCAATGCCCAGAGTTGTTGTGTAAAGCATAGTCCCCAGGCCGGGGAGTGCGCATTGAAGTCCCCGGCCACGATAGTGTGAGAAAGAGTAGCTTGAGCGATATCTAACTTAAGGTCTTTCTTAGGAGGGTTGTATACGTTGGTAAGGCTAGAAGCCTTTCCTTCCATATGTACCTCCGTCTCTAGGCTATCGGTGTCACGACCAGCCGGGCTACGTCTCACTACTCGAGCTTGCAGTGAGTCCCGGACTAGGGTTGCCAGGCTTTGGCACCACTGCGAGCAGGTGCACCGGAAGGCTTGGTACCCCGTAAATGAGGGCATGCGCTGGTCAAATAGTTTGATCTCCTGGAACATTGCTACGTCAATCTCATAATCCGCGAGCAGCTTATGAATCTCGAGTGACTTTGGAACCAGGCCGTTCACGTTTAGGTGCAGAATCTTAAGTTGGGCTGTCGTGTTCCTGCCTATATTTCGGCCAGTGTCATGTCTTCGCCCTTCCTTTCGGTTGGACGTGCTTGCCGTGAACTTTCGCCTTGCCTGGATCGAGGTCTCCTGCCGATGCGCAGCTGCACTGGGGGCCTGGGGACCAATGACCCGAGACCTGTTTTCCTTCCTCGTAGTGCCACTGGAAGACCCTTGCTTACCGGCATCGGGGGCCTTCGGTCTCTGGCTTGTAGCTGACTGAGTACAAGGCGCGGTTTCCTCGGGGACTCGGGGTTTGCTTACCCAGTCCCTTGTCATCTTTCGGGTACTGGTGGAGACGGACTGTAGTGTACGCTCACCACAGGGTCGAGGTTTACCTTCCCGACCCACAGTCTTCATTAGAGTGGAGACGGACTGTAGTGCGTTTGCACCACGGGGTCGAGGTCCACTTTCCCGACCCACAGTCTTCATAAGAGTGGAGACGGACTGTAGTGCGTTTGCACCACGGGGTCGAGGTCCACTTTCCCGACCCACAGTCTTCATGAGGGTGGTCCGACTTCTCTCATCTCTTACATTTGTCTCATCGACTTGGGAACCACCAAGTCCGTAAGCAGGGACTAGACTGCTCGCGTTGGACGTTGATTTTTCGGACACAGGCCCAACACGAGGAACACTGTGAACGTAGCCATTTAAGTGGGTACTGCTCATACGCCGGGTTATAGAGTTAAGATTTACTGACATGAAATTTTTAGTGCTCCAGGGGCAGCTTTCGCCCAGGGGGGCTAAAGTGGTGAGGAAGTGACGAAGGTCGGGTGGTGGTGCCGCAGCACCTCCCTGCATGAACCCAGAATTTACGAGTCCATTCAACCATCGGCTAGCAAATTCGTTCTCATGAATTTGGAGGGGTTTTGAGACGGCTCTATTACAAGACCCGTGCTCCTGCCATAGGTCTATGTACTGTCGTGCAAAGTATACATTTCTATTCGTTCGGGCCTGTAGTCTGCATGTTAGACTGCGCATCCCCAAGTTGGGGCCTCCACACTATTAGCCGGAGCAGAGTCTCCAAGGAGATCTGTGCTCCGTGTACACCTGACCGCCAGTCTTTGAGGCTATGTGGATACTGGTCAAGTATGGAGGTGGTGGGGGGGGGGGATTATACCAGATGCTTTGCCCTTGAAGTATTACTATTAAGACAATAAACTAAGACATTTGGCTTATATAGGCTATACACAGAGTACCGTTTATTAATTATTTTCAAATGCGTACGTGTGTATTCTAAGTGGTGTAGAAAAAAAGCTGCTTTCTACTTTCCATAAAATATAAATATCGCACACAAACTCCAATAGTACCCAAAATAGTAAGTTCTGCTATCAAATAGTGTTGACGAATAAACCAACCGTTCCTGTCGGTTATAACGTGCCCGTAGAGACATTACTAACGCTTGGAGCACTCACACTCTAAATGGGCGTGCAACGATGTACACCCTACTGGCCACACCATATACTGGCTCAACATAACACACAGAAATGCATGTTGGGCAATTTAGAAAGGCGCGTGTAACACTATAAATTAGAATATGACATGAAATAAGTGTTGCCTTCACAACCAGGATAACAACATTATTTAAAAGATGAATTAAATGCAATATATTAATTTATCTTCACCTGTCCTATAACCCAAGTGAGGGTCGTTGGGACACCATTATACATTGTACTAAAACATTTTTTGTAGCGTGGTTATTTGGCTCGTGTTGGGGCTGATTATTGCGATGTCACAGTGACGTTGGGCCTTAGAATATTTATATTTATATTCCGTCTCTCGTGTGGCTAACGCCGGTTGCTGGTAATTTGAGTAATCCTTGTACACGACACGAATACTACACATAGGCAGATAAAAAAAAACAACGATTGATTCAGTGCCGAGATGAATTTCAAATGCTGTTTATTTAGGCATAAGTTGATGAATAGCAGAGGTAATTCACAATACAGATTTTAGCATATCAGTATAATTGGACCAGCCGAAAAAACGACTACTCAGGTCTGTGTTTTTCGGCTCCAATGCCGTTTACGTTCTCATAAACTAAAGTGTATGGTGGGGGGGGGGATTAAACGCGTCTTTTTAATGATGAGTCATTGGCAGGGGGAATGGGAGTAGAGGGGTGGGGCGAGTCTTTGATATCCTCATGCCGGCGTACTGAGGAAGAGTGCATATCAGGTTAAAGTTATCTACAAGACCTGGCCGGTGGCCGGTGGAGGTGGTGGGGGGGGGGGGAGATCATAGGAAGGGTAACCTCTTTGACGAGGGTTAGGGGCTAGGAAGATTACAGTAGAGATATGGGGAGGGGTACTTAGAAGCATCTTGAATTATCAGGGACAGACAACTATGTATTGTGTAATAATGTAATATATATACATGTCGAAACAGTTATAGAAGAGAAAGTAAATACATTCATATAAACATTTACAAGGTACACATACGATCATACGTCCTTCATTCATTAGTGATCACCGCAATGAGCGAGCATTATATGTAGTCTATAGGTTGGAGCCATTGTAAGTAAGTGCCATGGTACCAGACTGAGTGGTTGGCGCCTCTAGTGAGTTTACGATAAGTGTATTAAAAGGTTAAAATCACATAAGTCGCTGGGAATTTTTATAGTAATTGTTGGGACATCACTTTGGCAGGGCGTAACTTACAGCAGCACAAAACACGCCACGCTAAATGTGTTTTGCTTACCAAGTAACATATTTTAATTAATTAATAGCATATAACTAGTAAATTTAATGTGTTATCGTAACCATACAAAACGCTTTCAAGCGTTCTTTTTTTTAATTGGGTATTTCTTTTTTTTTCTCAGGTAAGAGGCCTACAAGTTGAAACATCATGATGAAATTAAATTTTGCATTAACTGTAATAGTTCTTTTTTCAATAAAAGGTAAGCATTTTAATATACACTTAAAAATAAGAAAGGCCATTGCGAAACAACTTAAAACGAATTGTTACTTAATAGGCTATAAACTAACCACTTGTGTTATAGCGCGATAAATAAAAAAGGTCACTAGTTCATTTGCATTTAAATTATTTGAATAAAATCATTAAAGCGACCAATGGTTGATTCTAGATTTATCGCAGTTCCTTTACCAGGCATCCGACTCTCACACATGTATAGTATTACGATATAATTAGTCCTGAGGTTTAATAGACAAAGGAAGCACCTAGAAGAAGGTAGGCTTTCTAGTATGATCATTAAGGTAATTAAACAACCAATTCATTGAAGAAGATAATAGTATTAATTTCAATTCACCTTGAGTCAATATACACAACTTGTCAGAAAGAAAATAACAGAACGACCACACTTTCTCATTCTCTCCACACGAAGTCGCCCAAAATATAAACAACCTCTAGGGGAATTAATTTACATATATTTAAAAAAAAACATAACTAGACTGGTTTAAGTCCCTTTTCGTCACAATATTTATGCGGCGCTCTTGATTGGATTCTTGGAGGGGACCAGGAGGGCATTTCATGGTAAAGAGCTTCGCTATTTTTTTACCAAACTAGAGCTCAATTTCTCAAGAGAGAATTTGAGCCGATATTCCTCTCTTAGGGCTTTAAGAATTAAGACCGAATCCGCTGCATCACGCAGTCGTAATCAATTCCCAAAAAGGGTCGGCGCAAACGGTAGCCGTCCTGTGAACTCTAAAATTATACAGGGCAGGGCAACATGCAAGCATATTACTTATCTCTATGCAATTGTACTGTCTTTATTGTTTATCTATAATTTTTCTTCATATATTAAGCTTTAGTATAATTTGTACTAACTATGCAGAGTCGTTGCACACATTGGTAAGCCATACCTCGCCGCGTGTCAATCGTGAAAGCCATGTCATAACAATGTGTGTGTGTTTGACTGCAAATATCAAAATAAACTTCAAAATAAACATGATGCATTCTTGTTGGCATTGTGTTAATTTCTTGTTTTAAACTGTCCAGCGCTAATGATGTTGAAAACAAACATCCCTGTACTAGAAATAATGCAGGACTGCACATTTTTGTTTGTTTAAGCATGTGTCACATGTATTTGACATTTTAATTTGTTTACATATACCTATTGACCGCATATGCATGACAACCTATAGCGCACCTAAGTACTATTGTTGGTCACACAATTATGTTTGTGTCCCTCTTTTGCTAGATGGAACGGACAAAGTCATCCATAACAATTTAATACGTTGATTTTTTTTTTATTTAAAAGCTTACATATGCATTCACTACTGGTCACTAATGGTCTATGTTTTTAAGTCGACAATTTTACATATCTTTGCGTAGGTGTTACAGTCTGGTTGATAGTACTACTCTGCCTTTCAACTGGTGACCGGTTGTAGCACTGGATCGGTTGGACTGTATTAGCTTGTTGTCCAGAGGGAAGCCTTTACTGTCGACAATATTTCTATTTTACTCTAACTCCACATAAAACAAGGCAACGAGGTGGTTATAATAATAACAAGTCTCTTTATTCTTATCAAGAAAAGACAGACACACACTCGTTCCTCTTTTCTCTGGCTCTTACCCAAGCACACTCTGCCACACACAACTTTCACGCAGTGTATATCAGCTCTCTCCGTACATAAAGGAGAGCATGACGTCACATGCAATCATAGTCTCAATCCACTCTGGTTAAACACCAGGAAAAAGATAATTATTGTACGTGTGCCCTATCTTTATACTATTATTAAAATTACTTATCATGCTCTGAAAAATATATAATTGACATTCACAAGAGCACACGTACTGAATTAATAGTTTTCAATAATAACAAATATAAAAATACTTGAGATAAATGAAATAATTACCATAAACCATGTTAAACACTGACATAATACATAAGGCATTAAACTCTAATTTAGAAATACAACCCAATAACAATCTGTTGCAAAGCTCAGATAAACATAAAGACAAAAACACCTTCCTTGTCCCTTATGCGAGAACAAATGCATATAAGTACTCTTTCTTCTCGAGTGGCATTCGGGCATGGAATGGGTTGCCTGAAAAAACCAGGAAAACCAATAACCTAACATCATTTAAAACATTAATAAAAATGCAAGACTAGACTCGGACCACGGATGAGCGTAGGACGCAATAATCTTCTTTATAGAAGGAGCGTCTGTAATGCATAAGATAATTCAAAGTTGTGACTTTTTTCGTTCGTTTTCATTATGATGATGAATGTTGCTAAAAGAGGAGCGAATTCCAGACAATTTGGCAACATATGCAACAAAAATCTCAATCCAATGGTCTTCATTGAATAGGCACTTCTAGAAGAGAAGTTTTAACGGAACGTAGTCAACTTTATGGAACATATAATGTAGCTTTTTTAGGTAGGAACTGATAACGAATGAACGACACTTGGGAGAGGATTCTGGATTTTACAGGGAGACAAAAGAGCTAATGCAAGAGCGATGTCCTTGGACGGACTTTAACTAGCCTTGCTGCTCTGTTTTAAATATGCCGTAATTTAGATATTTGTTCCAGTATACCTGCAACCGGAGTAATACGTTAACCAAGGCATGAGAGTAAAAGTGCGGAGGAAAGGTTCTTAGCTAAGTCGCACGACCGATAAGGTTGGTTCTGACCAAGTCTAAGTATAAAGCAAGTCATCCACCTTCCTCCACTGATCAATTTAATTAGGATTCTCATTCTTTTACCAAGCTTGTGAGTCTAAAGCAGCAGTTGTAAGTTTATCAATTACTTTTATATATTAACACGACGAATTTGAATGTGTCCTTTTTATTTGATGAAAAAAATTACACAGATAGAAATATCCCTGTAGATGAGGATTGAACACCCGTCTCCCGCATGCGTCTAAAATATAATTATTAGATGTTACCTAATAAAAACATTTTAGACAAGCTTTAAGTCTTAAAATTCTTTACAATCTGTAATTGAAAAATTAATATCAATGGACTTTTTTTTAAGTAGAAGAAGATAGCTATCAATGGGGTATTACGTATTAAGTTTACATTTGGTTTGGCTCATTAATTAAACATAACACAAAAAAGTGAATTTGGAAAAGAAACCACAAATAAAAAAATGTGGTATCTATTAAAAAAACTAACCAAAGAGTACAGAAATAAAATAATACACAGTCAACAGTGAAGATACCATAACTTTAAATTTTATTAAGTTAAAAATAAAAGTATTAATTGCAAGTTCTAAGGACAAAGAACAAACTATTGAAACTAATGGTTAACTAGGTAAAATAAACACACAAAAATAATAGAATGTTTACAGTAAAATTACAAATTCAGCAATGAACAATGTAACACTATAAAAGGACTTGTACGATAGTTGACATACATTATTTGTGCACAAACACTCTACGTGTATACACACTTGTAGAAACAGCGTAGTATAAACAAAAAAACTGAAGCGTACGAAGAAAACTAAATATTGAATTGTTCATCTTATATAGTCTATAGTCTAAATTGAGATACTGACTGCTCTAAAACATTACAGCCTCACTACCGAAAATAGCAAAATTTTGGATAATCAATAGATTCGAGAAAAAAAAACAGAACTGATCACAAGTCAGAAGAAAGGTACAATTTAAAAATAAACTTTCCTAGAGGTGCGCTCAAGCTTGACATCCAGCCAGCCTACAAGTATACTGAGTGCAGGGTAAATATCGGTAGGGAGAGTAACGCACACCAGTAAACGTATAAAAAATTAAAATAAAAAAGTGAAGGGCTTGACTCAATCTAGATGAATCTAGAACGTAACAGGGGAATCAATCGAACCCAGGTCACATTAGGTCAGTCGGATATGTTAACCTCTCAGTTAGGGTGGACACCTGCCGAAAGCGAGATCGCAAAAGTAACATATGAGACATTAAGTTCAAGTGTCTTTAAATTAAGTAATGGGGATATGAGACCACACTGTACTTTATACATATACTAGCCGGTATGTGCCCAGTCCTCCGAACCGGCTAAAAGTTATGTTTACATACACTCTAACTACTCAAGCAGTTATAATGAGATTGCCCGCATGACCTACGACACGAATTTAAACGTGAGGTAATTTTTTATTTGCCCGCTACAACATGAATTACCCGTTAAAATCATTACTCATCACCCATTATAACAATTACAAAATTGCCCGCTATAAATTACGACGCAAATTAAAACATGAATATATTTTGTTCTATTCATTGATAAAGAACATTCGACAGTACTTTTATTTATTTTTTAATGATTGTTTGATATATTTTTTTACGACAAACATTAAGTCGCAGACCTATGTTGTGTTGTTTTTGTTTATTTGCTATTTATTTATTTATTGTTGCTTTGGAAGCAAACTTAGAATTAAATTTTCTATTCAACATGTAAAACATTAACAAATGAAACCCATATGAAATAATGTTTATAAAACGTATACGACACGAATTAAAACTTTAAAAAGTTAGTTCCGGCAATTCGAACATTGCCCGGCAAATTAAACATTGCCCGGTAATTTAAACATTGACCGGTACTTTAAACATTGCCCGGTAATTTAAACATTGCCCGGTAATTTAAACATTGCCCGGTAATTTAAACATTGCCCGGTAATTTAAACATTGCCCGGTAATTTAAACATTGCCCGGTAATTTAAACATTGCCCGGTAATTTAAACATTGCCCGGTAATTTAAACATTGCCCGGTAATTTAAACATTGCCCGGTAATTTAAACATTGCCCGGTAATATAAACATTGCCTGGTAATTTAAACATTGCCCGGTAATTTGAACATTGCCCGGTATTATAAACATTGCCCGGTAATTTAAACATTGCCCGGTAATTTAAACAATGGCCGTTACCAAGGCGATAAGCCTAAAGGTGCCCAGTTTTCGGAACTGGATAAAATAACCCATGGAGTTATAAGCAATAGTCTTAAGCGGGGATAAAGTATTTTCTGGTAACTTAAACCATTTAAATATTGCATTCTACAAATGTGACCCGTTCTCACGAAAGGTGACATAAGTCGGAAATATCAATTTGTGCTACATGCGTTTTTGTATTGTGGGGGTCTTTCAGGTGAATTTTTTTTTATTTTTGTAAATACTAGGTTATCCATTTCTAAATCATAATTTATATGTTTTTTATATTTTTTTCTACAAAAAAATATTGTAATTAATTATTTTGATCAACGTGTGATTTATAATTTAGCATAAGGTCATTAAAAATTCGACTTTATTTAACCTATCGTTTTCTACCTTAACCTTGACAGAACCCCATAACATTATATATCATTAAAAAGGGCAGATTCTCGGAAATTTCTTTGTGATCACTATTTATTTATAGAAACCAATCAGAAAATATTTAAGCCTGAAGTTTGGGATAAACAATTCATTTCTTTCTATCCATTGGTTACGATACCATATTTTTCCAATACAAATTCGCTGATTGGCTAGTGGGTTACAATGCGGTAAAGAATTAGGCTTTCCGTTTTCGATATTATGAAAATTTCACACAATGGAGAGCGCATAGCTTCACTGTTTAATTCTTTGAGCGATGTGATTATGTTTTATTTTTTGTTCAGTTTTATTATAAAATAATATCGTATATACACCACTAAAAAGATAATTGAATGCCCTTTCGATTGGTATGTAAATATAGATATTACGAATATGGTTGCTATATAGTTTAGACATTTTCAAATGCATTAACTTTAAAACGTCTTTTCTCGGAACTCTTGTTTTTTTGTCTGACTAGTTCTAAGTGATAGTAAGTGTCATAGAAAAGTGAAATATTGCTGTCAGGGATGGGGTAAAACTAGCAGCGGAATGCAGGTTGGAGGAGACCGTGGAAAAAAGAGCTAGGAGAAAGGCAAAGAAAAAAGAAACCACAGAACACGTGTGTAAAGGCTGTGATTAAGACTGCCATTCAAGGATAGGTCTGCTCAGCCACACAAGACAAGGCAAGCTCAACCCACGATGATGCACCATCGTCTCGTGAGACGGAAGGATGCCGGAGATAGAACAAGGAACCTTTACAACATACTGGAAAAGGGCAATCATCGGTGACCATAAGAAAGCTGGGCTGAGCTAACGACTACACCCCTGTAACTTGCCTTTCCTTTCTAAAGTTTATGAAACTACACTGCAATAAAAATAATATAATTCAGGGTTATCAATCATCGAATAGCCCACACTATGGTTGAGAAACTCAAACTGTGAAATTAATTAATGACCGTCTATAGGCTATTGAATATCAGAATTTAAACTGCATTGATGGCTATACACCTAAATACAGCTTTTGATACAATGGATCACGTCATTTTATTATCTGTACTCGAAGCTAATTTCGGCATTGGAAGACAGAGTTCTGAAGTGGATTGAAATCTACTTAATACAAAGAACTAATGTTGGAGTAGCTTAATCTGAAGAAAGGCTTTTTCAGTCCCGCAGGGTTCTTGTTCTGGGCCATTGCTATATGTTCTAAATACTTCCGAAATTCAAAAATAAATTGCGAACAAATAAAATCTAGATGGATATGTCGACGATCATGTAACATTTTAACCTGCTAACACTTGAAAAATGTGCAAGACAAATACAAAATTGGATGGATGGCAATATACTAAAAAGGAATTCATCACAAACTGAATTCAGTTTGTTCAGAGCAAAACAACTCATTAAAAATTTCTTCCAAATTTGCTACTTGATAACAATGATAACATTTATAAAACAACTCAGATGAACTATATCCGAGTATATTTATATGAAAATCTAGCCCTTTAAGATCAACTAAAAAAACTAATATAAACCTGCAATGTGAAATATGCAGAGAAAAATAAGTATTAGAAACGTTGTAACGAAAGAGCCATGTGAGACACTATTACTAGACTTGATAATATATCAGTTTGTCTAAGGAAACTGTTGTTACACGCTGAATGCGCGGCTCTGATTATGTGCAGATTGTGCGTACGCTCATCAGGCTTTTGTGAGGTCGTTGTCTTAGGATATGAAGTGAGACGACTTTCAAACCTATTTATATTTGTAGCTATCTCAGCAAAAAGGATTGACGAAATGCAACAGTTCTACAACGTTTATTGACAAAAAGTTTCTATATGTATTATCAAAGGTTACATACATCCAATATATACAAAAAGAGGTAGATGAGAGTCGATCGAGTACACTGTAGTCGGCTAACTCAAATGCTCACTATTAAGTAACTCCGAACTGTCAACTGTGTATGTGAGACCTACTTCGACTATGTGTATATAGCGACTGTCTCTGCTTATCCACTGTCTGCTCTCTCTTCTCTAGCTCAGGCTTGCCAGAAACATCTGCGAACAATGGACCATATCCAGTTACCCTCGGTTGCCAGTGGTCTGTTGGGGAAAAGGGGGGAATAGGGGTGGAGTCTTGAGTTCACATCCTGACCTCACCTGACTCTGAGCCGTGGGATCTCCAACTGTGTAGTTAAACTACTCTTGAGTTTTTACTCCCTTCTTGTCCCATGCCAGAAATGTATACTACTAGACGCCCATTTATCATTGGTTATTTAACCCCTCTTGGACTGTTTCCCAGGGTCAAGAATTTCAACTTGCATTCAACTTCTATATATATCGCCAGTCCAAGCAAAACTTCTCAGTTAATTACCATTCCCATTTAAACTGTCCCTCGACTAAAAGGATTTAAGTCTGTCCAAACAAGTTTCTCACGCTCAACTTTAAGAGTCAATTATCTCGGGTTTTTGGGCATGTTGTTAAAAATACCTAAATCCATGTTAATTCTAAAATGGATTGCAACAACTGTGTGTACTTAGAACTGCCAGAGTGTAATTTGAAAAAAAATAAGACGACAAAGGGTCCAAAACATAGCTTGCAACTGGTTTATAACCAATGAAAGAAACTCACAACCTGTCTGAATAAATTCCACTGGCTATCTATAACACATAATATGTTAACATTCATGTTCCGATTATGCTCTATAAAAACATTCATGATAAATCTCCACCAAGGACCAAGTCAGAAATTTTGATTAGAGGGGGGGGGGGGGGGGCTGAAATTTTGCGTTACTAATATATACCAAATACCAGGGGAAATTGTTAGTGAATTTAATACATATTTTTTTAAAATATGTTAAAAAATAATTTTCTTTTTAACAATAAATAATAACAATAAATGTTCATATTCAGAATCTGCCAGTTCATATAATCTCTTATATGGTTTTAATTCATACTAAAGTAGGATATGACTGTATTGATCCGAAAGTTTATTTTAATTTAGTAGTAGGCTACTTGCATCGATAAGAATTCGTTTAACATGTCATTCAATATAATCACACACTAGACAATATAAAACACCACATTATTTTGGCATTAACTATTGTTGACATAATCTTACAATTATACAAAGAACCTTATCTATGATTTTTTTAGCAATCAATTGCCAACATGTGAAAATTTTGGACATACTTGTGGAAGAACCTCGTCCATGCATCGATAACATTCAAGACACTAGTAGAAAAATTGTTGTCAATGGAGAAGCGTTAATCCAAAACGATTGGAAGAGTATCATCCGTTTATATTATATATATTACAATACTCCACAGACTCAAAAAGTAAGTAGCATACTTAAAAAATGCACGTACATTACTTTTTTAATGTTTTCAAAAAAATAAATAAAAGTAAAGGCAGAATCTTCTCTTCATACTGACTTATAAACCACAGATAGGTCTATGGATTAAGCTAAATAATTTTATAGATTTAAAAAGCCGTCTGCAATATATCAAATATAAGATATTATGTAGCACATTAGTCAAGCGGCACATTAGTATAATTCTAAAGAAGTCTGGCTCACACCTAGGTTAAAACTAATTATTTTTTTCTTTGATCTGGAGACTGTCGTTAAGTTTGTGTAGGTCTGGCGGGCACCTGAATGTTTTGGAAAAAAATATGAGCTTTACGCTAACGATAACTAGCCACTGTCAGTCGTCCTTAACTAGATATGTATCAAAAGAATAATTTACACTTTTAAGTAAACTTTTATGTTCATGCAAAAAATAGTGTAGACAAAAATAGAGAAATAATAATTGATTATGTGACAGTGAAAATAACATTTTAGAAATAAATTGTATATCTCTCTCTCTCTTAGTCCTCTCAGTGCCGGCTTGCGCTTGAGGCGGAAGCCAATGATCTCCATTTGTCTCGATCTGTTGCAACTCGAGGTGCTGTCTCAAAGTTCAGGCCTGAAGCCCTTAGGTCCCTTTCCGCAGTCTTTCTCCAAATTTCCTTTGGTCTGCCTTTCGACCTTTTTCCCTGGGGTGTCCATCTCAGGGCTGTCTTGGGGAGGGAGCCAGCTGACATTCTGCAGACGTGTCCTATCCATCTCCATCTCCTTGCTGAGATGCTCTCTGCTAAAGGGATTACTCCTGTTTTCTCACGTAGATCCTCATTTGATATCGTGTTTGGCCAGAAGATCTTGAGGATGCGGCGAAGGCTTTGTGTCTGGAACACCTCTAGTTTCCTTTCTATGGTATTTGTGGTTTTCCAGCACTCCGACCCATACAGCAGGACGCCGAGGACATTGCTCTTAAATATCCTTATTTTTGTTTGGAGGCCAAGGCTCGACGTCCTCCATATGGGCCTGAGCAGTGCAAAGGCCGGTTTTGCCCTACTGATTCTGCTGTTGATTTCCAGATCACAGTCGCCATTTGTTGTCATTTTTCTGCATAGGTAGGTAAATTCCTTAACATCCTCTATTTCTTCCTCGTCCATTGTGACAGGGGTGTTGATAGTCTTATTGTTTCTCATTATCTTTGTTTTCTGTCTGTTTACCCTAAGTCCTATGGTGCTTGCTATCTCATTCAGACTGCTTGTCTTTGTTTGAATGTCTTGATGTCTGCTGGATAGAAGGGCTATGTCGTCTGCGTAGTCAATGTCTTCTAGTATTGAGGAGAGAGACCATTGAATTCCTTGTCGCTTGCCCTGTGTGGTCTGTTGAAGTATTCAGTCTATTGCAAGAGCAAAAAGGGTGGGTGATAGGGAGCATCCCTGTTTCACTCCCGTCTTTACATAAAAGGAGTCTGAGAGCTTGTATAGTTATGATTTACTCCAACTTTTAAAATTTCTAAGTTAGCCTAATAATCTCAATATTTTAAATAATTTTAAATTCATTTAAAAAAAATACATTATTTTCTATATAAATAACACACATTTAAAAGCCATAATAAGTTTTAATAAAAATGTTTACTTTTTAAACCAAAATGGTTTGTATATTTTTTTTTATTACAGATCTGTTTAATTGAAACTAGCAATGATTGTAGACTCCATTCTAGTGCTGATGAATGTTACTGTAAAATGTCTGATAAGAAGAATGTGTACTATTTCGTTTACAACATAATGGCTGACAGCAGGCACAACAACAGCCACATCAAAGCTCAGATTCTCACAACAAATTACACAATACTTGAAGTAGAGAAAATAATTCCTCCTTTTCAAGGTAAGGAAATATCTACATGTATAAAGAAATAACTACATGTATATGCACAATTCTACATGCAAGGAAATCGTAATTAATCAAATGTCTTACACTAGAATTTAACTAACGCTGGTACTGCTGGGTACTGCACAACAGTGTTATGTTTTTAAAAAAGACCTAAAATAGTACACATCTTTTGAAATATACTAATTAAATTAGATTATCATATTTTCATTAAAAAATAACTTGTTTCTATTGTTGCTTCCCCTGTCAATTAAAGAGCTGCATTCCGTGGATGTTGCGCATTAGGGTTTCCCATTGAAATTTCAATATATTTTCCATTATGCGTGTTCAAATCGACATCATGCGAATACTTTTATCAGTATATGTTGCTTTTTTTTATTTTAATGTGTTTTTAATATAAGTAAATATTGATGCACATTAATAATACTTATTTCAATATATCATTGTACTAACCGAATACTTTTTTTATATTATTATTTGTGAACTGTAGAATGAATATTAAAAAAAACATGATGTCAAATAATATGTATTATACTTATCTTATAGATAAAAGTACTGTCCTTACAACTAACATGACTATAAATGGTCAACCAGACGATGAAAACTGTAACAAAACACTTCACGGCGATAATTTAGTACTTGAAGCCCAATGTCGAAGCTATTGGGGTTCATGCTGGTTGGAGATCAGTTTTGACGATATATTGAAGCCTATCACCAATTCCACTACTATATCATACCAGAGAGTGTTTGAAGAAGACTCTAGTACCACGCTGTCAATGAGAAGTTCTACTGTCTGTGGAAATCAAAGATTGGAGAACGTTTACACGTGTCAAATAGGTAGGTTCCAATGACGCATCTAATTATTAATATGTTATTAGTGGTTATGACAGTCATGCTTAGCACTAATTGATTTGAAATAATGTGTCTATTGTATTTTTTATATTACATTACAGGATTTAGGGCAGAAAAGGAAGCATTTACAACAAAGTTTTATTTAATTGTTACAAGTACATCAACTTTGGTTGGAGTAGCAGTACTGGGACTGTAAGGAGTTATTTTTCATTCTGTATAACACTCTTCAGATGTTTTTTTTTTAATTTGCGTTCATTTAAGTTTTAAACTAAGACAAACAAAAGCTACTATGTTAATTTGTGCTAAATAATTGACATAATAACTATAGGTAGCAGACATTAATTTATTGTGTCTATTGCACTAATTAAACTTTTCTTTATTGTTTTGTTAAGCATGCTTAGTTTTTGTAGAAGTCATTTTCAGTAATTAGCACCAATGATGCTGCTATAAGACCCTGTTGAATTATTAGTGCTTTGTACTCATGTCTATACTTGTAAATAATCCTTTGAAGAGAACTAAGATAATTATAATAACAATTATTTTATGTTTACAGGCTAGTCCTCGGATTAAGAAAGAACATATTTAATGTAAGTTTATTTTGCATATTAGACTAATGACTAATGGACATTGTGCTAGCCACACAATCACTAAACTTGTAAACAATGCTTTATTGCTCTTTTGCTAAGATTAGTTGGAAATATATATTTACTTTTATTCTACATGATCAAAATTTGATTTAAAAAAATATGAAAATTTCATAAAAATTGAACTAATGTTAATTTTTTGGGAATGTGCTCATTAGCCTTTAGTCCTAAATTTATATTTTAAAAGTCTTATCTTTGTACAGTTATTGAGAGTTTGAGTCTAGCTACGAATGTTATGTATATTAGCTCCCAATGGAGAATTAAAGAACGTCCTGTGAAATGAAATATTTTCCAACATAGGCCATTCTCATGCAATGAGACAATGGATTTGTATAGGTCTGTCCACATAAGTTAGACACTTTGTCAACTTTAAAGCACACGAGAACAGGTGTAAATATGGCAACATTTGTTAGACAAAATAAACGTCTACAATTTGAGATTGTTTAGTCTCCAAGACACCCTGCAACACCTAGATTGTCTAGTCTCCAACACACCCTGCAACACATAGATTGTTTAGTCTCCAAGACACCCTGCAACACATAGATTATCTAGTCTCCAACACACCCTGCAAAAAATAGATTGTTTAGTCTCCAAGACACCCTGCAACACCTAGATTGTCTAGTCTCCAACACACCCTGCAACACATAGATTGTTTAGTCTCCAAGACACCCTGCAACACATAGATTATCTAGTCTCCAACACACCCTGCAAAAAATAGATTGTTTAGTCTCCAAGACACCCTGCAACACATATATTGTTAAGTCTCCAACACACCCTGCAACACATATATTGTTTAGTCTCCAACACACCTTGCATCCATATATTGTTTAGTCTCCAACACACCCTGCAACACATATATTGTTTAGTCTCCAACACACCTTGCATCACATAGATTGTTTATTCTCCAACACACCTTGCATCACATAGATTGTTTGGTCTCCAAAACATCCTGCAACACATATATTGTTTAGTCTCCGACACACCCTTCAACACATATATTGTTTAGTCTTCAACACCACTTGCAACTCTATAAGTGATTGATTAGCCTGTGGTGATAGTATTATGGCTACTCCCTCTGTTTGTTAAGCGTTCTCATCCTCGTGGCCTGAGTAAAGAATGGTTTCACCTGTTGATAGTTTTGATTTTCCTGACAGTATCCATCTCGCTTCACTTACTCCTAGTATACTTATGTTGTATTTTTTCATTTCTGAAGCTACTTGGTGGGCCTTCCCCATCTCATACATTGTTCTCACATTCCAGTTACCAACCTGGGTATTTTTTCTCAGAGAGAAGGAGGTAGTCTGCCTATCAGCTCCCTTTCGGCTTTGGCTGACCTGCTTCATAATCCCTTTGACAGGGCCTCCCTTCTTTGAAAATGGCAGACATGTAATTGATTTTGTTGATGATTTTGTAGCAAGGTAGTCTTTTTTACACTGGTGGGTTGCTAGCCCTACGCAGATACTTACAAACATGCATGTAGGCTGCGAACCTGTTGGCCTGGCCCACTTGCCAGTATGCCCCGTCAACACAAAAGGGTCTCGGATAATAACAGCATCTTTCAGGACTTTTAAGAAAGGGATCAATCTCAATGTTAAACAGTGCTATGCTCCAAAAAATGAACAAGATGATGAAATAAAGAACAATTTCTATAGTAAACTACAGACAGTTCTAAATAGATTTAAAGATAAAGACTTAACAATAGTGTCATGTATGTTGTTTTTCCAAGAATTGGAACACGCAATGTTTATTCTCCTCTCTCTCTCTTTTCTTACTACACACAATATTAGGACGTTTAGTAGGAAAACGAAAGGTTCTAGGTAATGCTGGGATTCTGTGTTGATCTTAAATTCTCAGAGTCTGGGAACGACTCATTATTTAATAGGGGAAGTTCCTATCGTTTTTGTTATGAGTTTTGTAATGATACCATGATTTTCACCCCTACTGGTAATGGGTCTATCCCTTGCACCACTCGGATAGTATTTAATGATTTGTTTTGTCTGAAAGACAGAGAGTTTCAAAATATGTTCTTTTGAGAACGTTTGTGTTTGCACTATTTTATTCTAACTGTACATAATAGATATATTGTATATATTGAACATACCACCTGAAATAAACTATCAACAACAGTTACACTGAAGCTCCTTTGTCAAGTTACTATCCTATTGTGTTGTATACATTACTATAAGATTTATCTACTACCATAATTTACAAGAGAGGAAATGTTGGAATACAAATACTGAATTTGTGCCCAGGACTATAAGAAGAGTTCGTGTAATACTGAAACATAAATACTAATAATTAAAGTCTCCCCTAGGACTAACGAGAATTATCAGCAAGATCTACACAGCTCTGGCCACAAGGGGATTGTGGACGTAACAAAATTTGGTGGTCTCGCCCGGTATATTTGAGTTCTACTTTTCCTGACCTAGGATTGACAAGATTTGGTAGTCTCGTTCGGTAGATTTGAGTTCTACTTTTCTTGATCTAGGATTGAAAAAAAAAAAAAAAAAAATTTGTTGATCTCGTCTGGAAAATTTGAGTTATATTTTTTCCTGACCTATAAATATTTTGTGACATTAGTAGTACTGAGAGCGGCATATTTGTGTTTCGTTTTCTAGCACTGTGAAACTATTTAAAAAGAGGAGAGAACTGGTTTGCGTTTTTATTCCTTGGGAAGTGTGAAGATTCCACGAAGTGTTTAATATTATATTGTGCAAATTTCTGGACAAATCGTAAGTTGGAACTTTATATTTTATTAAACAATATATACTACTCTACTATAACAAATATTTCGAACGCTATACTATGGCTTCGAATATATCAAGTGAGGAACTTAATGCCATGTCATTTGCTGAACTAAAAGAATTAGCTGAGTCCTTTGGGATTGAGGCAGGACAGGCAAGACCTAATCGTAATCGTTTGACCAAAGAAATTATGACATGTTTGAACGGGCAGAATGCCATGAACACTGGTAGTGTAGTTGAAGTGGGACAGAACGATATCAATGAAGGTTATGTAGCTCCCAGTGGGGGCGAGGTAATTGCCCACGGAGACGAGGTAAGAAATATGTCATCTAGATCATCAAACAATGATGAAGATGAAGGGTTGAGTGAAAACCTAAAATTCCAATTAGCTATGAAGAGAATGGAATTAGAAAGTATGGAAAGGAGAGAATTGGAAAGAATTAGGATTGAAAGCAGAGAAAGGATAGAGATGGCACGCATGAACAGACCTGACCATCGTAGGGACAGCAATGGTATGGATATTAGCGCAATGAAGCAACACTTGCCTATATTCAGAGAAGAAGATGTTCAAGATTTCTTTTTGCTTTTTGAGAGGATAGCTGTAGATTATCAGTTCCCTGATGATAAGATGGCTTTATTGTTAAGGTCAACTCTCAACAAAGGAAAAGCATTGGACGTAGTGTTGAGTTTAACACCCGAGGAAATAAATGACTATGAAGTAATCAAAGATAGGGTGCTAAAAAGTTATTCCCTGACACCAGAAAAATATAGAAAGCTATTTAGAGACAGAAAGAAGACATATGATCAAACTCATGTAGACTTTTTGAGACAAAAGGAGAAAATGTTAGAACAGTGGCTAAGGTCACAGAATGTAAGTGAGTTTGATAAACTCAAGAACCTAATATTGTTTGAGGAATTCAATGATTGTATTCGAGTGGATATTAAAACTCACATCTCAGACCGAGGGGTTGAAGATGTGCATGAAGCTGCTAGATTGGCAGATAACTATGCCATAATTCACGCCAGCATAAAGCCATATTATGCTGACAAACCCAAAGTGCACAAACCAGAGCCCAAGGAGGCTAGTAAACCAAAAGAGACAAGTGAAAACAATAATAAGAACAGTGGTGTAAATAATAATAGTAACTTAGTTCATTTCAGGAAGCAGACAGATGTAAATAAAGCAAAGGTGGTATGTTTCAATTGCAAGAAAGAGGGCCACATGAAGAAAGATTGTTGGATCCTTACCAAGAAGCAAGGTGCTATTCTACACTGTGCCAGAGTGCAGAAAGATAGCAAGCAGACAGAAGAAGTGTGCAACACAGGGTCAAGAAACTCAAAAGAAATGCGGCCGGCATCGCCCATAGTTGTGGAGTCGATGGTTTTTGAGAACAGTCTATCTAAGGTAAAAGAGAATAGCTGTACTCAATCAATTATGCTTTCAGAAGGCCGTGAGGAACAGATGGTTCCTGAAGTCCCGGAAGAGGACGACCTATCCGATTTTCGACCCTTTGTCTACGAGGGGACAGTGTCGACAGAAGTCGATGTACTCAGCAAGAAGAAAATACAGATATTACGTGACACGGGTTCTGCTGTCAGCGTGATCCTGGAGGGCAGTGTGCCGTTAACAGATGCCACCAGTACCGGTGAGTCTGTTGTGCTGAGAGGTGCTAGTATGGAGGCTGTGGAAGCTCCACTGCACAGAATAAAACTCGAGTCGGATATTTTTACAGGTAACATCGTAGTGGGAGTGTGGCGCGCACTACCCGTCAAAGGCGTTTCCATGATATTAGGAAATGACATTATGGGCGGCAGAGTCACTGTCGAGCCCATGGTTAAAGTGTTGGAGACAAAGATGGCGGAGGACAAAAACCTACGTCCTGCCAATGAACGCCCAACATGTGCACTGACAAGAGCAATGCAGAAAAAGAAGTCGGTAAAGACTCCTGCTACGCCGTGTAGTGCAACGAAAGATGTGTTTGTCTGTTCTGAAGACACACATGCGAATGAAACAGTGATAACAGAAACACCTGACATCGATTTAAGTGCTACGTTCTTTGCTGAACTAACAACTGGTGATGCAACCGAGAACGATAACATTTTGTCACCAAAGCAGAAATTGGTGAAAGAACAATTGAATGACGAAGTAATAATGCAACTCAGAATGAAAGCTGTTGATGAAAAGACTGCAGATGCAATGGCGGAATGTTTCTACATGAAAGATGAAGTGTTGATGAGAAAGTCGAAACCGCTCAACTCAGGTACAAACGAGTGGGACAGTATTCACCAGATTGTAATACCTAAGTGCTATCGTCAAGATATACTGCGTATGGCGCATGATCTTCCTTTCGCTGGTCACATGGGAGTCCGAAAAACGCACCACCGTATCCTCCCTTACTTCTACTGGCCAGGACTGAGAAGAGATGTCGAACAATACTGCAAGACTTGCCACGTATGCCAAATGGTAGGACGTCCTAACCAACGAATTCCTGTCGCTCCACTCCAGCCGATACCAGCGTTCGACGAACCATTCAGTCATATACTCATTGATTGCGTGGGCCCGTTGCCGAAAACAAAAGCCGGTTTTCAATACCTGCTCACAGTCATGTGTTCATCCACTCGCTTCCCGGAAGCCATTCCGTTGCGGAACATAACAACAGTGAAGGTGGTAGACGCCCTGACAAATTTCTTCACACGTTATGGCCTACCGAAGACAGTACAGTCCGACCAGGGGACTAACTTTACTTCGAACATTTTCAAACAAGTCATGGAACAATTAGTGATAAGCCATAGGCTATCAAGTGCCTATCATCCTGAGAGCCAGGGAGCTCTGGAAAGGTTTCATCAGACATTAAAATCGATGCTTAAAAAGTACTGTTATGAAAACGAGAAAGACTGGGATAAGGGTGTGCCTTATGTACTGTTCGCTGCAAGGGAGGCCACTCAGGAATCCCTGGGGTTTAGCCCATTCGAACTTGTGTATGGACACTCAGTCAGAGGTCCGTTGAAACTTCTACATGAAACTTGGCTAACGGACAGTGAACCGATTGGACTTTTGTCATATGTAGATAAATTTAAAAATAGGCTTTATCATGCTTTTAACCATGTGAAGATTCATTTTCCACAGATGCAGGAGCGTATGAGACAGAACTATGACCGTAAAGCTACAGCTAGAACTTTTGCACCAGGTGACAAAGTTCTTGTGTTTCTACCTTTGCAAAATCAGCCTTTAAGTGCAAAGTTTAGTGGACCCTATGAGATAGAGTCAAACCTTGGCGAGGTCAATTATTTGATAAAGACTCCTGACCGGAGACAAAAGCAGAGGGTATGCCATATTAATTTGCTTAAGCCCTATGTTTCCAGGGAAAAGAGTAAACCAAGGGAGGTCCCCATGATTTCATTAGCTAGAGTCCCGACGGATTTATCTAGGATAGAATATAAGTTTGCAGAAAGTAAACTTAATAATACAGATGCCCTTAAGAGTTTAGATACAAGGCTAGAACATCTTCCGGTAGAAGATAAGGAGAAGATTATTGAGCTGGTACATGAATATAAGTCACTGTTTACAGATGTTCCCAGGAGGACACATCTAATAGAACACGATGTAGTATTAACTGAGGGTGCCAGGTCTATTAAACAGCATCCATTTGACCCCATCAGACCTGAGCATATTAAATTAAATGTAAAGTATATGTTAGAAGATGACATAGGAGAAAAATGTGATAGCAAATGGTCTACACCCTGTGTGATGGTACCAAAAGCCGACCACACACTGCAGTTTTATAGAGACTTTGGGAAATTAAGTAATTTGACAGAGACCGACTGGTATCCCATTCCCCGTATCATCGACAAGATAGAGACAAGGTCATAGCTGATACTCTATCTCGGGTGCTACATGATTGACTGAATAACCCCATACTTCTTTTTCAGATCATCTCATTTATTCATTAAGAATGTGTCATGATAACCTATCATTCGTTTGAATTTTGATTATGTAATACCTATAGAATACTTGTATCATACAGAAGTCAAGTCTTTTGAAAGTATTAATAATTTTTATAATCATGTATAATATTGATGTTCTGATATATTTTAAATTCATTTGATTATGGAAAAGAAATTCCATTTAAATGTTGATGCATGATGCAATAAATATATAATATGCACGTATTTACTTGATATGGATGGATAAAAGTAATTGTCATCACATGCAATTAAGTGGGAAAACTTTGAGCTAGTTGATTTATTATCTTGTTTTATTTTAGTTAATGAATGGAACTAAATAATAATATGTACAATTTTTATCTTAGAAAGAGATGTAATATCAATTGGTATAAATTAATAGATAATATTGGAAATCTATTGCTAAATTGTTATATCATGGTAATAGAATGGGAAAAACTAGTGGATATTCACTATGTTGTATATAGGTTGTTATATATTCCATATATCCGGGAATGGAGGGAAACAAAGGTACCTAAAGGTGGGCACTCATTCAACCCTGAACAATCTTTTATATTAAACTTTCAAATTTGCCAAAAACGCATAATAGTGGATTACATTTTAATATTGAGATTACTGTAGTAATCGTAACTAGAGCGTATTTTCTCCTCATATTTGAGAAAAGGGGAAGTATCATCATCTTAGGTATGAACCATGTTAATGTCAAGTTGACACTGTAATTTAAAGGGGAAGTAACCTATAGTTTGATTCGAGTTACGTATTACTTATATTTTGGTTTGTATATTAGAAGTAAACTGTTGAAAATTGACAGAGTTTGAGCAATGTTATATTTGTTTAAATAGATTAAGACTTTTTGCAAATTTTTGGTGGAAATCCACACAACTGTACATAGTTAAAATAAGAATGACTAGAATATTTTTGAATTATTTGTACTTGTTGAGACATTAGTTAATATTAATATTAACGGGGAAATATTTGTCCATCACGTTAAAATCACAATTACCATTGGGTAGTGACACTTTTTATAATTTAGTTGTGCCAGTGAGCCATGTTTGCTTAAATTGTCTTATAATCTTCCATTGATTGATGGTTGTTAAAACGATAGTGTTAAGTACGAAAAATGTACCATGTTGAGTATTACTTGGGTAATTATGGTACATTATTTCTTTCATTGGGTGGGGGCGTGTCATGTATGTTGTTTTTCCAAGAATTGGAACACGCAATGTTTATTCTCCTCTCTCTCTCTTTTCTTACTACACACAATATTAGGACGTTTAGTAGGAAAACGAAAGGTTCTAGGTAATGCTGGGATTCTGTGTTGATCTCAAATTCTCAGAGTCTGGGAACGACTCATTATTTAATAGGGGAAGTTCCTATCGTTTTTGTTATGAGTTTTGTAATGATACCATGATTTTCACCCCTACTGGTAATGGGTCTATCCCTTGCACCACTCGGATAGTATTTAATGATTTGTTTTGTCTGAAAGACAGAGAGTTTCAAAATATGTTCTTTTGAGAACGTTTGTGTTTGCACTATTTTATTCTAACTGTACATAATAGATATATTGTATATATTGAACATACCACCTGAAATAAACTATCAACAACAGTTACACTGAAGCTCCTTTGTCAAGTTACTATCCTATTGTGTTGTATACATTACTATAAGATTTATCTACTACCATAATTTACAAGAGAGGAAATGTTGGAATACAAATACTGAATTTGTGCCCAGGACTATAAGAATAGTTCGTGTAATACTGAAACATAAATACTAATAATTAAAGTCTCCCCTAGGACTAACGAGAATTATCAGCAAGATCTACACAGCTCTGGCCACAAGGGGATTGTGGACGTAACAATAGTGATGGTAGACTTTAATGCAACAATAGGCTATGATAACCACGGATATAAGGAGATAATGGGGAGACTGGGATTAGGAATAAAAAACGAGAATGGAGAGTTGTTTATCAATTTTTGTGCAGATAATTCATTAGTAATAGGAGGCAGCATATTCCAGCATAAAGATATTCACAAAGCCACATGGATGTCACCAGATCATCATACACACAACCAAATTGACCATATTTGCATCAAAAATAAATTCAGGCGCTCATTGCAAAACGTAAGAGTTTTCAAAAGTGCTGACGTAGCTTCTGACCATCACTTATTAGTGGGCCAAATTAGGCTACGACTTAAAAGACAAAGAGATTGCCCAAGACGCAGAACTCATTACAATGTCACATTTCTATAGGAAACGAACGTAAACAAAGAATTTAGAATTGAACTGAGAAATAGATTTAAGGCCCTAGATGACCTGAAAGGAAATGATGACATAGGCACACAATGGGAATCCATAAAGTAAGCATGGAACACAGCATGCACGCAAGTGCTAGGGATAAAAACACACCCAATAAACCATGGGTTTCAGACAACACTCTCAAAAAATTAAGCAACGGAAAGAAAAGAAAGTTGTTTTGATGAACAGCCGAACCAGGGCAATGAAAAAAGATGCTCAAGGAAACTATACAGAAGCCAATAGGGAAGTTAAAAAAAATTATTTAAAAAAATAAAAATGATTACATCAACAACCTGGCAGCGGAGGCAGAAACAGCAGCATCTAAGGGAAACCTAAAGGAGTTGTACAGTATAACAAAGAAACTAGCAGGCAAATTCCAGCAACAAAATAAACCCATCAAATAAGCTAACAAATGCAGAAAAGCAGGAAAAGAGATGGGTAGAACATTTAAAAGAACTCTTAAACAGGCCTGCTCCCCTTAATGCCCCAGATATTCAACCAGCTGGGAGAGACCTAGAGATAGACTGTAATAGACCTACTAAGGAGAAATAAAAAATGCAATAAAAACGCTAAAGAACGGAAAGGCTGCGGGACCGGATGGAATACCAGCAGAAGCAATTAAAGCAGACATTGAGTTATCAACTAACGTACTCTACAACATTATTGGCAACATATGGGAAAAAGGAGAACTGCCAAAGGACTGGAGAGAGGGATATCTAGTAAAGCTTCAAAAGAAAGGGGATCTTACAGATTGCTCTAACTATAGAGGGATTATGTTGCTATCAGTACCAGGAAAAGTTTTAAATATAATAATACTGGAAAGGATAAAGAAAGCAGCTGATGGTCTTCTAAGAGACGAGCAAGCAGGCTTTAGACAAAACAAATCATGTCTCGACCAAATAGCAGCTGCTCTTCGTATTATTATTGAACAATGCACAGAATGGAATGCGAGCCTATAAATTCTTTTTCATAGACTTTGAAGAAGCCTTTGATAGTGTCGACAGAGAAAATCTATGGAAACTGTTGCGCCACTATGGTATTCCTCCAAAGCTAACTGACCTAATTAAAAACACCTATCACAATATGAGATGTCGAATCATTAATGATGGAAAACTAACAGAGACATTCGAGATAGAGTCAGGAGTTCGACAGGGCTGTCTACTTTCACCATTCCTCTTTTTACTAGTAATAGATTGGGTCATGAAGAATACTACAGAAAACAGAAAAAATGGAATCCAATGGATCCTGTTTAAACAGCTTGAAGATCTAGACTTTGCGGATGACATAGCCCTATTAGCTCAAAGTCATAAGCAAATGCAAGAAAAAACTGCAATACTAGATTCCTGGGCACAACAGCTAAAACTTAAAATAAATGATAGAAAGTCCAAGATAATGAGAATAAACTCCTAAAGTACTGATGCAGTGGACGTAGGAGGAAAGGTGCTGGAAGAAGTAGACAACTTCACATATCTAGGAAGTATAGTTGACAAGGAAGGGGGATCTGGAACAGATATTAAAGAAAATATACAAAAAGCAAGAGGAGCCTTTGCTATGCTAAAAAATATCTGGAAAACAAATCAAATTAAAACCAAAACTAAATTAAGAATCTTTAATTCTAACGTAAAATATGTCTTACTATATGGCTCAGAAAGTTGGAGATTAACAAAGGGGGATTTGAACAAACTACAAACTTTTGTGAATGGCTGTCTACGTAGAATAATATATATCAAATGGTATGACAACATTACAAATGCAACTATATGGGAAAGGACAGCACATATTCCAGTAGAACAAGAAATACAAAAAAGGAGATGGAGATTGATAGGCCACACATTGAGGAAACCAACGAAAAATTTGACTAGACAAGCTCTTTTGTGGAATCCCCGGGGTGCAAGACGAAGAGGTAGACCAAAGAACACCTGGCGGAGGAAAGTAGAAAAGGATGTACAGGTGATCGGGAGAACTTGGAAGGAGTTAGAGAAGATATCCAGAGACAGGAGAACATGGAAAGAGATTGTTGATGGCCTATGCTCCACTAGGAGTTGATAATGGCGAAGAAGAAGAATAAGACACGAAGCAACACATAGTATATGTAAACAAATAAAATATACGCTTTTATTTATAAGCTTACAATGATCCTGAAACAATACAAATTAGCCAATTTATAGAGTTTATTTCTTATGATATTTGATATATATATGCTACTTAAAAGACTCGCAGTAAATGTTTTCATAAAAATTGTATTTATCTTTCCTAGAAAACAGACAGCTGCAGGAAAGCTAATACAGATTTGGAAACGGTAATTTAAAATGATTAACATAGATAATTAATTATATTAGAAAAAAATTTATTGATATAAGTTCATGGGAAGTATTTTTTTAAAAATCAGAATACATACGAACTGCTGGTTGTTTTTTTTTTTTTTTTTTTTTTTTTTTTTTTTTTTTTTTTTGGGGGGGGGGGGGGGGGGGGGCTATTAAAGGTCCAATCGTCTTGTGTCATTTTTCATGAATCATAACTAGAAGCTCTATATAATTTTATTTTATAAAACCATCCCGATCGGGAACATTTATTTCAAGAGAGACATGCTTTATAATCAGCATCATTAACTCTAGCTCCTAAATGCAGAAACATAATCCTCTCTACATAACCTATTCAAATGAAGCAACAAATCTAGTTCCATCAATTTTAATTTTGTGATGTACACAAAGATTATGTTCTCCTAATCTGTAATGAATTAAAGCATGAAATTACGTACGTCCAAACAAAGTTCTGAATTTCCGAACAAGATTAAGTTATCTCCATAAAAAGTTCAGAATAGCAGCAACAGAGTAAGTTTCCTCCAGAATAAGTATTAAAACACAGCGAAGATTCAGTCACTTCAATGTAATATTCGGAATCATGTATCACATGTATATATTAAGCTTTAATCTCTAAAATATACCAAAATAAAGTGATCCCTTTTATCCCTATCTGGATTACACGATTAGTACTCCACTTTTGAATCGTAATTTGAGACGCTATAAGAAATGATACCGTAAAGATGTGTGTTTTTTTAAAGTGTGGGGAGTTGTCAACTAATAATGCATGAATTTCTCTAATGTTCCACAACCCGATGATCTAATAAAAAAAACCAATTATTATTACATTAGTAAAGTTAAAAATAAAAAACAATGTGTCATTGAGATATGCCTCATCAAGCTGCTTGTTGACTATTGCCTCAGAAATCAATGATTTATTCTTGGTTATTTTTGTTTCGTCTAATAGTTTGTCCCTTAACACTATTTTCTTGTTTTATTCAGCCGAGAAACTCAGGCCAAGCGAATATTTTCACGATTACGCAGGGGGAAGTAAGAACGTTTTCCTACTTTATATATATATATATATAAAATACTTTAAAAGATTGTGTGTTGTATTATAAGTTTAACTGTATGTATAAAAACGGTTTAAAACAGCAAAAAAGTGTTGTTGTACGTTGATTGTGATTTATTTAAATGTATGCACTTTTATTTTGAGAATACTAGTTTGAAAAATAATAAATAAATTACTAAAATGTTTTGGAATACTTTATTATTTCAGAAGTAGCATTTTCGCCATAATATTAAAGCTTATCATTGTAGTTGTGAGTTATGTTACGTCTTGATAGCTAGTCAAGGCACGCCACCTACAAAGCCACCTGCACTTCAAACACTAGAGCCTACATATGTGTTTCTTATTCCCCGCCAATTTACTAATGAACTAGCTGAACGTGATGCCGGCATTACCGATTAGGGTCATAAATAATACGCTTATGAAAAATTACAGGTAACCTGGTATGAAATACAAAGAAAAAAAAGACGTTTAATTCTGAAAATGCATACACTTTAATAATATATAATAATAAAGAGAAGGTGCTTGTACCTTAACATCATGTGTATGTAAAACAACAGTGCATACATTTTAAAAATACGTCTTTACCAGACCAATAAATTGTATTTGTCTTTTTCTTTTTTTCTACTATGAAAAACATAGGCTTTAAATTATAACAGTCGAAGCAGATTTTTATTTGTGCAGTCTAATATCTAAATTTTGCCCGATAACCCACCCCCGAAAAAAATAAAATAAAACAGCCTAATCTCATTTCAAACCCCAAAAAAAACTTGTAGGCTAGAGTTGTCAGTTTTTAAATCCAACAGAAATATATCTCATTTATGTCATTATGTTATGTATTTAAAAGACTGAAAATGAAAAGTTTAAATTTAAAATATCGTGAATTATGTTACAATTTTTAGTTCTTCTACCCCTTCCCCTACTTTAACAACTGTCAAACTTTCTAGAGATCCCTCCAATAAAATTATGTCAATTTGTTTAACTCCCTCTCTCACCCCATTCAAGCTAACAATCATTAACGGCCGGCAAATATGTCTGATATAAATTGTAAAGGTCGACGAATAAATGTAATACGTTCTTACTAGTGTACCAGAATTAATATTGACTTTTTAACATAGTCTAATATTTCTTACTTTGGCACATATATAAATCATAAGTATAGTTTGTAAATCACTTGTAAAAAAAAATATCTTATACAAAAAAGTATTTATTTATTATTTTCAATGTTTTCATTGTATTATTCCAAACATTGTTTGACAAAAAAAGTAAAAATATATAGTTTGGTGTAAACCTTATCTAATATCCTCCATGTGTGTTACTATTTAAAATAAACTATCACGGCAAAATATAATAGCGATTAATAAAAACAATGGTATAATAAACATTTTAAATCTTTTTTTAAAATGTTGAGCATTACACTAGTTTAATACTAAATAATTAAAGGTAAAATTATGTTATTCATTGAAAAGACTGCAAATGAAAAGATTATAATATAGGCTACGTTAGATGATTTGTTTAATCCCCGCCCCCCCCCCCATTGCACCCCCACCCCCTCAATAAAACTAACAGTACATTACACTTCTGACTATTGTTATAAGGAAAATACGAATAAACTGAATACATCTTTTCTAGTTTACCAGATTTCAAATTGACAATGTTAACATATTCTAATATATCTTACAGTGCAGATTATACTATTACATGTATACTGCTTCAGTGCACACTATATACGGTGTAGTGTATACTCCTACAGTGTACACTATTTACGGTATAGTGTATAGGGCCTACTGCTACAGTGTATACTAGACTATATAAAGTTATACAGTTTTTATACCACAAAAAAATGTTTTCGACGAGTTTTTTTTTTCCAAACAATGTTAGAGGAAAGAAAGTTAAAAATAGACCTTTATTTTGGTGAACCTTCATCTAATTATGTTATTATTTAAACGGCAAACTATTATCTCACTATTAATTAAATACGTACATATTTTATTTGTTTTAATCTAAAATATATTGAAGTTTAATCTAAAATATATTGAAAACGTTATAATCTAAATAAACCTCGAGGGCCGCATACTATTATTTGTCAGACCGCGTGTCAACCACTTCCGGTAGTTTGCACACCCCTGCATTACATAAATTATTACACTTGCTCTTGCTTTAAATTATATATCTATTATCGGTGCGCAAAACAGCCAGCTTAAACAAGAAATTAAACTTCTTTCTACTGTTAATACTGTTAAACGGGTATTTCCGCAACGTCATAATTGCGACGCAACAAAACACCGCTCTTGAAAGCCGCGCCACACGTGGATCGTGCAATGGCATGTTTTTACGGCCAAAATCAATTATCTACGATAAATCTAATGGGTATTTTTGTCTAACGATCATTTCAGATTATTATTTGTGTGGCCGAAAAGCTGTAGATTTTTTTTAGGTGAAACAAGTCGTGCATTAAAACATGAAGAAAATCGTTAGAGCGCTTTTGATGAAAATTTCCAGACATATATATATATATATATATATTGGCATTTGACCTTGTTAGTAGAGTCAGACTATTGTCCAATCTGCCAAAAATTGGTTTCCCACCCAAACTTCTGAAACTGATCCAGTCATTCCACGACAACATGAAGGGCACTGTACAATATGATGGTGAATAGTCTAGCGCTTTCGCCATACGCACAGGAGTGAAACAAGGATGCGTACTTGCCCCAACTCTCTTTGTAATCTTCTTCTCAACCTTGCTAAACAATGCCTTTAGAGAATCCAGGGAGGGGATTGACTTGCACACCCGGTCAGACGGAGGGCTTTTCAGATTGTCCAGGCTAAACGCAAGGCGAAAAATCCGCAGAAGAACATTCAAAGACTTGCTGTTCGCGGATGACGCCGCCGTTGTCACACACACTGAGGAGGAGCTGCAATCCTTGATGGACCACTTCTCCGAGACCTGACAAGATTTTGGTCTAATAATTAGTATAAGAAAGACCAACGTGATGGTTCAAGGAGCTGACCCACCCAACATATACATCAACGGTACCAAATTAGATGTTGTTGATGAGTTCACATACCTTGGCTCCACCATCACCACCGATCTATCACTGGACAAAGAAATCAGCAGGATAATTGACAAGGCTTCCGCTACTTTATCCAGGCTAACGCAAAGAGTATGGACCAACAAGATGCTGTCTATTAATACAAAAATAGCTGTCTATCGTGCATGTGTGATCAGCACTCTCCTGTACGCCAGCGAAACTTGGACCCTGTACGCATCGCAGGAAAAGAGACTCTCTTCTTTTCACATGCGCTGCCTCAGACGCATTTTTGGGATATCTTGGAAGGACCGCATAAAAAACAACGAGGTCTTGCAACGGGCTAACATGACTAGCATGATCACTCTCCTTCGCCAACGACGTCTTCGGTGGCTTGGCCATGTTTCCAGGATGGAGGATGGGCGAATCCCAAAAGACCTGCTACATGCTGAGCTCGCTGAAGGCAAGAGAGCTACTGGCTGCCCCCAACTCAGATAGAAGGACGTCTGCAAACGTGACCTAAAGGCTATAGATGAAGAGGTTGGAAACTGTGAGAACCTTACTCAGCATAGAAAAATTTTCAGAGGCACCTTACACACCGGTATAAATGCGGCAGAGGGGAAACTTCTCCTTGTGGTGGAGGCTAAACGAGCAGCGAAGAAAAGTAGGCTGCCCCTAACAATCGCCAACGGTCCAGCTTTCAAGTGCCAGAGATGCGACAGAGCCTGTCTCTCAAGGATAGGTCTCCACAGACACAGTCAATTTTGCAGGGCTGGCCAAATCAAAGGAGCGCAAATCTAATCGTCTTTCGAGACTATGGATGCAATGATGATATATATTTTTACATACAATTTTAATTCGTATTATAGTATAGGATACATACAAATTTAACTCGTATTATAATATAGGATATATATATATATATATATATATATATATATATATATATATATATATATATATATATATATATATATATACATATATACATATATATATATATATACATATATATATACATATAATTTTAACTCGTATTATAGTATAGGATATATTAAATGTAGTAATAACAGCAAATATTTTTTTCTTTATATAGCCAGAGACCACACAAAATCAAACCGCATTTTATGAAAATGTTGTAAGTAAATATTTTTTTAACTTCTCAATATGATTTATTTTAAACATATCTTAGACTTATTCATTGTATATAATTGTTAAAATTTATTGAAATAAATTATGAACGTATTAAATTCATTATTCGAAAAAGCTCTCATAAGCTAACTTTACAGAATACATAATATATTACATACAATAGAAGTTAATACCCAGGTCTTTCTTAGAACAAGTAGTCTTGTTTTAGTATATTCTGTTTATTTTTACCGATTATTTGAAATATAACAATAGAGCTACTATGTTAATGATTTAATTACATTGATTTCCTGTATAATTAGTCTTAGTTATCTTATCGTATATATTACAAACGCTCATACTATATCACAAGCGCAATCATAATACAATCAATTAACTGTTTTGTTTGATTTTAATGGGTTTATTAATAAAGTAAACTTGAATATATTTAAAAATTCTCCGTACATGTGTAAAAAAAAACAAATTAATAAAACTCTCACAACTGACCTGACTTCTTACCTAAGAACTTGATAATTAACAAATAAACTAATTAAGTATTGGTAAACATTTTAAAATATTAGTAAACAAATTTTGCCTTCTTGCTAATAAAATCTTTAACATCAAGACCGATTACGTTTCTATTATAAAACCAAAGACCAAAATGAGATGGACAGCTTGCTCTATTTTAAGAGCTTAACACTTGAACTTTTTGTGCCCAGCCAATAACGCTGTCCTAAATGACTCATAAACTTTGATTCATTTTATATTGAGAAAATCATAGCGAATTACTAAACCGGAAGACTAGATGGTAATGGTAATGGTAATTTATATAGCGCTTCTATCCATGCTATTTTAGCATGCTCAGTGCGCTCTAGAAGACTATTAATCTGTGAGAGGTTTCACTGCTGCCGGTTAAGCGCATGTGATAACAACTCAATATTAACGTCATCTAGTCCCGAAACTCCTGTAGGGCGACAGGGATCTGCCGGTGGCGGGGCTCGAACCCGCGACGTGTCAAGTGGTTTTTTGGTTGACAGTCTGGTGAGCTAACCGCTAGGCCAGCCGGCTTCACGTAGTTTGATAGAAAATTCCGAAACTATGCATTTTAAGTAATCAAAAAGGCAGAAATATGAAAGCAAGCGGTCCATCTTATCATAGTCTTTGCTAGATGGTAGCCTATATTTTCTGAAACCGTGATGCGTTTTTGGCGAAAAAAGATAACATAATTTCCAAAATGTACTAAATAAACTAACATATACAAATGAAATTACATGGACATATTTTTCAATTAAACGAAAAATAATGTGATATAATAATTTAATTAATAAATAGGTCAGTAAAGCAATCTAAATCATGGAACATATCCCAAATAAATCTTATAAATTTTGATTTTCATTTACCAGAAAATACAAACTTGTATTGAATGTAGGCCTATGTATATGTGTGCCTAAATAATTATCATTTGTATTAAAACTAAATCTATGTCATTTATGTTTTCAGTCAACTTATGATTGTGTACTCCCACGTTTGGACTCCGCAAATCAGGTATACATTATATGATTATTTTTAAAAGTTTATAATATTTGTAAAATATTTACGTATGACTCTACATGAATTATTATTAGAAAAATATTCTATATTAATTTACTTTAGAGAAAAAATAAATTACAGATTGTTATAACATGCTATTTTAATCATTGTTTACATTTTCATAAGCCCAGTAGTCAATAACATCATTGCAGATTTTCATTCAATTAACTAGCAAAAAAAAACACTTAAATAAAGTATACTAGGTTGCATTTTTGTTTTATATTCAATCAATGATTGAAATAATTACTTTTGAAATAAATACTGTTTTAGTATTTCCAATAGTTAATCAGAAGTAATGTTATTTAAGTAGCAGTATTCACCTGTACATCAATAAATTTTAGTTTTTTATTCGTTGTCTGTACTCTGTCTGTACCTGTTGACAGTGCATAGAAATGTTCCCAACGGGATATGCGCTATACAAGTATTATTATTATTAGTAGTAGTATTAATAACAATGAATGTTTTCTTTATATAGTCAAAGATTGCAAAAAAGCAAACACCAGTATATGAAAATGTGGTAAGTAAATATTTTATAATTGAGCAATATAATTTCTTTAAAACATAGTTTGATTCATTTTATATATTATAATTATTAAAATGCATTTTAAATAATATTTATGCAAATTATAATTACAACTTCCAAATGGCCACAAAAGTAAAATGTTCAGATTACATAATATATTATATACAATGTAAATTAGTATGCATGTCCTTAAAAAAAATAATAGAACACTAACATGTTACATGGTTTCATTTTAAGAAATTGATATTTAAACAAAAAAAAATTAACTAAATAAGTATAGGTAAACATTTATACATATATTTTTTATAGTTTTCCATTAATTTTGTGTATAATTAGTATTAGTTGGGCACAAGCCTAATACAATATCACTAACATTCTTCTTTGGTTTTCTAAGGACTCGATATTCAAATAAAAGCAAAATGCAATAAATAACTAATGGTAAACATTTTAAAATAGGCTACCTTTTATGTAGTCTTGCTTACTTGCGATTATTCTCTTGTAATATTAAGACCGAGTACACGGCTTTCTATTCTAAAACGTACATTTTCTGAAACCGTTTTGCTTTTTGGCATAAAAAAAAGCCTAGATAACATACATTCCAAAATTTACCAACTAAACTAGCATACTATACAAAGAAAATTATATGCATATTTTTTTCAATCAATGGGCCGTATTGCTGCTGAGATTTAACACCCTTGCTCCTTATACAAGTCAATATTTTATGACTGACTTGTAATTTACAAGTCAGTCATAAAAGATTGACTTGTAAAAGGGGCAATACGGCCCGTTGAAAACAAAATGTGATATTTAAATAGATTAGTAAAGCAGGCTCAAACACGGAACCTATCTCAAAATAATCTTATAATTATTCATTTCCTTTTCCATAAATACAAAGTCTCATTAATTTTATGTATAAGCTTATGTTTAAATAATTAGTATGCTTATAAAAAACTATGTCATTTATGTTTTCAGACGATTTATGATTTCGTACGCCCACGTTTGGAATCCGCAAATCAGGTATGCATTACATAATTATTTTTAAACACTTTAATTAAAAAGTTTATATTTGTACAGTTTTAACGTATTTAACTGTACATAGCTATTCTGGGATAAATAGTTTATATTAAGTTCATTTAAGTTCCTTTAGAGAACAAATAATGTGCAGAGTATTATAACAGTTTTTACATATAAAAACATTGATAGTAGAAGCATTCATGTGTATACAATTTTATTCATTTATTACTTTTTTGTAAGCACAGTACTCAATAACATCATCGCACACTTTCATTGAATTTTCATTCAATTAAATTACACAAAGAAAACTTTATTAATGTATACAATTAACAGAAATTGCATTTTGTTTTTAGTCAAAGACTGAAGACATTCAAGCAGAAGTATGTATAGAAATGGTAAGACAAACTATCTGTGACCGTTATTTTATAAATGTTCTATGTACACAACTCTCAGGGAGATCACATTCTCTGTTAACAAGAAATAAACAAACCGCCGGCTTGTAGTAAAATGATAACTACATATTTAATCCGAAATTCTCCAACAATTTATGTACAAGATGAATTCAAATATACAACAGTTTCAATAGCCTAGTCTATCAAGTCTTGTCGCTACCAAATCTTAAGGTCGTCTGTCTTTCTCTGCCGAATCTATGCTACGTTCAATCTAACTCCTACGTCATTGTTTCTATCGTAAAACGTCAATCGTTTATTCCATACATGAACACCGCGTTAGAGATTATACACATTGTGTCTCACTAAAACACTAAAACAACGTTACATATTTTAAATCCTAACACTATCTTTTATTTGAAATCTAAATCATTATTCTTTTAATTATACTCCATAAACAATATTTTTTTTCTATTTGTTGAAAGTGTATACGGTCTTTCTATTGTAAAGAACCTCCTCATTAAATTAATTGCATAAATGCCTACTTTTTTTTTTATAGTCAGAACTCGCTTAATTAGGTAGGTCCCAGATCATAATTATTGCATAGAAAAACAATGTAATTAAAACATTTACACATACGTAAATGAAACAACAAACAAATAATAATAATAATAATAATAACGGTGCTTATATAGCGCATATCCCTTGGTGACAGTTCTATGCGCAGACGACAGTTACAGAATACAGACAGACAACGAAATATATAGTAATACGCTAATTCTGCTGACGAAATAGGTGAGTCTTCAGCCGGCTCCTGAAGGTGTCATAGCTAGGGCTCTGGCGAAGCTGTAGTGGGAGGTGATTCCAAGCGGACGGTCCTGCGTAGGAAAATGAACGATCGCCAGCGGACACTAGCCTCACACGAGGGATCCGCAGAGTAAGCGCGTCAGATGCCGAACGAAGTGGGCGGGACTGGGTGTAGAGCTCCATACAAGAGCGAAGATAATCCGGGGCGCAGTTATTCAGGCACCTATAACAGAGGGAAGCCAGCTTATATGAGATCCGGTTGTTGATGGGTAGCCAGTGCAGAGATCGGAGCAGAGGATTGATATCATTTGACTTCTTCTTCTTGAGAACTAGTCGGGCTGCGCAGTTCTGGATACGTGATGTTTGATTAAGAGAACTATAAACTATTCTACTTTAATTACTAGTGATTTCAAGGATAGAGATAATATAACATTAAATAATATCAAACTGTTATATAGTAAACACAAAGGAAAACATTCTATCTGTACTAAATGATTATTACAAGCATATGAAACGTAATATATAAAAGAATGATATCAAAACACAACCGTTACAATATCATAGCCTACGCCACACGTCTCCAATGGCTTGGTCCTCTACGGCATCACGCCTCTCCACTGACGCACCACCGACACACTACTGACGTAACTGTGACACCAAGCTGTCGTCAGCCATAAGTCTGCACCGCCGGTCGTCAACCACGTCACTACTACGTACTTGACTGTCATCTCAACACTGGCCACTGTCACGTCGACCACCATCAGCCACCGTCCCTTTGCCACCAGTAGTCAGCCACTTTGCCACCAGTAGCTGGTCACCACTCTCGGCCATGTTGCTACGGCCACCCGTCACGAGCTATAGGCCACGGGCCTGGGCACAGGCCTGGGCACAGGCCTGGGCACGGGCCTGGGCACGGGCCTGACACGGGCCGTCACCTACATAATAGTCAATAAAAACCCTTAATGTTGTTCTAAACTATGTCTATAATATCTATATATTGTCTATTGGAAGGTATCGATGCAAACCAAACTGACCCGTGTCAGAAAACGCTCATCTGTCTGTGGACAGTTGACTTGGCTTGGGTGTGATCCAAACATCAGACCACAAGCTCAAGCTCTGTACACATTTCCCAGTGTCCCTACGTTAAATAGTTTTGCATCGACCCCACCAAGTCCCGCTCCTGTCAGTGTCTAGTTAAAGTAGGCCTATAGGTTTAAAGAAACAACACCGTCGTGTGTCCGGGACCTTACATGTTTTGTGGGGCGCTAGAGGCCTTGCAGAGTAACTAGACGGTCACACAATTGGATGCATTTTTTTTAAACCAAGGTTTTTTTTTTAATTTATAAATTAAATTATAATGGTAGAAAAATGTAAATACTATGTATGTCTTTTCAAGAATGTTAAAAGTGCAGCATTGATTTCTTCAAATGGGGAGGAAACTCCAAGAACAGACATTTTAACTGTAAAACTAGATGTAGCACCTGCAAAACTAGATGAAGCATCTGCAATATTAGATGTAACAACTGCGAATATAGATGAAGCAATTGCAAAACTAGATGTATCACCTACACATCAAGAATTAGCATCTTCAAAACAGATAGGCAATCCTTTAAAAATTGACGTAGCAACTTCAAAACTAAATGTAGCACCGGATAAAATAGATGTAACCCTTGCAAAACTTGATGAAACATCTGAAAAACTAGAGGTAGTTTCTGCTAAATCTGCAAAAATATATTATCATTATATAATAGTAATATAGATATAGTGTAATTAGTTTCAAAATTTAAAAAAAAAATGTATACATTGATTTTAAATATATTTTTTTTTTGCAATATATATTATTTTTAGTCTGTAACTTTTTCAATCAGAATATCAAATATGTTTTTAATGTATCACTAACAGCCGTTTTAAAATATATTTTTAGTCAGACACTACAGAAATGAAAACTACATCATATGAGAATGTCGTAAGTAAAGTTTAGTATGATTGCGCAATATAATTTGTTCAAACTATGCTGAGCTAATTTTATACAATAAAACGCATTATTGTAATAACCTTTATGCCTGTAAGCTTAAAATATCATATAAGTTAGAAAAGTATTTATATGAGAAATATAAAATACAAAGAGGGTACCTTAGCTGAGTAAATGTCCTGGGTTGGAATCCTGGTGAAGGCTAAAAATTGTTACCAGGTCTGTAAATTGTCCCTGAGTTTACGCAGCTCTGATGGGTACCTGACCTTATTTTGCGAAAAGTAAAAGGAATCTTTAATATTTTAGTAATTTTCATCACGTGTTTTTACTACGAGAAAATCTTAACGATATCATTAAAAAAAAGTGTTGCTTTTATGCCTATATTTCATCCGTTTGTGATCTTTGAATTATGGAATAAGTAAAAAATAGTGTGTAGTTTTTTAGTAATAGAATGGAATGTCAGGGTTACCCGTTAATCTACACACCAGGTAGATCAAAATTAATTGTATACAATCGAAAAGCTGTGCCCTATAGTCAATCATACTTTGCTCTAAAGAAAGTCTTTGGAGTGACCCTTCCATTTCAACGCAAGAAAATGAATTCAAGATTAACATAACAAACAAAGCTTTACGGAGCTTTATACTGAGAAATATAGTGAACACTTACTTAATATATTTATTTTATTTTTCATTTGTCACAATCACTGAGCTCTAATATATGGAGTGCTCAAAGGAAGTAAATTGTAGGAGAAAATGCGGACTTTTTAATATAGATAGGTGCACCGTAGACTGAACTATATAAAAATTAGCGTCTAAATAATACATATATACTATTATATACATTAAAATTACTTACTATATAAGCGTATGTGGTATTCAAAGAATTATTCAGACAAATGATCAACCATTTCATCTTTTGACTTGACAAAGAAATGAATCCGGTACTTATTAAAGTTAAAACAACTCTCTAGTATAAGAGAGTATATAGAGTCTATATAAAATAGTTCATTTTTATCAAATTACAATGACGCAATTACAAAAAGGTTTTAAATTTTAAGTAATTTTATGTATATATAGGTCAGTCTACAGCGCACCTATCTATATTAAAAAGTCCGCATTTTCTCCCATTTTTTTCTTCTCTATTTTAATTGCTTGAGCACTCCATGTATATATAGCTCAGTGGTCACAATTGTGTTGTTTTTAATAATACCATACATATATCTCTCAAAACTTTGATCAATTTGTGTTATTGCAGGGTTTTGAAAAGCAATTATGAATTCTTTTTTTTTACTCCCTTTCAATTAACTAGTACTGTCTGCTTGTCTGCTTGCTTGTCCTGTTGCTTGCCTGGAAAATTGTGCATCAAATTTTCGACCACTTCCCGTCATCCAATTGAGCTGAAACTTGGGCAGTAGACTTGTCCCGACTAACAATACTATCAAATTTTCAGAATCATAGCCTTTGGATTAGTCACTAATACCTTCGACCAATTTGCGGATCGAAGAAAATATTGTATGCAAAACATAGCTGCCTCTAACGGAAGAGACGGAAATAAATACATTTTTCGGATATGTTCGTTTTTACAAAATAAATAGAATTAAAACTAAACATTGTAACTTTTTATGTTTTTTGCGGGCCAAAGCTAGAAAAAAATATAAAAGGATGCGCAAAATGTGTGTGTGGAAATTCATAAGTTATGATATCACTTATTTTTATTTTAATCTATCAAAATATGAATTAAATATAAACTTAGTTTACAAAGAAAAGGAGCATAATACAAACTTTGTTTTTATTGGTTAGTTTATTCAGAATCTAAGAGAATCATTTAGTGCTGCAAACAACGAAGCCCCCACATTACAAACTCGGAATCTTCCTATTAAAATAATGATAATTATTTTGTTTTTAAATTCTTGACCTGTTGTAGAAACGTATAGAGTAGATCGTTGAGATCATTGAAAGAGATATAGAGAGAAAAAGTAAAAAAGAGTAGGTGTGAAAAACGTAGACCGAATAATGTTTATATATATACATTATTAAAGCTCCTAATGAGGCACACAAAACAAATATTCCTAAATTGTATTATTGATAATAGAAAGACAGGTCAGTGCTGAAAAACATTAAACCGCTTTCTTACCTGTTAATATACACACAGAGCAGATCATAAAATTGTAAACATGAACAAAGAAGTGCCTATTGTCGACCATAAGTTACTAGTAAGCGAAGACTTTGAAAATACTCTTGTATTTCAAAGCTACAAAGTAAATTTAAGAGTAACATAACAAACACATCTTTAAAGAACTTTATACTGAGAAATAGTGTGAACATTAATTTACTAATTTTTTTTTTCATTTTTTACCATTGTTTATTATTAGGATACATTTTGTTCAAAAAATATTGAGTATATTGTGTTATCGTGTGGTTTTCAAAACAATTATGTATTGTATTTTCAGAATCCAAGAGAATCATTAAGTTCTGCAAACAACGAAGCTCCGGCATTACCACCTCGAACTCTTAAAAAAAAAGTAATGTAATTTTTTTTTTCATTGGTTGAAAAATTTAGAGAGGGAGAGATAAAGAGAATGAGAGAGAAAGAGATAGAGAGAGAGAGAGAGTAAAAAAACGGAGACAAAACTTTTTTATCAAAATACATTATTAAGGATCAGAATAAGGAAAAAAACATTCCTAAATTGTAGTATTGATTAAAATGCACAATAGTAAATACAAAATTGTATTTAAAAAAAAGTATCCTCCTAATTGACGTTAAGATCTATAGAACAAAAAAAGCAAAGAAGTAAAGCAAACAATGTTTATTTAGGTACAATATAAAAAGTGATTATGTGACCAGCACACTAGTTTCTTAGATCTACTGTGGCCAACTGACTATGCACATAGAAACAGGTACGGGGGAAAAGAGAACTAAAGTTCTTTGTTGCTTTTTGTTTAGGATAAAGGAAAAAGTGTGTGTGTGTGTGGGGGGGTACCTCTGGTCCCCTACACGAGTGGATTCAAGATTTTCTGAAAGCTATTGAACGAACTCTAATAATTCTTGGCTCTAAATCATCACCAATAACTATTAACTTAGGACTTCCACAACGTACATTTATATGGTCCCTACTATTTCTAAAGTATATTAATTAGTTTACCCAAGTGCATCAGCAAAGTACAGTACTACAAGTACGGTTATTTACAGATGAATGTATAATTTATAGAATATTAAGACAGAAAAAAGATTGTGAACTCTTGCAAAAAGTGCCAGACGGGTAACACATATATGAATATCACTCGAGGAAGTATTTTTACACAGAAAACTGCCAATTGTAAAGTGATTCCACCTAAAAGAAGGAAACACATAATTGCTAACTATTTTATTTCTAATTTTAGACAGTAAGGATACGCCCATAAAAAAATGACACGTATAAAGAAATAAACGAAAAAAGATGTTGCATTTTTCAACTGCTATCACATTTAAATGTTAGTATAATTTGGATTTTCAATTTGTCTTAAGGATTAAAGAACCGTTTCAGAATTGTGTAATAGTTTAAGAATAAGAACTCTGTAATTATATTATTTAGTAATAATCATGAACAGTTTTATTGCGAGAAAATATTAGGCCTAACGTTGTACATTAAATAAACGTGTTTTATTTTCAATCTTTATTTCATCGTTTCGTGATTTTTGAATAATTGAATTATTAGTAATATTTTGTAGTTGTATTAAAAATAGAAAGACAGAACTACACACCAGGCAAATGAAAATTAATTGTATGCAAGCGCAAAGATGTGCCTTATTGTCCATCATAATTTACTTGTAAACGAAGTATTGGGAGTGACTCTTCCAGTTCAATGCATCAAATTGAATTCAAGAGTAACAAACAAACAAAACTTAACATAGCTTTATACTATTTATGTTTTTTTTTCTCATTTGTCACACTTGTTTATTATTAGGATATTGTGTTATCGTATGGTTTTCAAAACAATTATGTATCGTATTTTCAGAATCCAAGAGAATCATTAAGTTTTGCAAACAACGAAGCTCCCGCATTACCACCTCACACGCATAAAAAAAATTAATGTAAAATATTTTGTTTTTAAATTGTTAACCTGCTGAAGAATATAATAGGGTAGATCAGTAGATCATTGAGAGGAAGAGACAGAGAGAGAGACAGAGAGAGAGAGAGAGAGAGAGAGAGAGAGAGAAAGAGAGAGACCGGTATATGTTCTTTTGTAGCGACCGTCTATGCGCCGGCCGTTTGCATGGAAAGCAGTTTTGGAGCGATGGAATAAATAACATGTCACATCATTCAATAAACGTAGTGCAACAACTTCAACCGAGTAAAGCAATATTTTTTTTTATAATAGTAAATAACAAATAGCAAATAATAATAGTTTAAAACACAGTAATTTAGTCCAGTAATCTAATGAATATCAAAATCACTGTTCGATCTTGGCAACTCACAATATATTTATTAATAATAGGAGGACTATATCTTTCTTAGTGACTTAAATGCTCCTAGCGAAGCATAGGCCATCAACAATTTATTGCCATGTCCTCCTGTCTCTGGCGATCGTCTCTAACTCCTTCCAGCTTCTTCCGATCAGCTGCACATCCTTTTCTACTTCTCTCCGCCAGGTGTTCTTGTGTCTACTTGTTCATCTTGCACCTGGGGATTCAATGAAATAATTTGTCTAGTCAAATTTGTATTTGGTTTTCTCAATGTGTGGCTTATCCATCTCCATCTTCTTTTTTTGTATTTCTTGTTCTATTGGAATATGTTGCTGTCCTTTCCCATACAGTTGCATTAGTACTTTTTTCATACCATTTGATATGATTTATTTTTCGTAGGCAGCCATTCACAAAAGTTTGTAGTTTTGTCAAATTCCCTTTTGTTAATCTCCAACTTTCAAAGCCAGACAATAAAACATATTTAACATTAGAATTGACGATTGTTAATTTTATTTTGATTCTAAATTGTTTTGTTTTCTAAATATTTTTATGTGTGTAGATTATATCCTCCTTTCCTCTTGTGTAACTCTACCATTGTCAGTTCCTTAGCTCTGACCCTTCATTGAACTCTGCTACTGTCTCTTCATTAGTTTATTTTTAGTTTTTCTGGCGATCGCATGAGAAAATTCGTTTGTACTAGAAGTTAGTACAACTCTTTGTTGACATTTTTTCTTAGTTATTTTTAAGAATAGGGCTTCGAGAATGCTCCTTTTAAAATATTATAAATATAGGGAATTCTCGCTTAAGAGGAAGTTTATTCTAATATCGATGTAGTTTGTATATTCTGTTATAGAGTTTTATTCTGAGCTCAGTGGCAGTGGGTGTATTCATTGTGTGTATTCTATTTATTACGGCCTTTTAATCGAGCCATCTAAATTTAAACTTAATTATAAAGAGGTTCGTAATAATATTTTTAAAATAGCAAAATCTCCTCTTGCTTTTTGTTCCAAATTCCCCTTGTTTATCAACTATACTTCCTAGATATGTGAAGTTGTCTACTTCTTACAGCACTATTCCTCTTACTTCCATTGCATCAGTACTTTTGGAGTTTATTCTCATAATCATCGATTTGCTTTCATTTATTTTAAGTCCTAACTGTTGTGCCCAGGAATCTGGTATTGTAGTTTTTTTCTTGCATTTGCTTATGAATTTGAACTAATATTGCTTTGTCATCTGCAAAGTCTAGATCTTTAAGCTGTTTAAAGAGGATGCATTGAATTCTATTTTTTCTTTTTTCTGTAGCAATCTTCATGACCCAGTGTATTACTAACTGAAAGATAAATGATGAAAGTAGACAGCCCTGTCGAACTCCTGACTCTTTCTCGAATGCATCTATTAGTTTTCCATCAGGAATGATTCAAAAGCTCTTAATACTGTTATATATGTTTTTAATTAGGTCTTTAGTTTTGGAGGAATACCACAGTGGTGCAACAGTTTCCAGATATTTTCTCTATCAACACTATCAAAGGCATTTTTAAACTCTATGAAATTGATACATAGTCTAGCATTCCATTATGTGTATTGTTCAATGAAGAGCAGCTTCTGTAGAGTTCTCTTGAGCATCTTTTTTCAAGGCCCTGGTTAGGCTGCTCATCAAAACAACTTTCTTTTCTTTCCTTTGCTCATTTTTTTGAAAGTGTTGTCTGAAAGCCATGGTTTATTGGGGTGTGTTTTTATTCCTAGCACTTTCTTGCATGCTGTGTTACATGCTTCCTTTATTGATTCCCATTGTGTGATCATTTTCTTCCAGGTATTCTAGGGCCTTAAATCTATTTCTCAGTTCAATTCTAAAATCATTGTTTATGTTCATTTCCTTTAGAAATAAATGTGACATTGTATTGCGTTCTGCGGCTTGGGGAATATCTTTGCATTTTAAGTCATTGCCTAATTTGGCCCACTAATAAGCCATGATTAGAAGCACTTATGTAGACTCTTACGCCAGAAATTGTTTGTGATGCAAATATGGTCAATGTGGCTGTGTGTATGAAGATCTGGTGACATCCTTGTGGCCTTGTGAATATCTGTGTGCTGGAATACGCTGCCTCTTATTACTAATGAATTATGTGCACAAACATTAATAAGCAACTCTCCATTCTCATTTTTTTTTCCGAAGCCTTGTCTCCCCATTATCTCCCCATATCATTGGTTATCATAGCATTTTTCTGCATTTAAGTCTCCCATCACTATTGTTTCCCATCTTTAAATATATTTATAACTGTCTGTAGTTTACTATAGAAATTATCCTTTATGTCATCCTCTTGTCCATTGGTTGGAGCGTAGCACTGTACAACATTGAGACTGATCCCATTCATAAAAGTCCTGAACGATGCTGTTATTATCAGAGACCTTTCTGGTTGCCACTCTATAAGGGACTGTTTATCCTGTGGTGATAGCATTATGGCTACTCCATCTGTGTGTTGAGCGTTCTCATCCTGTGGTATGAGTAAAGAATGGTTTCACATTTTGATAGTTTTGTTTTTCCTGATAGTTACGCTAACATTTCTTTAGATTTTATTTATTTTGATTATCTTATTTACCATGATACAAAAGTAAAACGTGAATAACTTAGTAATATTTTTTAAATATTTTCTGCAGCTGCCATTTGTAGCCAATATGGATCAAGAAGAACAAGTGTTCAAAGAAGAAGATGTAAGAATTAGTAAGAAGAACAAGTGTTAAAAAAGAAGATGTAAGAATTAGTAAGAAGAACAAGTGTTAAAAGAAGAAGATGTTAGAATTATTTACCAATTTTTGTTGTACGTTAAGCAGGCATGATTGCTGAGCGGCAGCGCGTTTGAATATCGTACCGAATGGCCTTGGTTCCAATTCTGCTGAAGGCTAGGATTGGTTCCCTGCATCCATCAAGTTCTTATGGGTCCCTCAAATTAGATGGGGCAAGCTCAGGCGGTTAGGTATTGTTCCGACCACACAATCCCCTAGTTTGCCGCGGTCACAAAGGAATTGTAGAGGAATTGTAGAAGTATTAACTTACCGTATATACTCGCATATAAGTCGCACTGGTGGATTTGTTGCGACCCTAGTTTAAGATTTGCTTTTCTTATATGTTGTCATTGACCCACTCATAAGTCGCACTCCGACTTCCATGGGATGCAATGCCTTTTAAGTGTTCAAAAATACGTTCCTTTTAAACATAAACGTTACTTAATATCCACATTAATTTGGAAACATTTCTTTAAAATGGTTTCAATCGTGCATATGGCAAACATAATCAAATAAATAATCATCTATACATGACGCATTGGGAGAAATAGGCATAAATGAAATAACTCAACTTGTTAACAAAATACATGATACTGGTAAGATCCCCTCAAGCTTAAGCAGACCAATTTTCATCACAATACCCAAGAAACCTGGAGCAACAGAGTGTGAATCACACAGAACAATTAGCTTAATGAATCATGTCACAAAAATACTCCTCAGAATAATCATGGAAAGAAAAAGAAGTAACATCCGTCCTGAAATTTCAGAATCCTAGTTTGGATTCGTTTCAGATAAAAGCACAAGAAATACCTTTCACCTTATCTATGCTAATTGAAAGATGCATCCAGATGCAAAAAGACCTGTATCTATGCTTTATAGATTATTCTAAGGCATTTGACAAAGTCAAACATCAAGATCTATATAATATATTACAAGATCTGGACATAGATGGTAAAGACCTCAGAATAATAAGAAATCTATACTGGGAGCAAGAAGTTGCCATTAGATATGAAGGGGAGTTAAGTGCATTCAAACCAATAAAGAGAGGAGTAAGACAGGGATGTGTTTTATCACCAGACCTCTTCAACATCTACAGTGAAATAATACTCCGGAATATCGAACACCTAGATGGTATTAAAGTTGGAGGAAAGAATATAAATAATCTGAGATATGCAGATGACACAGTAATAATAGCAGAATCAGAAAGTGCCCTGCAAACTATTCTAAATAAGGTGGTAGAAGAGAGCCGACTTAAAGGATTAACACTCAATCTCAGTAAGACTGAAGTAATGGTAATCTCTAAGAAAAGCCAACCTCCAAGATGCTCTTTATCCAGTGAAGGTGAAAACATCAAGCAAATCAATTCTTTCCAGTATCTAGGCTATACAATAACACAGGAAGGCAAATGCAACAAAGAAATAAAGAGAAGAATCGCAATAGCTAAAAACAGCTTCATGAGCTAAAGCAGTATCATCAAAAACAGGAATATCAGAATATGTACCAAAATGCGCATACTGAAGGGATATGTTTGGTCTGTTCTTCTATATGGATGTGAATGTTTGACTATTGATAATGAAACAAGGAAAAGATTGGAGGCAGTAGAAATGTGGTTTCTAAGAAGGATGATGAGAATATCATGGACTGAAAAGAAATCTAATGCAGAGGTTTTGAAAACAGCATGTACCTCAAGAAAACTCATTAACACCATTAGGAATAGACAGATGAAATTTCTAGAACACATCTATAGGAAAAATGGTATAGAAAGACTGGCTTTGTGTGGGAAAATATCTGGTAAGAGAGACAGAGGAAGACAAATGCTAACATATGTAGAAAGCCTGAACGAATGGGCCACAAACAACAACATAAGTAATAATAACTTTCTGCAAAAAGCTAACAACAGGAAAGAATGGAGAGTCATGACCGCCGATGTCTGTTCCAGACCTGGCATATAAAGAAGAAGAAGAAGAAGAATCAAATAAAGGCAGGGCTTCATTTATTTTCAACAACCGATCAATAGGCCTACAGACTAGGGATGTTAAAACCGTTTTTTTTCAAAACCGGTTTTCGGTTCTATAAAACCGGTTTAAAACCGGATTTCGATTCTCCCCCCCTCCCCCCCCCCCCCGCAATGTCACAAGTCAGGGGCCAAAAAAGACAAATGTGCGTAGTTTTGTAGGTGTATTTGAAGAATAGTTCAAACTTATTAAGTGTTCGCATAGCATTCAAGAGGTTGATTTTGTGTGAATACATTATGATTTTGTACAATTTAGCATAACATTCTTTAGAACTAAAAAAAATATGGGCTAATTGATTAAAACCGATAATAGGTTTCAATAGTGATAATTTGTGCATCGTGGGCCTAGACTTGTAAAATAATGTATTGAATAGGATCACATAGCATCAATCAAAGTCAAAAGATTGTGTATTTAATGCTGCCGTTAATAATAAAGCACAGACGCGGTGTCTAGCCGAATCGTTCAAGGCCACAGGACAAAACTAGTTTGCATCTCTCCAATCTCCGTTGCGTACATCAAAGAGTCGTTGTCGGCATCCGTCCGTCTCGAGAGACGATGGTGTAGCTTCATGGGTGAGGTATCCAACTGTACCGCCGAGAATGGCTGTGTAGGCCAACCCGGGATGGGCAATCCCTGCCGCACTTAAGGCACATCAAAGAGTAACGCACATCTAAACGATGAGCCGACATTTGGTTTGATGTTGTTTTTATCGCAAGCCATAGTTGGTATTTGGAGAAAAAAAAGAAACACAATATCTAAGACTAAATAGTGTTAGCAAGGCATTTCAATAATTGATTTGCGTGAATCCATTTTTTTTTTAAAATATTTACATCAGAACCAATAAAAAATAAAATATAAAGGGTGTGGTACTTGACAACCTTTCAACCAACAAACCGAAATTCGGTTTTAAAAATCATAACCGGTTTTCAGATTCAAAACCGGAATCCGGTATTCCGGTTTTCGTTTAACATCCCTACTACAGACATTAGTGAGATGGGAAAGTAATGTATCTGTTTCTTCGTCTAAGTCCCCGTCCCTACGCAGGTTCCTATCCCAATTGTCATACTATAGTGGGTCGACACAAAAAAAAAGTCTTTTAAAGTGCGTCAGTAGACTGATATGTAAGATCGGCAAAAGTGGATAAAGTTGACTGCCGAAGTGTACATTCGCTTTCTCAACGACAAACAAAACGGCCATGGGATTGATGATGATGATTAGACTTAACGTCGCCTAGACTGTGCGGCACTCTTAACGATGACACTTTTCAAGTGCCCTAATTAACATTAACATGTTTGATCATGATTGCAAGCGCGACTGCGTGACAAACAATAAGCTTTCTTTCATTTCAACTTTTACATGCAACTAATGAAAAATAAAACACACTATTTACATTTCACTTGTCGATCGACCGATCGTAGTTTTGGAAACATTGCTTAGACATGTCGTAGTTTTATCAGAATGCTAAACCCTGCAATATTAGTACTTATGTTATAGCCTATAAGTCTAGACCTTAGGTCCTAAGTAAAACGCAAGTTAAGCTACTAGTCTATTATAGTCCTACCTACATTATAGGCCTAGACAGGCTTTCACACATTTACGATTCTTTCCATACTGTAATTTGCGTTTAATAAGTTTATCAAGAAAATGCGCCTTTACAATTCTACATCACAACAATCAACTAAAGGGGTTATGTAGGAATTTTATGACAGAGTATTGATGTTCTATTTTTTGTAGAAATTTTCGATAAAAAAATGGTGACTTATACGCAAGTATATACAGTATAATTAAGCCTACATAATTTAAGGAAACCAATAATAATAGTTTATTTAATATCTACTTAATGTGTTTTAATGTGCTTCCACAAGTTACTACTTGCAGACGACTAATAAACATTTGTTTATTTGTTTAAATAAAAGAGTCATTGATACATATCCTATACTATTATACGAGTTAAAATTGTATGTATATATATATATATATATATATATATATATATATGTCTGGAAATTTTCTTCAAAAGCGCTCTAACGATTATCTTCATGTTTTAATGCACGACTTGTTTCACCTAAAAAAAAATCTACAGCTTTTCGGCCACACAAATAAAAATCGGAAATGAACGTTAGACAAAAATACGCTTTAGATTTATCGTAGATAATTGATTTTGGCCGTGAAAACATGCCATTGCACGATCCACATGTAGCGCGGAATTCAAGAGCGGTGTTTTGTTGCGTCGCAATTATGACGTTGCGGAAATACCCGTTCAACATTACCAAGAAGTTTAATTTCTTGTTTATGCTGGCTGTTTTGCGCACCGATGATAGATATAATTTAAAACAAGACCAAGTGTAATAATTTATGTAATGCAGGGTGTGCAAACTACATCCAGTGGTTGACTCGCGGGCTGACAAATAATAGTATGCGGCCCTTGAGGCTTATTTAGATTAAAACGTCCTCAATATATTTTAGATTAAATTAAAAATAATAACAAAAAAAAAAATTTACGTATTAATTACTAGTGGGATAATAGTTTGCCGTTTAAATAATAACAGAATTAGATGATATTTCTCCAAACTATATGCCTATTTGTAAATTTTGTTTATATAACATTATTTTGGGAAAAAAAACACGTCGAAAATAATAATAGGAACTACTTTTTTTATACAAGACATATGTTTACGAATGTTTTATTAAATATATTTATGATTTGCTTATATAGGCCTACCCAAGTAAGATATAGTACCAGGTGACCGATCATTCGATCGGTAATAAAGAGCAGGCGCTTGTACCTTAACATCATGTGTATGTAAAACAACAGTGCATACATTTTAAAAATACTTCTTTACCAGACCAATAAATTGTATTTGTCTTTTTTCTTTTTTTCTACTATGAATAACATAGATTTTAAATTCTAACAGTCGAAGTAGATTTTTATTTGTGCAGTTTGATATCTATGCCCGATAACCCCCCCCCCCCCCCCCCCCCAAAAAAAAAAGAAAAAAAAAACAGCTTAATCTAATTTTAAACCAAAAAAAAAACATGCAGGCTAGAGTTGTCAGTTTTAAATCTAACATAAATATATGTCATTTATGTCATTAAATCGCCAGGCTACAACGAATACATAAAAGTACTGCGCGTTTGTTTATGTGCAAGTCTAAAAGAGACTCGGGAACTGCCCTTCTACGCTCGCTCCACTGGCTCCCCGTGAAAGCCAGAATTGAGTATAAAGTGGCGCTACTTTGCCATCAGTGCATTTTTGATAACGAGTTTCCGTCCTATCTCAAGGCACTAATCAGACCTTATGTCCCGCAAAGAACACTTCGTTCTGCAAACTCATCGCTTCTGGGAGAGCCCCGTTTCTCTCTGACGACCGTTGGCCTTAGAGCCTTCTCAGTATCCGGTCCGAAGGTGTGGAATCAACTTCCCATTCAACTGAGGCGAACAAGCTCTACTGTTACTTTCAAAAAGAACTTAAAAACTCATTATTTCAATATTTACCTTCGATAACATTTAACATGCTATAGAAACTTACTGTCTTATTTATGGGTTGCGTCGTTAAATACTACATTTATTTGTTTTGTCTTTTTTTAATCATCAATTTAGCTCTGTCACCTGGCCTAGTGTAATATCCGTATTCTTAGTTGTATGTTAAACCCGCTCTGAGCTTACATTATGTTTGTTGGCAGCGCTATACAAATATTATTATTATTATTTAAAAGACTGAAAATAAAAAGTTAAAATTTAAAATATCGTGAATTACGTTACAATTTTTAGTTCTTCTACCCCTTCCCCTATTGGTGTACGCTCGTTTGAACCTGTGGCGCCTTCACTGTGGAAGGCTTACCTGAGACACTGAAAAACTCTGTGTCAAAAAAGGCATTCAAGAAGAATTTGAAGACTTTTCTTTTCAACTAAGTTGATCAAGTACACATCCATCAGCAAAAAACTTGTTTAAAACTATTTTAAAATGTTATTGTCGTTTCGTGCCTCCATCGCCCGAAACTTTAGAGTGTTATTGTCGTTTCGTTTTTGTGAGCGCGCTGAGCATGCTTTTATTAGCATGGAGTGAGGCGCTATATAAATGACCAATTAATTAATTAATTAATTAACTTTAACAACTGTCAAACTTTCCTATAAAATTATGTCAATTTTTTTAACTCCCTCCCTCAACCCATTCAAGCTAACAATGAGTTACGGCCGGCAAATATGTTTGATATGAGTTAAAAAGGTCTACGAATAAATGTAAATCGGGTAAAAAAAATAGGCATAGTCTAACTGGAGAATCGAACCCGGGTCGCCCTTACAGCAGTCCTCTACGTTAACAACTTAGCTAGAGAAGGCACATGTCAGATGTAAAAAGCTATTAGACAGTATATAGGACTAGGCCTAAATAAGTCAGTGACACAAACTCACAAATTGACCAATGGGGATCCGTGGGGACACAAACACGATCTTTTTATATATAGAGATTTTTAATGTTTTCAATGTTATATTCCAAACATTGTTTGACAAAAAAGTAAAAAAATATAGTTTGGTGTTAACATTATCTAATATCCTCCATTTGTGTTACTATTAAAAATAAACTATCGCGGCAAAATATAATATTGATTAATATAAACATTTTTTTTTTAAATTTTGAGCATTAAACTTAAATACTAAATAATAAACGGTGAAATTAGGTTATTCATTGAAAAGACTGCAAATGAAAAGATTATGATATATATAGGCTACGTTAGATGATGTGTTTCATTTTTTCCCCCCTCCCCCGCCCCTCAATAAAACTAACAGTATATTACACTTCTGACTATTGTTATAAGGAAAATACGAATATACTGAATACATCTTTTCTCGTTTACCAGATTTCGAATTGACAATGTTAACATATTCTAATATATCTTACTTGGGTAGGCCTATATAAGCAAATCATAAATCTATTCAATAAAACATTCGTAAACATATGTCTTGTATAAAAAAAGTAGTTCCTATTATTATTTTCGACGTGTTTTTTTTTTCCAAAATAATGTTTAATAAACACAATTTACAAATAGGCATATAGTTTGGAGACATCTCATCTAATTCTGTTATTATTTAAACGGCAAACTATTATCTCACTAGTAATTAATACGTAAATATTTTATTTTTTATTTTATTTTTAATTTAATCTAAAATATATTGAGGACGTTTTAATCTAAATAAGCCTCAAGCGCCGCATACTATTATTTGTCAGCCCGCGAGTCAACCACTGGCTGTAGTTTGCACACCCTGCATTACATAAATTATTACACTTGGTCTTGCTTTAAATTATATCTATCATCGGTGCGCAAAACAGCCAGCATAAACAATAAATTAAACTTCTTGTTAATGTTGAACGGGTATTTCCGCAACGTCATAATTGCGACGCAACAAAACACCGCTCTTGAATGCCGCGCTACATGTGGATCGTGCAAAGGCATGTTTTCACGGCCAAAATCAATTATCTACGATAAATCTTTTGTGTATTTTTGTCTAAAGATCATTTCCGATTTTTATTTGTGTGGCCGAAAAGGTGTAGATTTTTTTTTATGTGAAACAAGTCGTGCTTGAAACATGAAGATAATCGTTAGAGCGCTTTTGAAGAAAATTTCCAGACATATATATATATATATATATAGTACCAGGTGACCGATCATTCGATCGGTAATAAAGAGCAGGCGCTTGTACCTTAACATCATGTGTATGTTAAACAACAGTGCATAAATTTTAAAAATACTTCTTTACCAGACCAATAAACTGTAGGCCTATTTGTCTTTTTTTCTTTTTTCTAATATGAATAACATGGGCTTATTTGTGCAGTCTAATATCTAGATTTTGCCCGATAACTCCGCCGCCACCCCAAATAAAAAATAAAAAAAAAGAACAGCTTAATCTCATTTTAAACCAAAAAAGAACATGTAGGCTAGAGTTGTCAGTTTTAAATCCAACAGAAATATATGTCATTTATGTCATTAAATCGCCAGGCTACAACGAATACATAAAAGTACTGCGCGTCTGTTTATGTGCAAGTCTAAAAGAGACTCGGGAACTGCCCTTCTACGCTCGCTCCACTGGCTCCCCGTGAAAGCCAGAATTGAGTATAAAGTGGCGCTACTTTGCCATCAGTGAATTTTTAATAACGGGTTTCCGTCCTATTTCAAGGCACTAATCAGACCTTATGTCCCGCAAAGAACACTTCGTTCTGCAAACTCATCGCTTCTGGAAGAGCCCCGTTTCTCTCTGACGACCGTTGGCCTTAGAGCCTTCTCAGTATCCGGTCCGAAGGGGTGGAATCAACTTCCCATTCAACTGAGGCGAACAAGCTCTACTGTTACTTTTAAATAGAACTTAAAAACTCATTATTTCAATATTTATCTTAGATAACATTTAACATGCTTTAGAAACATACTGTCTTATTAATGGGTTGGGTCGGTTAATGCTACATTTATTTGTTTTGTCTTTTTTTAATCATCAATTTAGCTCTGTCACCTGGCCTAGTGTAATATCCGTATTCTTAGTTGTATGTTAAACGCGCCCTGAGCTTACATTATGTTTGTTGGCAGTGCTATACAAATATTATTATTATTATTTAAAAGACTGAAAATGAAAAGCTTAAATTTAAAATATCGTGAATTACGTTACAATTTTTAGTTCTTCTACCCCTTCCCCTATTGGTGTACGCTCGTTTGAATCTGTGGCGCCTTCACTGTGGAACGGCTTACCTGAGACACTGAAAAACTCTGTGTCAAAAAAGGCATTCAAGAAGAATTTGAAGACTTTTCTTTTCAACTAAATTGATCAAATACACATCCATCAGCAAAAAACTTGTTTCAAACTATTTTAAAATGTTATTGTCGTTTCGTGCCTCCATCGGCCGAAACCTTGTTTAAAACTATTTTAGAGTGTTATTGTCGTTTCGATTTTGTGAGCGCGCTGAGAATGCTTTTATTAGCATGGAGTGAGGCGCTATATAAATGATCAATTAATTAATTAATTAATTAACTTTAACAATTGTCAAACTTTCCTATAACATTATGTCAATTTTTTCAACTTCCTCCCTCAACCCATTCAAGCTAACAATGAGTTACGGCCGGCAAATATGTTTGATAGGAATTAAAAAGGTCTACGAATAAATGTAAATCGGGTAAAAAAAAATAGGCATAGTCTAACTGGAGAATCGAAACCGGGTCGCACGCACAGCAGTCCTCTACGTTAACAACTTAGCTAGAGAAGGCACATTTCAGATGTAAAAAGCTATTAGACAGTATATAGGACTAGGCCTAAATAAGTCAGTGACACAATAGGGATCCGTGGGGACACAAACACGATCTTTTTATATACAGAGATTTTCAATGTTTTTCAATGTATTATTCCAAACATTGTTTGACAAATTAAACTTAAATACTAAATAATTAAAGGTGAAATTATGTTATTCATTGAAAAGACTGCAAATGAAAAGATCATAATATATATAGGCTACGTTAGATGATGTGTTTAATTTCTCCCCCACCCCTCGCCCCTCAATAAAACTAACAGTATATTACACTTCTGACTATTGTTATAAGGAAAATACGAATATACTGAATTTACATCTTTTCTAGTTTACCAGATATCGAATTGACAATGTTAACATATTCTAATATATCTTACTTTGGTAGGCCTTTATAAGCAAATTCTACATATTTTAATGAAACATTCATTGAATTTTTAAAAAAGTGGATACTAATACAGTGTTTATTATTTACAGTGTAGAGTATACTGCTACATTGTATGCAATATACAGCGTAGTGTATACTGCTACAGTGAACACTATATACAGTGTAGTGTAATCTGCTACAGTGTACACTATATACAGCTATTCATTGCTTAAACACAAACAAGTTTTAGAAGTGTTTTTTTTTTCCAAAAATGTCAGATAAAAGAAAGTTAAAAATAGTCCTTTAGTTTGGTGAAACTTCATCTAATTCTGTTATTATTTAAACGGCAAACTATTATCTGACTATTAGATAATTCGTAAATATGTATTTGTTTTTCTTTTTTTTTAAATTTAATCTAAAATATATTGAAGTTTAATCTAAAATATATTGAAGACGTTCTAATCTAAATAAGCCGTGAGGGCCACATACTATCATTTGTCCGCCCGCGCGTTACCCACTGGCTGTAGTTTGGACACCCCTGCATTACATAAATTACACTTGGTCTTGCTTAAAATTATTTCTATCATCGGTGCGCAACAGTAGTTTAAACAAGAAATTAAACTTCTTTCTGCTGTAGTAAGCCTACGGGTATTCCCGAAACGTCATAACTGCGACGCAACAAAACACCGCTCTTGAAAGCCGCACTACATGTGGGTCGAGCAATGGCATGTTTTCACGGCCAAAATCAATATCTACGATAAATCTAATGTGTATTTTTGTTTAACGTCCATTTCCGATTTTTATTCGTGGGGCCGAAAAGCTGTAGATTTTTTTTTAGGTGAAACAAGTCGTGCATTAAAACATGAAGATAATCGTTAGAGCGCTTTTGAAGAAAATTTCCAGACATATATATATATATATATATAGTACCAGGTGACCGATCATTCGATCGGTAATAAAGAGCAGGCGCTTGTACCTTAACATCATGTGTATGTAAAACAACAGTGCATACATTTTAAAAATACTTCTTTACCAGACCAATAAATTGTATTATTTTTTTTTTCTTTTTTCTACTATGAATAACATGGGCTTTAAATTCTAACAGTCGAAGCAGATTTTTATTTGTGCAGTCTAATATCTAGATTTTGACCGATAACCCCCCCCCCCCCCAAAAAAAAAAACAAACAAAAAAAAAAAAAACAACAACAACAACAGCTTAATCTCATTTTAAACCAAAAAAAACATGAAGGCTAGAGTTGTCAGTTTTAAATCCAACAGAAATATATGTCATTTATGTCATTAAATCGCCAGGCTACAACGAATACATAAAAGTACTGCGCGTTTGTTTATGTGCAAGTCTAAAAGAGACTCGGGAACTGCCCTTCTAAGCTCGCTCCAGAATTGAGTATAAAGTGGCGCTACTTTGCCATCAGTGCATTTTTAAATACGAGTTTCCGTCCTATCTCAAGGCACTAATCAGACCTTATGTCCCGCAAAGAACACTTTGTTCTACAAACTCATCGCTTCTGGAAGAGCCCCGTTTCTCTCTGACGACCGTTGGCCTTAGAGCCTTCTCAGTATCCGGTCCGAAAGTGTGGAATCAACTTCCCATTCAACTGAGGCGAACAAGCTCTACTGTTACTTTCAAAAAGAACTTAAAAACTCATTATTTCAATATTTACCTTCGATAACATTTAACATGCTTTAGAAACTTACTGTCTTATTTATGGGTTGGGTCGGTTAATGCTACATTTATTTGTTTTGTCTTGTTTTTTATCATCAATTTAGCTCTGTCACCTGGCCTAGTGTAATATCCGTATTCTTAGTTGTATGTTAAACGCGCTCTGAGCTTACATTATGTTTGTTGGCAGCGCTTTACAAATATTATTATTATTATTATTTAAAAGACTGAAAATGAAAAGTTTAAATTTAAAATATCGTGAATTAGCCTACGTTACAATTTTTAGTTCTTCTACCCCTTCCCCTATTGGTGTACGCTCGTTTGAATCTGTGGCGCCTTCACTGTGGAACGGCTTACCTGAGACACTGAAAAACTCTGTGTCAAAAAAGGCATTCAAGAAGAATTTGAAGACTTTTCTTTTCAACTAAATTGATCAAATACACATCCATCAGCAAAAAACTTGTTTGAAACTATTTTAAAATGTTATTGTCGTTTCGTGCGTCCATCGGCCGAAACCTTGTTTAAAACTATTTTAGAGCGTTATTGTCGTTTCGATTTTGTGAACGCGCCGAGCATGCTTTTATTAGTATGGAGTGAGGCGCTATATAAATGACCAATTAATTAATTAATTATTTAACTTAAACAACTGTCAAACTTTCCTATAAAATTATGTCAATTTTTTCAAATCCCTCCCTCAACCCATTCAAGCTAACAATGAGTTACGGCCGGCAAATATGTTTGATAGGAATTAAAAAGGTCTACGAATAAATGTAAATCGGGTAAAAAAAATAGGCATAGTCTAATTTGAGAATCGAACCCGCTCGCACGCACAGCAGTCCTCTACGTTAACAACTTAGCTAGAGAAGGCACATGTCAGATGTGAAAAGCTATTAGACAGTATATAGGACTAGGCCTAAAAAAGTCAGTGACACAATAGGGATCCGTGGGGACACAAACACGATCTTTTTATATATAGAGATTTTTAATGTTTTCAATGTATTATTCCAAACATTGTTTTACGAAAAAAGTAAAAAAATATAGTTTGGTGTTAACATTATTTAATATCCTCCATTTGTGTTACTATTTATAATAAACTATCGCGGTAAAATATAATATTGATTAATTAAAACAATGGTATGATAAACATTTTTTTTTTTTTTAATTTTGAGCATTAAACTTAAATACTAAATAATTAAAGGTAAAATTATGTTATTCATTGAAAAGACTGCAAATGAAAAGATCATAATATATGTAGGCTTCGTTAGATAATGTGTTTAATTTCTCCCCCCCCCCCCCGCCCCTCAATAAAACTAACAGTATATTACACTTCTGACTATTGTTATAAGGAAAATACGAATATACTGAATTTACATCTTTTCTAGTTTACCAGATTTCGAATTGACAATGTTAACATATTCTAATATATCTTACTTTGGTAGGTCTTTATAAGCAAATCATACACATTTTTAATGAAACATTAATTGAATTTTTAAAAAAGTGAATACTAAAACAGTGTTTATTATTTACAGTGTAGAGTATACTGCTACGTTGTATGCTATATACAGCGTAGTGTATACTGCTACAGTGAACACTATATACAGTGCAGTGTAATCTGCTACAGTGTACACTATATACAGCTATTCATTGTTTAAACACAAAAAAAGTTTTAGAGGTGTTTTTTTTTCAAAAAATGTCAGATAAAAGAAAGTTACAAATAGACCTTTAGTTTGGTGAAAGTTCTTCTAATTCTGTTATTATTTAAACGGCAAACTATTATCTCACTATTAGATAATTCGTAAATATGTATTTGTTTTCTTTTTTTTTAAATTTAATCTAAAATATATTGAAGTTTAATCTAAAATATATTGGTAGACGTTCAAATCTAAATAAGCCGCGAGGGCCGCATACTATCATTTGTCCGCCCGCGCGTTACCCACTGGCTGTAGTTTGGACACCCCTTCATTACATAAATTACACTTGGTCTTGCTTTAAATTATTTCTATCATCGGTGCGCAACAGTAGTTTAAACAAGAAATTAAACTTCTTTCTGCTGTAGTAAGCCTACGGGTATTCCCGAAACGTCATAACTGCGACGCAACAAAACACCGCTCTTGAAAGCCGCACTACATGTGGGTCGAGCAAGGGCATGTTTTCACGGCCAAAATCAATATCTACGATAAATCTAATGTGTATTTTTGTTTAACGTCCATTTCCGATTTTTATTTGTGGGGCCGAAAATCTGTAGATTTTTTTTTAGGTGAAACAAGTAGTGCATTAAAACATGAAGATAATCGTTAGAGCGCTTTTGAAGAAAATTTCCAGACATATATACACATATATATATATATACATACAATTTTAACTCGTATTATAGTATAGGATATATATATACATACAATTTTAACTCGTATTATAGTATAGGATATACATACAATTTTAACTCGTATTATAGTATAGGATTAGAATATGATAACATTGTCAATTTGAAATCTGGCAAACTAGAAAAGATGTATTCCATTCATTCGTATTTTTCTTATATAATAGTCAGACGTGTAATATACTTTTAGTTTTATTAAGGGGTGGGAAAATTAAACAATTAATCCAACGTATTTTAATCATTTCATTTGCAGTCTTTTCAATGAATAACATAATTTCACCTTTAATTATTTAGTATTTTACTGGTGTAATGCTCACAATTTAAACAATTTGTTAAAATTTGTATTATTCCATTGTTGTAATTGATATTTTATTTTGCCGAGATAGTTTATTTTAAACAATAACAATTATGTAGGATATTGGATAAGGTTTACAGCAAACTATATATTTTAACTTTTTTTTTAGTCAAACATTCTTTGGAATAGTACATTGAAAATAATAAATAAATACTTTTTTGAAAAAGATATATTTTTACAAGTGATTTACAAACTATACTTATGATTTATATATGTGCCCAAGTAAGAAATATTAGACTATGTTAAGTCAATTTGAAATCTGGTAAACTAGTAAAAATGTATCACATTTATTCGTAGACCTTTTTATTTTCTATTCAATATCAACCACACTAGCCGGCCGCTTGTTAGCTTGAATTGGGTGAGGGAGGGAGTTGAAAAAATTGACATAATTTTATAAGAGGGGTCACTAGAAAGTTTGACAGCTGTTAAAGTAGGGGAAGGGGTAAAGATGAACTAACAATTATAACGTAATTCACGATTTTTTAAATTTAAACTTTTCATTTTAAGTCTTTTAAATGCATAACATAATGACATAAATGACATATATTTCTGTTGGTTTTAAAACTGACAACGCTAGCCTACATGTTTTTTTTTTAGGGTTTGAAATTAGATTAAGCTGTTTGGTTTTTGCTTTTTTTTTTCTTGCCGTTTTGCAGCAGCTGGTTTAAAAAACTAACTTTCTTTTTATTCATTGGCAGCGTATTAAATAGCAAGATAATTTAACTATAAACACGCGGCGCTATAAATAATTTAATAATTTCATATTTGTAAAACTAATAACTATTAAAGGTATTGCAATATTTGCAATAAACGTCAGTTTTTAAACATTACATGATAATTATGTTACGTTAGTCATGTCTGTAGCAGGTATGACAGCTATAAGCAAGCTAACCTGGACTGATGACTCGCCTATAATGATCAGTACTGAATAGCTGTTCTATGTTAGCTATATCGTATATAGTCCCCTACCGAGATTATAATATTTATTTTTAAAAAAATTACACTATAGTTAAAAAAAGCTTTATAGCTTTTAAAAATTAGGCTTAGCAGTAGGCCTATGGGGGCACGGTAGCCGAGCGACAGCGCGTTCGACTGGAGAGCCGAAGGTCCCGGGTTCGAATCCTGGTGCAGGCTAGGGCATTTTTCCCGGGTCTGGAGGGTGTCCCTGAGTCTATCCAGCTCTGATGGTTACCTGACAATAGTTGGGGTAAAGTAAAGGCGGCTGTGCATAGTGCTGTCCACACAATCACCTAGTATGCCGAGGCCACAGAAACTGATGAACGCTGCTTCATCGGACACATGGATCAAATTCGGTCCGACGGGTACTTTTTTTTTTTAGTAGGCCTATCCTAAAGAGGATATTATTTTACTAATTGATGAATATCCAATGCAATGGTCGTAATAACTCAGATCAACATGTAGGCATACAGTAAGAATTCAGAAAAAGCTTACTTTTAGACACCTTTTATGAAAGAGATGATTTACGAGAATTTTAAAACACAATACAGCGTCTCCCTTTGGTACATGCATTTGTCATAAAGGTCCAAACGTTAAGCTTTACAGTTTGTCGTTATCATATGTTTAGAGTGAAAGATCGATGCAGTTGAAACGTTTATCTCTTTTCAGGCAGATTATATAAATCACACCTAAAATGTTGCTTAGGGGGAAATTTTACATCCGATATGAGGAAAGTAATATTGGAGTTGGGTGGAGGGCTGCATACAATGAGTGCAAAAATAGAAATGAATACGCCAAAAAACGTTACATAACTTTAATTTTTGTAGACGGGAAAAAAAGACAAATGCAATTTATTGGTCTGGTAAAAACGTACTTATTAAAATTTATGCACCGTTTTTTTACAGCACTATATGTTAAGGTACAAACGCCTGCTCTTTATTACCGATCGAATGATCGGTCACTTGGTACTATGACTTTAAACTGTCAACAACTCATAGATCTAATGAAAATAAAAAAAAATTACAATGACACAAATGCAAACGTTTCAATATAAATATAAAATTCCTTTAAATAACTAGACTCTAATTGATTATTATTCTTAGACAAGGCAATATCTACATTTACACTTTTATCGCAACTTAATTAGTTTGTGACTGGTACTTTGAATGAGAAGGGATATTTTATTAAAAGTCTATTGAATATGTCTACTATAACGTTTTAAATGTAACTCTTAGGTCATGTTAAATATGCTTAAATTAGAAATTGAGTTTTGTTATGGCATAACAATAAAAATTAAATAAGGATTTTAACAGCACCAACCATGACCCCTGTTCTTTAACTCGACAACTCTTCTCTTAGTCCACTTGTCCAAATCTACGATTTAACGTCCATGTCCTTTAGCAAGGGTCGGTAACCTTTTGATGTGCCTAAGTGAGATTTCTGATCCATTCAGCGTGCTAACAGCTTAAAATGTCATTATGATCTTTTTTGAAGAAGAGACTTGAATCGCCTACATTCGGGGTCTTCCGTGTGCAATTGACAATAGCTCTGCGTGCCAAATTTGGCATGTCTGCCGTGGATTGCTGACCGCTGCCCTACAGCATATAATATAGTCAGAATTTGCATCGAGCTATTTTGATTATCACTCTACCATAAGTATTCATTCCAAGATGTAAATCATTAAGATCCCTCTGGTATTTTTAAACTTATATTCATATTAATTAAAACCTTTACCGACTCATAGTATGCATTTTTTTTGCAAACATTAATTTGAACACTGATATCTTCACCACACTAACACAAAGAACAATAGTGCCAAATTTCATGTAACTGCGTCAAAAAGTACAAAAGTATATATGACATGAACAGATCCACAAACTTTCACTTTTATGCTAGGCCTATACTAGCTCAATTGCTCCGCATCGCTCGGAATTGCTCGCATAATAATTATCGAGCCGTTCTAATCTTAAACATACACAATTTTAAACACATCATGAAAAAAAAAAGGGACAATACAAATTCAAATTATAAATTGCCTGCATTTGTTTCTTTAAAAACAAGTTATCTTATCTTATACATTACAGATGCTCCTTCTATAAAGAAGATTATTGCTTTACACTCATAACTCAAAATAGCTAAGTAAATGAAGAAAGAAATATATTAACATTATGTTAAATGTTGTTGTTTTTTTAAATTATATTTCAGTTTTGCATTCTAGGTAGAAAACAATTGACATTGGAACTTTTTTTTTGTTATAGATATTTAAAATAATAATCTTATCTTCTGTTTGTTTCAGCATATTTATGACGAGTTACATGGAGCTAAACATAACAAAGTACAATTTTTCAGAATGTTATAGTTTAACATAATTAATAAAACACAATTAGAATATATTTGTTAGAAAGTTTAGCATGTTTTTTATCTAGGATGTTTTTTTTTTTATTTCAGTTTATAAGAAATAGTTTAAGTATGTTTTACATTTTGTTCGAACAGTTAAAAAAACATGATTAACTTGTACTAACTTGAATTGCTTAATTGTATTTGTCAAACCCAACATTTTCGACATTTAGCTAATTAAATTTTTTATGTAAAATGATAATACGTCTGACATAACTCATAACTAATCAAAAGAAAACAGGTTTGCCTAAATATGTTCTTCAAACTGGCTAGATTGAACTTCAGTCGATCTTGTACATTCGTTTATTAGTCCTCATTCATAATAAAAGTCATATTGTATTCAGCCTTAGGGATTGATCTTATTGGTCATTGGATGACCAACTGTACATTTTGTTAAGGAAGAAATTGAATGCCTAATAATGTATGTTTTTTTCCCTTGGATCTGTTTACCATGGATAGCCCACATGAACACTTATTATAACTTACAAATGTAAAGAAAACTTCTTGTTAGCCATGAACCCAGCAATTGACAAAGTCCACTTTTTTTTAGGGCAAATAGGGCTGACTTGGATTTATCTTATTTTATTGAATTTCAATTGAATTAAACAAACTTGACTAATAATTTTTTATTGTATGTTTAACAGTCTGCCAGTCAATTTGCCTCAAGTCTGCTCTGTTTTAAATAAAGGAAACGTAAGTATGTTTACTTATTAGCTATATAAATGTATGAAATAAAGACATTTATTTTTACAGATAGTTGGTAAGCATTCTAGTGAATATGGTACAATATTAATTATTATTCATGTAAGTCAAAGGAAAGTACATATATTGGGGATATAATGCAGCATTCACAAATGGTTATGGCCACAGCATACTAGGTGTCTGTGCGGCCAAGATAAAGCCCATCAGTCTTTACTTTGCTCTAGATATTGTCAGGTAACTAACAGAGCTGGGTAGACTCAATGACACCTACTAGACCAGAGAACTAAAACTCTATCTTTCACCGGGATTTGAACTTGATACTTTTGGTACCCTAGCGGATCGCGCTGGCGAAAGACCAGCATTTCCCAAATTGTATTTCTATATGACTCTCAAAGTTAATGTGATTTAATGAATATTATAATTGTTTATTTCTAGAAAGTCAAAGATGCATCACAGCTTTCTTCAAATGATTGAAAACAGATGTGTAGCAAAGGAGGATAATAAAAAAGAAATGCTAATTACTTGTATCTAATTTTGTAAATTACCAAATGCATAAAAAATATATTTTACATTATTTTTTTTTTATTTTTTTTTATTTAGATGCATACTTTTAATGTATATATTTAACCTGTACATTTTTAAAAACGATGTGGTATTTTAAACTTTCAATTTTTGACATTATTTATTGCTTTCACTGTATTGGTTTTTCCACAAAACGCATGTACAATTAACAGCTGTATTTTTTATAGGCTAATAGTGGAAAAAAAAATTAAATGCATTAGATGAAAATGCCGTAGGTAAATTGTGTATTAATAGGATACATATTTATTTTCTAATATCTCTTAAATCAAGTCTTATTAATATAAACAATGTAAATGCGTTCACACCAGTTAAACTTCAAATATTTTAAGACAAGTAAACATCATTCATATTAGCCAATTTAATAGTGTAATCTGCTTCTATAAATGAAAGATTTAATTTTACCCACATTTTAGGCTTTATTTTTAATTGATTGAGCACTCCATGTATATATATATATATATATATATATATATATATATATATATATATATATATATATATATATATATATATATATATATATATATATATCTTGTCGAAGTATATAAGCTGATGTTCTTTGGCAAGTAACCAAAAACTCATGTCTTGTTTAACATTGTTGCTTTTGTATATTTAGAAGATATATACATCTATTAACGACTGGCACTTTTGAGTGTTCTTGTAAATGTTTAAATATTTAAACAAAAAAATGAACAAATTAAAATATTTTTTTTGCAACACATTAGAAAACAGTCAATTTTGTAATTAAAAAAAACATTAGGCCTACGTGTATTAAATCATATATAAATATTTTATTATAATATATTCACAAATATATCTGCCTTAGTCGAATTAGTCTGTTATAGTTGATACGGCTGAGGACACACAAAAAAGGTAGCACGATGTTACAATCATTTGAATTTTGGCTCACTGCCTCAAATTAGTTTTGTTTACAAGTTATTTAAAATAACACATAACAAATGGTTTCATACAGCATTATACGGTTTATGTATTTTTTACTTTGTTAATCTATTTCAATATCTGTAATAACTTTTGTAAGATAACATTTTCACGTTGGGCATGATTCTAAACAGAAAGTTAAAGACTATATTCAATGTCCCAAGACTATATTTATAAGACATTTAAATAGCTCTCAATTTGTTTTGTATATTAATATTCTGAGCGTGTACAAAACTTAATTCTTTTTTTTCTAGAACTGATTTTATTCATTTAATATGTATTTTGATGTACAGTTGTATATTTTCTAGTTCTTTTGTATTATTTAAGTCCCAAGTATACACCTTAATATAACTTATTCAAGATTTTCTTTTTCTTTTAATGGAACCCTTTTCTGTTTTACTATTTCTAGCTTCTACAAAAACACTACACTATTTTATTTCTAAAGACAATTGATTTAAATTTTTGTTAAAAAATATAGTGATTATTTGTATGTTTTTTTTTTTTTTTTTAGAATTAGAGATAAAAACATTGTAAATAAAAAAATAATATGTTAAATAAAAAACAATATTTGTTTTTTTGTTTTTTTTCAGTCTTGTGCAATTAATTTGAACATAATAAAGTGATAAATAAATCTGCCAAATCACATAAAGATTGTTTCGTGAAAACGTTTGCACACGTCTTAATTACCATGAAATGATTAAGGGAGAAAAAGAGATTAACGAAGATACAGAAATATATATTTTTAGATCCAGAAATATAGCATTATCATCAGAATGAACAAGGTACATTAAGAGAGAGAGAGAGAGAGTTATAAGAGAGATGGAGAGAACTAAATCGTGTTTCCATTGTGGAGTGCGAGTACTTTATATAATCTAAATAATGACTACACTAAATCTTACAACGCTAATATACAACGAATAACACTTCTTCGTTTTAGAATTGAAATTTAATATAATAAATTAAAAGAATGAAATAAACAACAGTCAATAATCTCCTCCACAATAATACACAGTAAACTGACACGAACACGTCAACCCTCCAGCCGCTATCTCATTACTTAACTGACTTGCCCTATACACACACATACGTTCTTCCCAGTCATCGTTGTCCCACTATAAAAAGAACTCAGAACAAGCTTACACATTACTGATCCAAACGACTGTTCTGATTTTTTGTCAGGGTTTACTCCCTTAGCCTTTCCCGTGAAGGGGTACGCCGCAAGGCAGTGGAGGTTTGGAGTCAGAGTATCCTTCTCCTAGACAGGCTACCATCCAAGGTTAACGAGCCCCATCTGCCCGAAGCGACTGGTTTTAAGGCGCCAGTGCATGCAAGGAGTTCGGCCTGACCGTAAGCCTAAAAAAGACTAACGTTATGGCTCAGGGCACAGAGACCCCTCTAAACATTGTCATCGATGGACACACCTTGTAGGTTGTCGAGAACTTCACCTACCTTGGGTCCACTATCTCGTGTTCGCAGTCCATCGTGTCGGAGATCAACAGCAGGATCGCCAAGGCAGGCACAGTCATGGCCCAACTGAAACAGCGAGTGTGGGACAACTCCAGCCTCACCGAGAAGACTAGACTGCGCGTCTACCACGCCTGTGTACTCAGCACTCTTCTATATGGCTGAGAGTCATGGACCACCTACGCAAGGCATGAAATGAAGCTCAACAGCTTCCACATGAGGTGCCTACGGCGCATACTGCGGATCCAATGGCAGGATAGGGTCTCCAATACAGAGGTGCTGGAGCGAGCCAGCATGAGCAGCCGCCATGCTGTGCTCAGCGAGAAACGCCTCAGGTGGATCGGTCATGTAATGAGGATGAATGCAGGCCGCATCCCCAAAGACTTACTCTATGTAGAGCTGGTTGAAGGTCATAGAAAGACAGGGCGACCGAAATTGCGCTTCAAGGACCTGTGTAAAAGAGATTTGATTTAGAGCTTCATTGACCTCGACAATTGGGAATGTCAAGCTGCTGACCGACCAACCTGGAGACTCGCAGTCAGGCGTGGCACATCGTGTGCAGAAACTGTGCGAAACGAGACTGCCATTCAGAAAAAAAGCGAGGCGGAAACACCTGCTACAACTGCCATCCGCCTTCAAATGCCTCAAGTGCGGCAGGGATTGCCACTCCCGAGTTGGTCTACACAGCCATTCTCGGCGGTGCAGCTGGACACCTCGCCCATGAAGCCACACCATCGTCTCTCGAGACGGACAGATGCCAACAACAACAACAATATAAATGATTAATTTTTAATAAAAGAAGCTTGACGGCAACAATTTGTATGCATTTTTCAGATGAGGGTTACTATAGGTACATGCACCAGGCACCGGATGTTTCTCGAGACGGGATTGTAGCGTCCCTTGTTTCCTCCCCACCGAGACCAGTGGCCACGCTATTAATAAGACATTAAGATCACTCCAAAATATCAACAAGAACTTCATTTCTAGACGACGTCATACGCAACAACCAAAAGCAAGCACATATCATTTAGAGATTATTTACTAAATACAAAATTAAACTAACAATAGCGCAAACATGACAGTGATGACAAGCTCTATCGTCAACCCATTTGACTGCCAACAGGCCGACACCGTCATGGTGGCATGTTTTTATCGCTGCAGAGCCCCTCCCGTTTTTAGCCAGTTTCTTGCCTGAAGACATAACACAATTTTGTCAGCATGTTAGAGCGTGCAGTTCCTATTGCACCAATGCCTTACTTCCACAAAACTATTCGCAATTCAGTTGAAATGAACCAGTTATGGAAATAAACCTTGTGCAAAAAATTTCTAGGAACACGACTCAGGAAGTTGATTACGGTGTTCCCTGGTGCTCCTATATCATGTTGTGCTTCACAAGGCATTTTATTTCCTGAATAAAACTCAAAGTCGTGTACCACTCCGGTAACAGATCTACAGACACAACTTTTTTGATATCCCACTTTTTTAGTTTTTTTAGGGTTATACTGTTTAAGAGGTTATCTTCCTTTAAACGTAACTATTGGTGCTATGGAGCAAGTAAATAATATATAGGTAGTGACTAAAGTAAGAATTAAAAAGTCGAAATAAAACCCATTTTAGGATATTAAGAAAACCTATATAGGAAGTGAATAGTCACATGACTGCCCACATTGACTCAGCAGTCTCAACCATCGCTTGTAATGGAACGCACGTATAATTAGACTCAGAGACCATTAGTAAAAATGTGTATTATGTAGCTATTATAATCTGTAACTGTTTTCATGTGAAGTGACCAGTTAATAATATTAATAAATTACATATGCTGCAACAAGGAGTTCCTTTATTTAATTACAAGTTTGAATATACATATTGTGAAGTCGTCGGTTTTCAATGTATTGATAGACCATAATTCAGCAACTGTAGCAAATACACTCTGAAGAGACTGATTATTTTAATTGATGGTCCAACAATAATTTAGGACATCAACAATTGGTTCATCAATGCTTAACTGCTCCAATGGTGTTAGACTTTTGATTTTATCTTATAACAAATTCAGGAATAGCCGAACCTTAAATAAGTGGAGCTAGCTTATCTTGCATTATTGTTGCAATGCAGTTGTTTTTTTATTTGATGAAAGCGTTTTTCAGACATTACATTGGCTACCTTGTCGTAGCGGGTGTCTGTTCTTTAGTAATATTTAGCTTTAGGCATTTGTGTTTTGCTCATCGTGAACAAAACTCCAATGAACTGTTCGGATTCAGGTGCATGCAAATTTATTCCTTGATTAATATTTGTCCCAGCATTATAGATGTTTGATTGTGTCACAAACTGATCCATTATTGGTTCATCCATAGTTTCCTTAAAATAATCTACATGGTCTTGTGGGTGTCTTCCATCAGCTACCAGATCCGAGAAAGAAGGATCCTGGGGATTTATGCCTGCAGTCAAAGGAGATTTCTCGTGGATACTTTAGTTTGTGGTTGAACTGCTATATCGGTATCCAATGAATTACTTGGTGCTTCATAAGTTTCATGGTCTGAGTCTGATATGGTTAAGTCTGAAAATGAAAGAATTAAATGTTATTGTTTTATTGATTTATTATAGCTGTACGGTTTTTAATGAAACAAATTTTGTTCTTTCAAAAGATGATACTAATAGAATACAATGAATAGTATGTATGTAAACATGCCTAAATCATTATTAGCGTCCCGAACCAAAGTTTTCATCTATGCCATCATTTTCAGAACACAGCTCACTGTCATCGGAATCCTCTGGAAAAGGACGAATGCATATAAGTACTCTTTCTTCCCGAGTGGCATACGGGCATTGAATGGGTTGCCTGAACAAACCAGGAAAAGCAACATTTAAAACATTAATACAAATACAAGACTTGACTCAAACGACGGATGAGCGTAGGACGCAATAATTTTCTTTATAGAAAAAGCGTCTGTAATGAATTAGATAAGATAAGTTATACATATCTCAATAAGTATGTCAGTGTATTGTATATTGTTGTTTTATTCATAAAAATGAACCTTTACAAATGCAATAAAAATTCCCGAGTGGCATTTGTGCATGGAATGGGTCGCCTGAACAAAGCAGGAAAACCAGTAACTTAACATCATTTAAAACATTAATAAAAATGCAAGACTAGACTCGGACCACGGATGAACGTAGGACGCAATAATCTGCTCTATAGAAGGCACGTCTGTAATGTATAAGATAAGATAAGAGACAATGTGTTTAATATAGCCTACACTTCCTGTCTCAAGACATGTTAGGAAGAGACAATGCCAAGATGGCTACCTATGGCTACCTCTGGCCAACTAAAGCAAAGCTATCCCTATCCTATAACCTAACCAATAATAATTATAAAAAAAATACTAAAAAGCCATCCCTAGCCTAGAAACTAACCAATACTGGCTAAAAAACTACAAAAAAAATATAGGAACTAAACCTACCATAAAAACTAACATATACATGGGAAAAATCTGGTCCTAGAGAGAAGCGTGTGGTACATGGAGTGTGAGTTTGTGCGTTTGATATTATGGGTTAAACTAAACAAATACAAAAATCAAAGGGACGTAATACAATTTTAATTTGCATCACAAAGTCCTGAAGGGACATAACAATATTTCATAAAACATGCAAAATTTAAAAAAAAATAAAAATAAAAAAAAAATTAAAAATCACAGAAATTGAATAGATCAAAATCAATGAAACCTTGATTTTCTTATTCATGACAAAAAGATATTTTAAGTCAAATAAATAATGGGACCTAGAATAAATGTTTGATCAAGTAATCCCAATGCGACAGGGTATAGCGTATAGCCAATATTTTTTTATTAGAAATCTTAACTGTTATATAAATATTTAGTGCATTTACTTCAAGATTTTGAAGAAAAATATAATTCAAACGTGAACGAATAGCGGCGCTGTCAAATGGCAGTATTATGGCCAGCAGTTAATAACCGCAAAAATGCAACGGTGTCTACAATTATTTTACGTCCATAATTTAATTATGTTGATAGTGTATGTAATTACGTGATAACCCATAGTGGAGTAAATTATGTTTCACTCAATAAGTTGATGTTAACTATTATTTGCAAAGCATTAACTTCTGCTTGTAAGCTTAAACAGACCTGCTAACCTCCCAAGAAAAAAATCTGTTTGGGCGGGGGGGGGGGGTGCGCGCCCACATAAGTTGTGTATTTTCAGTTTGAAGTAATATATTAGTATTGTTTATTATTAATGTAGTTAGTTTAAAGTTTTAATTAAAAACTGTGTAATTAACTTTAAAGAAAATCAATAGGCCCATTTACAAGGCTAAATACTGTTATAAAGGCTCTAGGCCCTAGGCCTATACTATAGGCCGATAGGCTATAGTTAGTCTAAATCATAGGTTCTCAACCTTTTTCGGCTCATCGCCCCCTTTGACATTTTTTTTTCGCTCACCGCCCCCCCCCCCCCCCAAACTTAATTTTAGCGTAAACATGTGTTAATTAAAGGGAGGTAATCAACCCGTTTCATTTGTGGTAATATTTCTAATGTTTATTTTTTCTTTAATAAAAAACTAAATGGTTTACATTAATAACTTTAAAACAATATGATAGAAATGTAAAAAATTATTTGAAAACTTTATAAATACTATTTGACTTAAGAATTTATATGAATATTTGTGAACATTACAATAACTACTCATACCGCTACAGTGGTTACTTCTTCGCAATGGAATTAAAAAATTAATATTAACAGATGTTAAGGCGACAGTCCGATGAACCATCCATAAGACCGCATTCCGTATTTGCCAAATACTGATCCCTACTTCATCAAAAAGTCATTGCGATTCTTATTTGTTCAATAATATGTATGCCTAATGCCTACTGTTGGGGAGGGGGGGGGGGGTATCCAGATATTTAGTAGCACTTGCGTTTACATCATATTTCATCCAAAAACTAATCGATTCAAATAGCTGAGGTGTTGAAATTATAGCAGGTACGTTTGTACCGCCCACTTGCCCTTCACCGCCCCCCAATCGCCCCCGGAAATGTCAGCGCCCCCCTAAAGCTTCTCATCGCCCCCTGGGGGGCGATATCGCCCCCGTTGAGAACCTATGGTCTAAATAGTAAGAGTAACTAGTACTAATAGAATAGGCCTACTAAAAATGCTAGTAGCAGGCCTAAATATATTTATACCGTATATGGTCTAAACTCCTATACCTAATCTAGTAGACCTTTTAATAACTTCTATATTATAGATAATTGTGAGTAACATGATAGCTTATACCATAGGCTAGGCAGCATTCTTAGACATGTCGATTCTCAGCCTTTCATACATTAGTGGACCGATGCTAAACGAGGTACACTCTTTTGCAAATTGTGTCTGCCAAAAAGTTTTTTTTTAACCCATATCTTGCTGAGATTTTATTTTTTTCGTGTTTTTTACTTATGTAATAGAAAGTGGTGATGTAATAAACAAATGATAGCTTTATTTTAAAAATGTGTGTTTTATATTGAAATATTGAGCATTTTTTAGTGTCCTTAAAAAAGGACGTAAGCAACAAATGATACCGTGACATTGCATGTTTGCAATAGAAACAGGCCCTCTTATAACAAGGAAAAATACATATTTTTTTTAACAATTTCAATTAGTTTTTTTTAATTTATATATTTTTTTTTTAAATAAGATAAGAAAATAGTGTAATAAAACATTTGCATTCGAATGGAATTTGCGGATTTGTATTTTGGGCATCGGATAGGTCTTCAGGACAACGGATATTGTTACGATCAGGGGCGAAGCCACAGGGGGGGGGGGCTAAAGGGGGCTAAGCCCCCCCCCTGGAATTAAAAAAAAATATCTTCTTCAACAGTTTTTTTTTAATATGTACTAAATTCGATAAAACTTTGGTAAATATTTGTCACGCGAAAGTTCAGACCCCCCCTGGAAAAAATTGTTGGCTTTGCCCCTATATACGACCACAATCCCCTTGTGGTCAGAGCCGTGTAAATGTTGTTGATAATTCTCGTTAGTCCTAGGGTAGACTTTGGTTATTATTATTTATATTTCAGTATTACACAAACTCTTCTTATTGTCCTGGGCACAAACTCAGGATTTGCGTTCTAACAGTTCCTTTCCTTGACATTGTAGTTGTAAATAAATTTTCTCGAAACTGACTGCCTTGAAGACAACGCGAATCATTAAATACTAGGAGGGGTGAAAATAATGGTATCATTTACAAAACTCATAATAAAAACGATAGTTTTAATATAAACTCTCCTGTACGTAAAATAATAAACTATTCCTAGCCATTCTGATAATTGGAGGTCGGCACAAGAGTGGATTCCTAGACTAGTCTAAACTTAGTACCACCCACAAACTCGCGTTGAGAGAGCTGGGCGCTATTAATACAAGACACTGCCAAATAGCACGGTGCTCAAGATACAAGCTCTGCAGAAGGATACTTTGTTAACTAGTGAAAACCTGCTGTTTTCACTCACACGTTTTAATAGTTTTTCCATGGCAGCACATGTTTTCAATATTCGCTTGTTTAGCTCATTTTCAAGGTACAGTTTACTGGACATAGCGGATCCAAGGTGGATGAACTCTTTCACCACTTGCAGGGTGTAGTTATCAATGTTGATAGTGTGGACATCGGTTACGTCTTGGCCCTTTACCTCTGTCTTGTTAAGGCTAGTGGTAAGTCCAAACTCTTGGCAAGCACAAACCAGGGAGCTAATCACATTCTCACGACATTCGGTGTGTGGGATATGAGAGCAGCGTCATCGGCAAAGAGAAGTTATTGTATTAGAACATGGCGTACTTTTGTTTTGGCCCTAAGACGTGAGAGGTTGAATAGTTTTGTGCATATAAATACACCGTCCTCAGATCCTAAATGTAATTGACAGCACAATAGATACAAATATTACAAATAATGTTGGAGCAAAAATGAAGCCTTGCTTTACACTGCTTTTAAAGGGAAATGGATGAGACGCAGAGCCGTCATAATTATATCGTTACATATATATTGTCGTGAAGGAGATGATAAGCTTGAGCAGTTTTGGGGGGCAACCAATTTTCTATAGGATAGTAAAAAGGCTCTTTCTGCTAACCAAGACAAAAGCCTTTGTGAGGTCAATAAATGCGATGTATAATGACTGCCTCTATTCTCTGCTCTTTTCTTGCAGTTGTTCAAGAAATAATATCATGTCTTTAGTAGATCTCTCAGCCCTAAAACTGCGTTGGGTTTCTGTATATTTGCGTTCAGCTAGTAGCTGTAGCCTTATCTTTTCCAAGAAATGAGTGAATTTTTATCGCTTTAAATGGTGTGGAACATTGTTGCTCTAACAGTGCATGATAATGCGCAGCAGCTGTAATGGGGGAAGGACTAGCTAGGTACGTGACGTTTTGGTGCTGCCGTTTTGGCGCGACCGTTTTGGCGCAGCTTTTTTGGCGCGGGACGTTTCTGTGCGGGACGTTTTGGCGCGAGGAAATAATTGAGGTTAACATTTATTTTTTTGTTGTATAGGTCGTTTGCAATCACGTGACAAAAAGCACGTGATTTTTGTTTACTTTGTGTAGTAGTGGTGTACAAGTACAAGGCCGCTGTATTAATAAAGTTTCATATAGGCTCGATCTTTTTTAGAATGATGTTTTGTGTTTTAAGTCTTGTTAAGATTTAAGCTGTATTATGTCTGTTCAATAAAATAGGCTATTTTATTATTATCATAGATATAGATCAGAGACGATGTGAGCCTATTATTGACTTGACTAGATAGCCTATTCACCAACACTATCACTTGGCATCCCTATTTAACCATTAGCCTAGCCTACGAAACATTAAAAGTGCAAGCCTCTAAAGTGAAATTTAAAGTGTAAATAGGTCTAGCCGGCCCTATCCTAATCACATTAATCAATTAATCTACAGTACTACTATTTACCTCCTTATTTTTTAGTAGGATAACCAATATACAGATGTGAATTTTGCATGATAAAGAAGTACTTCACCATTTTTGTACACCAATAGTGGCTTCTATTTACACAAATACGTCACTAAAATCCTAAGCCACGCCCACTTCGAACGCTCTATACCACATGCTCTATTTTTAGAGCTTATTTCAACTTTTGTTCCGTGCGCAACCAATAAGGCTGTCTTATTTTACTTCTACGCACTCGTTGTTTCTTAAATGTTTCCGCATTATACAACTTTCGATTTTAATTTTAATTTTTCATTGGGAAAATCGAAGCAATTCAATAAAACGGAAGTGCAAAGGAAACAGCGAATCGGACATTCCAAAAATCAGTGTTTCGAGTTATTATACAGCAGAAATACTAAAGCAAGCGGTCCATGTATATTATAGTCTATTGTTTAATAAAGGAAACTAATAATAAATAATAATAATATAAAACGATGTATTTTAATGCATATATATGACTATTAAACTTTAAAAACCTGTTTTTATATATATGCATAAAGACTTATTTACGGGCATAAAATGCTTAAAAAAAGTAAAGTACCAGTCGGACCGAATTGATCCATAGGATCCGATGAAGCAGCGTTCATCAGTTTCTGTGGCCACGGCATACTAGGTGATTGTGTGGCCAGCACTATGAACTATGCACAGCCGCCTTTACTTTACCCCAACTAATGTCATGTACCCCATCAGAGCTGGGTAGACTCTGGGTAGACTCTGGGGACACCCTCCAGACCCGGGAAAAAATCCTAGCTTGCACCAAGATTCGAACCCGGGACCTTCGGCTGGCCAGTCGAACGCGCTGGCGCTCGGCTACCGTGCCCCATAAAATGCTTATCTATATATTTATCTATTTATATAGATCTATATGTCATCTTAATAGGGAATTTTTTTATTATTTTTTCTCCACACCTAGAACGTTAGGCCCATATGCGAAAATTACGCGTGCTAGTTTTTTTTAATACAATTCTTATAATTACACATGTTCATGTAGTAACTCAGTAACCATACCTTTCATATAACTTGACTGTTATAAATAGGTGGGAGTGATTAAAACCTGGGTCAGTCTTAGACAAGATGGTCAGAGAATTAATGATAACAATGGATGTTTTGAAATACTTGCTGGGTAGTAAAAAGATAAAAAGAAACTTTTTTTGATTTGCAATGGTCAATGAGGAGTGGTCATGGCGTTTATTCAACAACGTCCGTACAAATCAGAGATAATTATTTGGTTGACGTTATATAGATTGGTAGCGGCAAATAAGCAGTTTCAGTTAAGACAACTGTATATAAGTCACTTAGAAAGCTTTAGTCCTCATTGCAATAAATATATTTTGATCTCCCACGCACACATTAAGTGATTTGATATTCATTGGATTACTGATACCGTTTCAATATTTATTCAAGTGTTGCTGTGCAGTGATTCCTATGTTGGAATATAATTGTATCAAAATCTTGAAATGGATACTATTTGTTTCATTTAATATATATAAAAAAAAATTTTTTTTTCCTCAAATGAAGTTATTACGTTACTTTAATTAAATGATGTGATATGTTTTTATTCCATCGCGCCAAAACGTCCCGCGCTAAAACGGCCGCGTCTAAACGGCGACGCTTAAAAGGACGATGCGCCAAAACGGTCGCGCCAAGGCGGCTGCTCCCAAAACGTCCTGCTTCGGAACTAACTTTTGGGCCCCATTTACAAATTAAGGAGCTAATTATGTTTGTTTTGGGAGAAAAAAAGGAGTAGGCCTTAGTTTTATTAATGTTTAAAAGAAATAATGTCTTACAATATTGTACAATATTAAATAATATGTGACGTAAAATAAAAGAATATTTTCAATAAACAGTCAAGGGAAGATAACCAAAAATAAGAAGTCAAATATCAATTGTCAGGGGTTATGTCCCTTATCTAATGCTGGTTTGTTTACCTGTGAGATGTACGCAGTAGGCCTATAGAATGCGTAATGCGTGTATTAAGCGTGATTCTTGTTGTATGCGTAAAAGGAGTGAATTGAAAGGAAGACTTGGTCACATGTGTGTGACAAGAAAGTTAGTTAACGTCCGCACGTTGGAAAGAAAGGACGTATATTTTATATGGTTGTGTTTAACATAAAGTTGGACTTATATAATATATTTCATCGTCCAATGGATTTATGTGATTTTTTCTAATGTAAAGAATATAAAGTAAATAAAATAATATTGCTGCAAACAAGTTTTTTTAAGTACATTACATTATAATTTGTTACCTGTTTAATAAAGCCAGAAAGAAATAATCGACAAAAAGGGAGGTTATACTCATAATATAGTATTATAGCTGCATGTAATGAAGCAGCATTGAAAAACTATTAATATTGTTGTCAGCATGGTGTAGTTCAAGCGCCATACCGAAACAGTCTTTGAGCCATACCAAGACCTTGCAGCTGATGAAAATAAAGCGATTAGCTAGACTAAGTAGACATGCTAATCCAAGCGTGGTCATAAAAACATTTCATAGAGCCATGTTAGCAATCTCAAAATATATAAAATAATTCATGGATGATGAAAATACGAATTTCATAGATATGGATTATGAATTGACTAAAATGACTGCTCTGTGAGTCAATATTTGTAAAACAGGAAATACCTCACTTAAAAGTCGTTTTACAAGATTGTATAGAAAGGTGCCAACTCTGATCATTTTAATAAATACAAATTTGTCATTTGATTGTTTGGCGTGTTGGAATGAATTAATAAATTAAAACTCATTCAATATTTTTGAAGTACTGAAACTGATCTGATGTGTGCTGAAATAAGTGAAGTATTCTACCTGATCTCATATATGCTGAAGTACGTGAATTACTAAACCTGATCTAATATAATATGCTGAAGTACGTAAATTACTCATCTTGATCTCATGTATGCCGAAGTACGTGAAGTACTCTACCTGATATGATGTATGCTGAAGTACGTGAAGTACTCTACCTGATATGATGTATGCTGAAGTACGTGAAGTACTCTACCTGAATTGATGTATGCTGAAGTACGTGAAGTACTCTACCTGATATGATGTTTGCTGAAGTACGTGAAGTACTCTACCTGATATGATGTATGCTCAAGTACGTGAAGTACTCTACCTGATCGCATGTATGCTGAAGTACGTGAAGTACTCTACCTGATCTCATGTATGCTGAAGTACGTGAAGTACTCTACCTGATCTCATGTATGCTGAAGTACGCGAAGTACTCTACCTGATCTCATGTATGCTGAAGTACGTGAAGTACTCTACCTGATCTCATGTATGCTGAAGTACGTGAAGTACTCTACCTGATCTCATGTATGCAGAAGTACGCGAAGTACTCTACCTGATCGAATGTATGCAGAAGAACGCGAAGTATTCTACCTGATCTCATGTATGCCAAAGTATGTGAGGTACTTAACCTGGCCTGATATAAGATATAATATTATGTCGAAGCTGATGGATTTCAAATGGTTGTTATTGCTGAGGTACAATGTGGACGAACTATAATTTGTCTTAAAACAACTTAAACTAGCTGAAGGCTGAACATGCATCTGACAACCAAATGCAGCTGCTGGCCTTCACGAGAGGCTCGGCATACGAGCGAAACCCGTTTAAAACTAACAGGAGAAGGGGTTACAAGGCGGTCAAGTGGCGCCTTAAAACCATTTGATTCGGAAAGGATATGAGCCCGTCAGCCATGAACGACTTGTCATAATCAAATCCAGCTTAAATAGGCTAAGCATTTCCATTCATAAATCAGATGTAAAGAAATATGGTAGATTATCTGTTATAATAATATAGAATGTTACTCTTACAGCAATTTGCCAAGCCTATGCGTCCTTCACAGTACATTCTAACTTTGCTTATTTAGCGTAGACAGAACACTTAGAGGTAGTTACCAGAGTAGGGATGCTAATATCATTTTGTTTTTGGCTTTTCAAAACCAATTTTTGGTTCTAGAAATTCTATTTTAAACTGATGTCCCTGATGTCCTTTTTGTGTTCTGTTTTATTATGTATGTATAGAGATTCGTGTGGAGTTTTCTGATCTTCTATCGTGCGCCTCCCCAGGTGGTGGATTGGGGAACGCCCACCAGATATGGAAGGTACTATAGAAATCAACTACCCAGGGCGGACCAAAATCAGAACCTGTTGCCTTGTAGGAAATGGGTGGAACCCGTGTTGGGTATCGGGTTCCTGGCAATGACCAGGTGAAAGAATAACACCACTGCTAAGTCCTACTTGCATGTCGTATAAGGCGACTAATAGTTGGTTGTGCATTGGGTATAACCCGGTCACGTAAAACGGTTACCCGTCTTTGTGGTGCTGTTCGACAAAGGTCTCCATTGCACAACCCAGGATAGAGGTTTTTGCGCAGCTCCTGCTGGGGGAGGGGGCTCTAGTGTTGATAGCATGGAGATGGGTGGGTGTAAAGTCGTGAAGGGGTCTGGATCCAGGATGCCAGGTCAGTACCTACATAGCCTCACAGTGGCGACCTGGTGTAACGGAGCACAGATCCTCTGCTCGTGAGGACTCTGCTGCCGGCCAATATGTAGGGGCCCCTAGCCGGGGATATATAGTCCACATGCAGACTATAGGGCCCGAGGGCTCCAACCTTCGGCTGGGGGAGTGGGTCTGAGTGTTATAAGATATCGTTGCTCGTTGGACGGTGGTAACGCTCGGACATTGGCCTACGCAGAGTGTATTCCTAACGAGGATTACATGGCCAGGGAAAACGCTGCTACCAGCCGTGCTGGGTGCTTGGAATGCATGTCCGTGCGGGTATACGTCCGTATCCGTAGGCAGCTCCAGAAGGGGGTTGCAGGCCACAGCGGGGTGAGTTCCCACCAAGGGAATTTGCGGCCGAGAAGAATACCGTACCAGCCGTGCTGGGTGCCTGGAGGGCATGTGCATGTCCTAAGCTACCCGAAGCTACCCATCGGTGCTTATGTGACGGCGGCCCGTGGCTCCGGGTCCGCGAGCGATGGCAGTGGAACCGGTAGCAGTTGAAAGCCCTCGGGGCCTCATGATTCCCAGAGAGGCGCGGACTTCCTGCTCGATGGTTCCAGGGTCGAAATCCTTTGGACCTCTAGTGTGGTCTGGGACCCAAACTAGTTCTAACTAGATAGACGAGGGCTATCCAGCCTATCGGGGCGTCTCCGCACCCTACGACGGGGGATCCTCGGGTTAGGTAAAATTTCTTGAACAGTTCGATGGACTATCGGACCACGGGTACGACGTCCCTGCCCGTGGGAGACTTCTAGTCCTACCATCGGGCTGGGTGCTAGGAGCGCACGACAGAGCGGGTAACTCCCTACCCGCGGGTAGCTCCAGGAGGGGGCTGCAGGCCAAAGCGGGATGGGTCCCCACGCTGGGAATCCATGGCCGAGAAGAAAGCCGCTACCAGCCGGGCTGGGTGCTAGGAACGCATGACCGAACGGGTAAGTCCCTACCCGTTTTGTAGCTCCAGGAGGGGGCTGCAGGCCATAGCGGGATGGGCCCCCACGTTGGGGATCCATGGCCGAGTAAAACTCCGTTACCAGCCGGGCTGGGTGCTAGGAACGCACACGTTTCCCCTCTTTTTTTTTAAGCCAAAAATAGAGACATTGTGCCCCTCGCACATGTCGAACACGGGAAAATTTCGAGGGTTGCCTTATGTAGCTCCAGGAGGGGGCTACAGGCCATAGCAGAGTGGGCCCCCACGAAGGGAGCCCATGGCCGAGAAAAATACCGTACCAGCCGTGCTGGGTGCTTGGAATGCATGTCAACTAGCCACGGGACTTCGCCACCCCGACGGCGGCCCATCCCACGACAGATGGGATGGACCATTGGGCGCAAAACAAAAACCGACTAACCGGCTCACCGGGCGTGCGCCGACCGCGACCAGCTACCACACTGGAAGGGAGAGCAAACGCCCCGGCCTGATTGGAAGAACAAAGCAGGGCAAATAGGCCTACGTCTAAGTCCCTCGGGGAGTACTAGAGGATATTTTAAAAACCAAAGTACTCAGGCCGCCCTAAGGTACAAGCGCCCGAACAGCAGAGTTGTGGAAAGGTACTCTCCTTGCGATGTCCCCAGTCCCCCCAGGAGTGGGATCCTTATGGTCAAGGTATCGGATACCTAAACTGGGTCCCACAGAACCTCATTAATGAGAGGGGCCCGGGACCAGCAAGGGTAGAACTCCGCCCCCAGCGCTTGGGGACAAGGTACGCAATAATGTTGCTCGCAGGGCAGCAAGCTAGTGTTCCGTGGCGAAGAATACTAAACTGCAGCACAGAGTAGTGTGCCGTGGTGATATGCCAAAAGCAACGGCCGGGCGAAAGTCAGGGGTCTAGAACAGGTCTGTAAGACTCTCCAGACAAAACTTAGCCAAGCACTGGATACTAAGTTCTGTGCCCGACGGAAGAGCCAGGTCTGCCAACCCAGCCACCGACCAGAGTACGCCGGTCCCAGGAGAGGGCCACAGGCAACTGCGGACTGTATTCCCACCGAGGGAACACACGGCCTGTAAACAAATAACCCGCTCTCTGTGCAAAGTGGGAATAGTCAAGTCGCAATACTGTCGATCGCCGGACAGGAAGGCACTTGGTGCGCGGCCCTGAAAAGGGCCACAGGCTACAGCGAAGTGAACTCCTAGCGTAAGGTACGGGGGAGCTCATGGCCTGGTTAAAAAACTCCGCTAGCGCGCAGCCAATATCGCTGGTTATAGGTCCTGATGCATTGGGCCCCCTTCCCGGAGATGCACATCACGAATGCTTGCATTTACGTGCATAGACCGATGACAGGGGGGCACAGACCTTGGAAAAAAGTGCAACTAAACCCTTTTTCTTGACCAGTATCCACATAGCCTCAAAGACTGGCGGTCAGGTGTACACGGAGCACATATCTCCTTGGAGACTCTGCTCCGGCTAATAGTGTGGAGGCCCCAATATGGGGATGCGCAGTCTAACATGCAGACTACAGGCCCGAGGCGTTCGGGCTCCTGTGTCCGGAAATGCATACTTTGCACGACAGTACATAGACCGATGGCAGGGGCACGGGTCTTGTAATAGAGCCGTCTCAAACCTCCTCCAAATTCATGAGAACGAATTTGCAAGGCGATGGTTGGATGGACTCGTAGATTCTGGGTTCATGCAGGGAGGTGCTGCGGCAGCACCACCCGACCTTCGTCACTTCCTCACCACTTTAGCCCCACTGGGCGAGAGCTCCCCCTGGAGCACAAAAAACCTCATGTCAGTAAATCTTAACTCTATAACCCGGCGTATGAGCAGTACATACTTAAATGGCTCCGTTCACAGTGTTCCTCGTGTTGGGCCTGTGTCCGAAAAATTAACGTCCAACGCGAGCAGTCTAGTCCCTGCTTACGGACTTGGTGGTTCCCAAGTCGAAGAGAGAAATGTAAGAGATGAGAGAAGTCCGACCACCCTCATGAAGACTGTGGGTCGGGAAAGTGGACCTCGACCCCGTGGTAACGTACTACAGTCCGTCTCCACTCCTATGAAGACTGTGGGTCGGGAAGGTGGACCTCGACCCTGTGGTGAGCGTACACTACAGTCCGTCTCCACCAGTACCCGAAAGCTGACAAGGGACCGGGTAAGCAGACCCCGAGTCCCCGAGGCAACCGCGCCTCGTACTCAGTCAGCTACAAGCCAGAGACCGAAGGCCCCCGATGCCGACAGGCAAGGGTCTTCCGGTGGCACTACGAGGAAGGAAAACAGGGCTCGGGTCGTTGGTCCCCGGGCCCCCGGTGCAGCTGCGCATCGGCAGGAGACCTCGAGCCAGGCAGGGCGAACGTTCACGGCAAGCACGTCCAACCGAAAGGAAGGGCGAAGACATTACACTGGCCGAAATATAGGTAGGAACCCGACAGCCCAACTTAAGGTTCTGCACCTAAACGTGAACGGCCTGGTTCCAAAGTCACTCGAGATCCACAAGCTGCTCGCGGACTATGAGATTGACGTAGCAATGCTCCAGGAGATCAAACTATTTGACCAACGCATGCCCTCATTCACGGGGTACCAAGCCTTCCGGTGCACCTGCTCGCAGAGGTGCCAAGGCCCGGCAACCCTAGTCCGGGACTCACTACAAGCTCGAGTAGTGAGACGTAGCCCGGCTGGTCGTGACACCGATAGCCTAGAGACGGAGGTACATATGGAGGGAAAGGCTTTTAGCCTTACCAACGTATACAACCCTCCTAAGAAAGATTTGAAGTTGGATATCGCTCAAACTACTCTTTCTCATACTATCGTGGCCGGGGACTTCAATGCGCACTCCCCGGCCTGGGGCTACGCTTTACACAACAACTCTGGGCATTTGATTGAGGAGATTTGCAATAACTCTACTCTAGTTCTGTTGCAAGACGTAGAGTCCCCCCCAACCCTGCTTCACACAAAAACGGGAGCGAATCGAGGCCAGACCTCACACTCGTGAGCGCTGATCTGGTAGGAAGCACCTCATTCCAAGTGCTAAGGGACGTTGGAAGTGACCACTTGCCCGTCTTGGTCACCGTCAATCTCAGAAAAACGAGTAGCGATCCTAGCGCACCTAGGAAATGGATCTTTTCGAAAGCACGTTGGGTCGAGTACAGGCAGACTACCGACACTGCCCTCGAAAAAGTGCGAGTAGATTGTAGTAGAAATGTCGACTCAGTGTATGGTGAGTTCGTACAAGCCATACAGGGGGCGGCCAGAAGGACAATCCCTAGATCATATGCCAAACGTAAGTTCAGACCATATTGGACATCGGCCTTGGAAAGGTTAGTCCGTCAGAGAAGAGCTGCTAGAAGGAAGGCTAGCAGGAGGAAAATGGCTGAGAGCCGTAGGGAGTACAACAAGCTGACAGCTGAAGTAAGAGAGGCGATATCGGAGGCAAAGTTAGCCAAATGGACTGATACTTGCGGGAAGCTGGATCTAGCCGACAGCCGAAAGACATGGAACCTCTTAAACCACCTAGAGAGGGCCGAGACTGCTAGGAACGCAGTGCCTCCTCAGACCGGTACAGAGCCCTTGGTTACGGACGCCAAGAGAGCTCAGAAGCTAAACGTACACTTCTCAAGCGTAGGGAAGACAGGTGGGAAAACGAGTGTGTCTAAGGCACTGGATAACGTCCGGAAGGAAACTGAAAAACACATTAGGGGAGAGGGTGAGGTTGACACATTTACGGCGCCCTTCTCCCGGCAAGAACTTGACTATGTCTTAAGGCGGAGCAAAGCTGGAAAGGCACCAGGTGCAGATAGAATAGCAAACGAGCTAATCACTCACCTAGGAAACGGAGGCAAGGGAAAACTCTTAGAACTTATCAACCGAACATGGTCCGATGGTGTCCTCCCAGCACTATGGCGAAGTGCAGTGGTAGTCCCGATCTTGAAAAAGGGTAAAGATCCGGGACACGCCGAAAGCTACCGGCCGATATCCCTCACATCGTGTGTTGGGAAGGTAGCTGAGAGAATGATCAATCGGAGGCTTGTGAGGTACCTTGAGGAAAAGGAGCTGATCACGCCTGCGCAGGCGGGTTTTCGAGCGAAGAGAAACTCGATGGACCAGGTGACGCTCTTGGTACCAAAAATGGCGGACGGATTCCAGCGCAAGGAGTCCACATTGGCAGTATTCCTGGATTTTAAACAGGCCTATGACAGGGTCTGGCGGCCGGGCTTGTTGTTGAAGCTACAGAGGTTAGGTGTCACCTCAAACATGTACAGATGGATCAGCGGCTTCCTAGCCGAGCGTACGGTGGCAACTCGTTTTGGGAAAGCGATCTCTCGAAAGAGGACCTTGGAGCAAGGATTGCCCCAAGGGCCAGCCCTCTCATGTACATTGTTTCTCGCCTTCATCAACGACCTACCGAACTATCTAGGATGCTCGAATCTGCTATTTGCGGACGATCTGGTGATATGGAAAACGGGGAGGGATGCCACTGCTCTCGTGCGGTCCCTCCAGCAGGATCTCTCTATCACCTCCTGCTTTGCTAAGATTTGGGGTCTAGAGGTAAACTGCCTCAAAACAGTTTACTCACTCTTTACCCTGGGAATAGATATCCTCAAGGAACCGATCAGGTTGAAGATTGGTGATCAGGTTTTGCGGAACGATCCCAAACCGGTCTATTTGGGAGTGACACTAGACCGAAAGCTATCCATGTATGACCATGTCAGGATAGTTCGAAAGAATGCCTCTTCCAAGCTAAACATTGTCAAGAGACTGGCCAGTACGAGCTGGGGCGCGAAGGCGAATGTGCTAAGGACCCTCTACCTAGGAGCGGTAAGGTCCCAGATAGATTATAGCCTCCCTGCACAAATCTACGCCTCAAAAACCGCTTTGGGGACGCTAGACTCGGTACAGAACCAAGCCCTCAGACTGATATGTGGAACTTTCAGGACAGCCCCAACGGCTGCGGGAGAAATCATGGCAAACGTACCTCCGCTCGGCACGAGAAGAAAGAGAGCCGTTATCACTGCTTACGAGCGGTATAAGCGGCTAGAGGAAAGCTCGCCACACAGAATCATGGTCGATTCGTGGGTGGCTAGACGTAGGATCACGATGCAGTCGTTCATGCATCACCCACGAGCCTATGCTCAGAGATCGGGCTCCCGGGGGACCGAATGCCCTTGGGCACGGGAGCCAGCTTTCCTCCGCACATGTCCCCCTTTCTTCCAGAGGTACGAATGCATTTGACGGACCCCAAAGTCGGGAAAAACAGCAGCTTGGCTGAGAAGCTCGCTACCGCCCTGGAGACGGTACACTCGTACCAGGACTGCATCAAAGTGTACACTGATTGCAGCGCCACCAGTGGCACCGAGAAGCGGGCCGGGTACGGAGCACTTGTGCTGTACCTAGGGGTGGGTACCCGAAGAGAAGAGTTGCTAGGGCCCTGTGGGGCAATCTGCAGTTACGAGGCAGAAATGGGGGCCATCAGATACGCCATTACGGCAATCGGGACAAGGTTCGACGACGAGTCGGAGGCGACAGCCGACATCGTTGTCTTTACTGATGCGCTCTCTGTCCTTCAGGCCATCGACGGCCTAGGGACGTGGCCCGAACGACTCTTCCGAACGCTAAAGGCTATCTCGGACCTGATCTCTAGGCACGGAGTGAAGGTCACACTCCAGTGGATCCCAAGTCATGCAGGGGTCCCTGGAAATGAGATAGCGGACTCCCTAGCCAAGAGGGGGTCCCTGCAGGTACCAGTGCTAGACGAACCAGTATCGATCGAGAGTGCAATACGACTGATTCGGGATTGGGAAACCGACCAGTGGTATAGCAGTTGGGATACCTCTGACAAGGGCCGAGGTGTGTGGCAACAACTGAAGAGGCCTAACCGTGCCGATCCGTGGTGGAAACTCCGCAGGGGAGAGTCTTCAACGATTGCACAGTTCAGAACGGGACACTGTCCAGTAGGGGCCTACTTTAACAGGTTGAGACCCCTAGAAGACTCGCGGTGTAGAAACTGCAGAGAGGCGGTGGAGACGGTCGATCACGTGCTTGCAAGTTGCCCCGCCTTGCAGGAGTTCAGAGTGGATGGGGACGGCCAACCGTTGGCGCCGACCCTATATGGGAGCTTGTCACAGAAGTCCAGAATCTATAAAACTAAATGGCACAACTAAGTGTCATAACCATTTGGAGAGCTCATGGATGGCGGAGATCAGACCATAGGCCAGCCCCACTTCAGCACTGACTCAATGCAGCCCGATCCCGAGTACCACTCACAAGTGATGGGCGCAGAACCGAGAACAAACTCTCTTGAACTTCGGGATTTGAAAAAAGCCACAAAGCAAAAAACCCAAAATAACAATGCCAGTGTGTCTGACATTTACTGCAAGAGAACAAACTGCTCTGCAGACTGGCCAATAGAAGAAGAAGAATACCGAAGCTGATGTAGACCTTATTTAAACTATGTTTGGAATATGTTAATATTCTTATCTGGATTACCACTTGGAATATATGAATATTCTCTGGATGTATACCGAAGCTTATCCAAACTTTATTTGGAATTTGTGAATATTATCAAATGACCTACCACTTGGATTATGTGAAAATTATCTGCATTGTTGACTATTCTTAACTATATTACTACTTGGATTACAACACACTACATAATTAGAACATAATTACAATTACTAGTTTATATAACTTTTAGCATTAAATGATATTATTATTGATGCTCTATGTTATATATATGTATATATATATATATATATATATATATATATATATATATATATATATATATATATATATATATATAACTGACTTGGTTGGTAGTAGCCTTCATTTACTCCTTTGTTTATCTTCTATTTCTGTTTCTCAAAGATGAATTAATCTAGATCAGAGGTCGACAACCTTTTGATAATAGAGTGCCAAAGTAGTATTTCTAATTCAGTCAGCGTGCCAATAGCCTAAAACTAATATTGTTTAAGCACTAAATTTTTTTGTAGAAGAGGCATGAATTATTGCTTTCTGGGCTGTCCTGCGTGCCATTGAAAATCGCTCTGCATGCCAAATCTGGCACGCGTCTGTAGGTTGCCGATCCCTGATCTAGATGATTATGTTAGGATTTTTGTTTGCGTATCTCTAGAGTAGGAAAAATACGACACTTTTTATACATTTACGAACATTTGTGTTACCTGTTTTTGTTGATAATTGGTTACAATATTAATGTAAAAGAAATAATTTGTTTTGAATTGTCATTGTTTACATATTGTTATTATGTCGTTTACAATTTCATATTTCATAGTGAAAGCAGAATTTGTTTTTCTGAAAGCATGTGTGAGTGATTGATGTTATTGTTATTTGTTTTTGTACATATTTTTAATTTGTGAATTATTATTTTTCTTTAATGTCCAATTTGTGCATTTGCACACCAAATATTCACAAAAGTTAATAATAAGGGTAAACAAATTGATAAGCACATGTTTATTTTCATAATGAAGAATACAAACACAAAAGATTGAATAATAAGTGAAAACCAAAATTTATTTCACTAATGATGAAAACATTGTAATTTCCCAATCACAAATCTAAAAATGGAAAAGGCACAAATATTGTATGATGAGGCTAAAGCCTTAGCAAAAAGATTTGGAATAACAGATAAAAGAGAAATTCAAACATTTGTTGATAAAAAAGTAATAGAGAAAAATAAGGAGTTTAAATACTATTATATAAGAACCATATATATACTAGAAATAGCCCGTGGGAAAACCACGGGGGAAAATAATTATGTTTAATATGTTTTTATCAATAGAACGAATAAGAACGATAATAATAATATTTCAATAATAAATGTGATACAATACATTATCACAACTGTTTGTGAGACCAAGCGTTCGTTTGGCGTACCGAAGGTTCTGAGTATAAATCCTGATGAAGGATAGGATTTGTACCCGGGTTTGGATGGTATCTGAGCCTATCCAGCTCTGAATGATACCTGACATTCGTTAGGGAAAAGTAAAGACGGCTAGGCATTGTGGGTCGTTTGCTGGCTATGCAATCTTCTAGTATGCCGTAGCCAAAAAAAAACTTGTTAACACTACGTCACGGATCCTGCGGATCAAATTGGTCTAACGGGGTACTTTACTACTACTTTTATGAGGCCAGATATTTTACCCGTAGCGGTATCCACCGGAAAAATATAATAGATATATACATATATAGGCTAAAATTTGTATATGAAAAACAATATTCATTTTTCTTCCCAGTTATTGCTCTTAACCTGATGTGTTTCCTTTTAACGTTTAAATTATCTGTACTATTCCTTCAAAAAGGCCCTTTTTTCATAATCAATTTTTTTTCCATGTTAGAAGGGCTGTTTTACACAGATATCATAATACTTTTAAAAATATCTAAAACGTATGTTTTTATGTAATCTTGCATAGTTGTGTGTGTATGACTAAGTGTGTGTCGTGTGTGAGAATGAGGAAGACAGACAGTGAGGGAGAGCATCTATAATCTTCGCCCACACACGTTTAGGTAGAGACCTATTTAATAAAATACTTAGTATGAACTTCATCTGCTATAAATTTTGCAAAGAAGGATTTACATACTATTAAAACCTAATTGCTATGCAGTAAAAAAAAATAAAACAATAAGCAGAAATAGCCTTATTCAAACTATGTAGACATACACATGTATTTGTAGAAATAAATGTTTAAATTTTTTACTTTCTTCGTTTCATTACTTCTCATGTAGAAATTGTAGAAGGATACCTTATAGAAAAATCGTCTGTAATATATTATAATATTAGAACTCTTATTTAAGAATTGCAATGAATTGTTGTATTTCCGGCCCAACAACATCGAAGGTTATATAAGGTCTTTTTTGTTAAAGTTGTTGTCATATTTTTCTTGTATCGATTTTTTTTCTTTATATTCTGCAGGACAGTTTGATGTCTTTAATATTTTTTTATTATATAGTTTGGTTTAATTTTGCTTAAAAGTTCATGAAGAATTCTACAGTATAGGTATTTACGTCGAATTTCATTAAATGTATTGCATTCCAACAAAATGTGAGACACTGTTAAGTTGACATTGCTGAAAGCATACAAAGGGCCGTTTTCTCGTTTTAAGATAAAGGAATATGTTAGTTTTGTATGTCCTGTATGTAGTCTGCAGATAATAACTTCGTACTTTCGAATTAAGCGGAAGCATTTTGGACACCGAAAACACGATTTTTTAGTTCTAAAAATAGCGCAAGCGGTCCTCTTTGATACTACAGCATCTGTCTATACTATCAAAACCAAATCGCTAAGCGTTTCGATACACAGATAGACAGACATATTTCTTGGGGTAATTATATAAACATTAATAAAAAAAATACAAGACTAGACTCAAACCACGGATGAGCGTAGGACGTAATAATTTTTTTATAGAAGGAGCGTCTGTATTGAATATGATAAGACAAGTGTACATTAAAGTTTAACATCAATATATTAAAGTATAACGTCAAAGTTACAATGTTGCTTCTATATACACAAACATTATAATTAAAATACAATTCAAATTATAGCTTAGTTTATTTACAAAAAGTAGATACAAGTAATTTGCATGACTTCATCATTTTGATGATTCCACAGTTTTATAGATGGTATCGATGCCAGATGTTGCTTGTGTTAAATCATTTGAAGAAATCGTTGTTGCATCTTTGAGATACTAGGGAGGATAAATTATATAGACAGTTCAATTATTTAGGTAAATAAAATAACTGTGATCAGGGCAAAGCCACAGGGGGGGGGGGGGCTGAGGGGGCTAATAACCCCCCCCCCCCCCCCGAATAAAAAAAATTTCATTTTTCAAAAGATTTTTTAAAAATATGTGCTAAATTCGCTAAAATATGTTGTACATGTTTGTAACGCTAATATTCAGACCCCGGTATTTGATAAAAGTTTGCCTCGCGCAAGTTTAGCCCCCCTGGACAAAATGTCTGTCTTCGCCCCTTACTGTGATAGCTCTACAGGAATAGAAAGGGGACAACCTGATCTGTCGGCAGTGCTCTCGGTTAGCGAACCCAATGTTAAGTGTTCTAATCCTGGTTAAAACTAATGTGAATTTTGGGGGTTTGACGTGTGTCATTGAGACAACCCAGCTATGAAGGCTACTTGAAGAAATGTGGAGCAAAGTAAAGACAGTTAGGCTTTATGATCGCTCCACAATCTTTAAGGTAGGTAGTGGCAATGAAAACGTGTGAATGCTGCTTCACATTCCTGAAATCCAACATTCATTTAAAAGGTTGCAGGAATAATAATAAAACCTGTAAAATGTCCAAAATATGATGACAGAGAAATCTTTGAAAAAATGATTTCATTTGGTACTTCTATATATCTAATTGGTAAGCTTTATTGTGTTTCCTACACCCGAATCCAGCTGGACACGAATAGTTCTTTCAAGTGCCAGAGATACGACAGAGCCTGCCTATTGAGGATAGTCTACACAGAAGGAGCTCAAACTGCAAGGGTGGCCAAATCACAAGAGCGCAAATATAATCGTCTTTCGAGACTATGGATCCAATGACTATGATAAATATGTGTCCATATAAATTATCCATACAACCATTTGTTAAATAGTACCCATGAGACATATATGGATTTGCATTTATATATATTTTCTTTATAAAAAAATATATATTCAAGAAATTACAGTTGGCCGTTTACTAACTATGTGAGACATTGCTAAGACACTTCATATTATGTTATTTACTACAAATATAACTAATAAAGGAGTGTACATGATCTATCGCATGTCGATCTTTCATGCTTAAAGAACATGAATTAGGCTAAACAGTTATTCTTTTTTACTCCATTTCTATTAACTTGCGCTGTCTGTCTGTTTGTATGAGTGTCTGGTTGCTTGCAACACTTTGCATCGATTTTTTTTACAAATTCCCGTCGTCCAATCGAGCCGAAACTTGGCGAGCAGAATTATCCCGACTAACAATACATTCTATCAAATTTAAAGCATCATAGCATTTTGGAATAGTTACGATATCCTTCGACCAATTTGCGAATCGAGGAAAATATTTTACGTCAAAAATGGCTGCCTCTACCGGAAGCGACGGAAGTAAATACACTTTTCGGATATGTTAGTTTTTACGAAATAAATAGAATGAAAACAACACAATGTAGCCGAAACAAAGCGAGTTACCTTTTTAGGTTTTTTTGCGGGCCAAAGCTAAAAAAAAAGACGCGCAAAATGTTGTGTGTAAATTCATAACGTATGGTATCACTTATATTTATTTTAATATATCAAAATATAAATCAAATATAAACTTAGTTTACAAAGAAATGGAGTATAATAAAACCTTTGTTTGTATGGGTTAGTTTTATTTGTATGATCTGTCAGACGTATCATTGTTATGCAGAAAAAGTAATTGACAATGTCGCCAATTCGGGGATGAAAAAAACACAAAACCTGCGAAACATCGCAAGTGAGTACATTTCGTTCTCTATTTATAATCCCTTTGTCAAGGAAAAATAATAATATTTCTTATTATGTAAGACACACTTGTAATATATTCTAAAAAAAAAAACTTAACTATGTATTATGTAACATTATAACAATCCTAAACAACTTTTTTTTGTATTTTTGTCTAAAGGTATTTCTTCATAGTCATTCTAAAACGAAAACAGCAAATAATAAATATGTATTTGTTTAAACATAACTGAAATAGCCTACTTAAATATTTATTTAGAAAAGCGTCATTATTTATTTTTCTGGCAAAAAAATATTACATGTTATAGAAAAGCAAACAATATGTGTATATATTTTAACTTGGTTTACTAAGCTTTTTGGCCTTACAAGTCTAAATCATTTTTAAAGAAAAAAACAACAACTTCTAAACTGAATTTGTTTTGTTCAATTGTTTGTTAGGATATTGCCGCTAAAATGTCACCAAATTGATCAGAATGGTTGTATAACTGCTATCCCACGAAAGCACCCAATATTTAAACACGTTTATAATAAACGAATATATGTAATACTTATTTACATCAACGCTATCAGCAGGATACTGGATACTAGAAATAAACCTAAAACAAAAAACCATGTCACTATTAGTCAAGGTTTCAGTCCACAAAAAAAGTACACTAGCTGACCGCTGATAGTCCTTCTTGAATGATAAATAGTTATAATAGTATGTGGGAAGTCCATTTTTATAAGTATGTTTCTATGCTTAAGGAGAAATATTGCTTTTATAGTGTTTAAAATATGCTAAAATAATAAAACCATATTCAATTACGATACATTTTTATTTGTTTGGATCAATTAAGCAATCTTTTTTTATCATATTTTTGAAGTAAAAGTTTGTGGGTTTGTATCCTGATTGTAAGGTACCGTGCCGTTAGGCGTAGGCAATCCTGTCTTTATATTTAAGCCAAGCCCTTATTTTCAATTTCTTTTACTAGGAGGTCTAACAATCTTTTTAAGCCCCCCACCTCATTTTCTTCCAACAGGACAGTATCATCTGCATACCTCAGATTGTTCATATTGTGTCCACCTATTTTAATGACAGTAAGCTCTTTTATTGAACGCATAATTAACTCACTATACAAGGAAAACAAGTCCCGTGAAAGAACGCATCCTTGACGTAAAAGTAAAAAGTAAAGTAGCCTTCGGACCAAACTGATCATAGGGCTGGTGAAGCAGCGTTTAACAGTTTCTGTGGCCACAGCATACGAGGGTGTGTGTGGCCAGCATAATGCATTAGTGCGGTGAATATTTGCAAATAATATAGCAAGGGCAATGGTTTGATAATTATAGATATAGGTTGAAAATATATTAATAATTAATAATTGGTCATTTGCATAGCGCCTTACTCCATGCAAAAGCGCGCTCACAAAAACGAAACGACAATAACGCTCCAAAATAGTTTCAAACAAGGTTTTTGCCAATGGAGGCACGAGACGACAATACCATTTTAAAATAGTTCCAAACAAGTCTTCTGTCGATGGAGGTGCACCCGATCAACCTAGTTGAAAAGAAATGTCTTCAAATTCCTATTGAATGTTGTTTGTTTTTTTAAATCTTGGAATGAATACACATTGTAGAATGCTAATTAAAAAGTATGTGATACATTGGGGGGGGGGGGGGGGGGGAGGGAGTTGATTCGTAGATTTGGATAAGTGACTTAAAAGTACAATCAAGTATAAACGTTATTGCAATCAACAACCACAATTAACAGTTGTGTACATATGATTTAATACCCGTCGTACTTACTCCCATACAACTTGATATATATATTATGTCGGTAAAGCAACGTTTTCATGGAAAAGACAAGACCAACCGCCTTTAATTTGCCGTATTTAATGTTGGGTAGACATCGCTGCTGAGTACACTTACGGATATGCTACAGACCAGTGAACTGAACTGTCCTTGAATGGTACAATGATATTTGAGAACACAACCCAGTGTACGCCAATCTAATGCGCTGAATATATGCCACTGTTCCTCCCCCCACGCCCCCGGTTTTCATTAAAAATAAGTGGTAAAATTACTTACAGCTGTATCTGTCCACACTGTTTCTTCTTGACGGACATTTCTCAAATGGGGCTGCACAAAAAAAAATAAAAAAATATTTCCTTTTTTTTTCATGAGAAATTAAATAAATAAAATATTTACAATTTAAATGTAATAGATGGCCTACGTTTTATGGCAAATGCTAACAAGCATGTTTGTGTAGTCAGCATATTTACAAGTTTAATTTATAACTTACTCAAGCGATACAAATTGCTTTATTTATTTATGTGGTTTTGAAACATAGAAAATGTATAATTTTAAAATTAAAAATGTATTCATCCATTCCATTAAAACAAATCTTACTGTATCAATTATACGACCGTTATAATTAGTATTCGTTGTATTGTGTGTGTGTGTGTGTTTTATTTGTGTTAATGCATTGTTGTTGAAGCATACATTAGATTGGCAAAGACGGGATTTATCGGCGTAATTTACATATTTCAATATCGACTTTTATATTAAATGCTATTTAAAGTCGAGACACAATTGTTTTTCTATTTAAAAAATGTAGCACTTCTCTATTGCTCTACAGAAGTTGTTTTCTTTAACCTTACTGTGCATTGTATTGCAGTGCACCCAACCAAAAATAAAATAGTTGTTTATTAACTATAAAGATCTTAACGTAAGCTAGGGAACTAATACTTTTCATTTCGATACATGTTTTATTTAATATTATGACATTCTAGAAATAATACAATTAATACAAAAACTAAATTTTCACATTACTTTGTATTGAAATGTCCGTGGAGGCTTAGGGGGTGCCTTGTTAATTACAGCATACACATCTGAATTTAAAGCCTGAAATTAACAATGAATCAATCAGTAACTATCAGACTACGGGATATGTAGGATGTAGGTAGGAACTATATATGCACATGAATTACAAAACTAAAATACAGTGTAGTAGACTTAATATGCCCTTATTTTGATATATATTTACTTTTAAAAGAAACGGGGAAATAATTAACCAAAAATAATACAATTATTGATATTAGAAACAACTTTTGCGACTGAACAATGTTGCGCTTTTTTAATAGATTTATTTAATTGGTACACATTTTCTTCATGAAAAAAAAAAATGTTTACATTTACCGATTATATCACATTGATTAAACACTGACCTGGTAATTAACACGATACCACCCTTACGGTGAAAATATCAAATGTTGAAAGCCCCTAATCAAAAATTACTTGGTCAATTTAAAATATTCATTATTTTTTCTTGTGTATTAGTCACTGACCGATGGCCGACGCCAAAAATAATTTCTGCTAGTAGGCAACTATACGTTACTAAGTGTTGGGATTGCAGGCAATGCACACGTTCTGGACAAGCGCTGTGCTGGTTTAGGAGACCTTTAGTCACATATAGTATACTGATTATAGAGTTATTAAAGCACTAAATAAAAATGTCCAGTTCTGCCAATCATGTTTACCAGTATTCTGGACCATGCAAAAGATGCCTATGCTTGTTATATGATTATTATAGATATACGTTGAAAATACATAAACGATCGTATGGATTTCATATTGGATCGAATACTCATTGTAAATAAAATGTACTTTAAGGCGAGGGAGTTAATATGTATACTTTGATAAAACACTTAAAAGTACAATCAAGTAAACACTTTTTGGAAATAAACAAAAATTATCCTATAACTGGGCTTTTCATAAAATTTAACTCGTACCTACTACCTTCGGACCAGACTTGAACTTCGATTGAACAGAGACTATTATTCCCTTATAGCTCTGGACAAGAACTCTGTTGTGCGTCTGAGCACGTCTATATCAGTGGAAAGTGTGTCACCCGTCCCATCTCCTCAATCACTGACGAGATGGGGGCACTCGCACAGATATGCTCCACTGTCTCCTCCTCCCCCCCACAGTGGCGACACCGCGAGCCGAAGTTAGGTCGGAACCTGACAAAGTATGTCCCACTGGGACAGTGGCCAGTGCAGAATTATTATATTATACATTGTTCCGACCTATTTAGACACCACCATGGGTCCGCGCGGTTCGGGTGGGGTAGTTGCCGCCATACCCCTCGGCCCTTCTCCGAGCTGTCCCAACTCTCGTTCCTTCTTTCAGTCTCCCACCTACGGGCCTTCTCAAAGGAGCATGGCTTGGTGCCTGGCTCTTCAGCGGTGAGTGTGCTCAACCCACCGTTTTACGCAAGGTGGTCTGCTCTTACGTTACCAGGCAGGCTCGTATGCCCTGGTACCCATTGCAGTAGCACGCGGTCTCAAAAGCGCTGGTTTACCTCATCTGAAGCCAGTTGCTCAGGTTCTCAGTAACCTGGAGCACCGACAATGCATCAGTCAGGACCAAAATGATTCATATTTGGCCGTTGAAGCAGCGTATTCGTGTATACGGCATGCCTAGCTGCCCTTAATTTGCTCTTACTTAACAGCATATGATGTCCACAACCCAGTGTACGCCAGTCAAATACGCTGCCCTTCGACCAAAATGCCCCCCCCCCCTAAATATAAAAAAATATAATAGGTAAAAAGTTTCTTACATCTTCATTTGTCAACACTTTCTCCTCTTGTTACTTTTTTTTTATGAGTTTGAAAACTGTACTAGCATTAAAATGATCTAATTAAATTTGCTGTTTCTTTTTTAAAAAAGTGAAAATAATCAACCAGGAAAAAAAAATGAATTAAAAAAATACGTTTTAACTTTTGCGACTAAGAAATGTTGCAATTGTTTTATATTTATTTAATATAAGGAAAATCTTGACAAACCAAAAAACAACAACAATGTTTACATTAAATGTTTATATCACACAGATTTAACACTAAACTGTTATTTATTTAAATATCATCCTTACGATGCAAATAGCAAATGTTGAAATATCATCCTTACGATGCAAATAGCAAATGTTGAAATATCATCCTTACGATGCAAATAGCAAATGTTGAAATATCATCCTTACGATGCAAATAGCAAATGTTGAAATATCATCCTTACGATGCAAATAGCAAATGTTGAAAGTTGAAAGCCCCAAAACGAAAAATGAATCGGTCAATTGACAAATAGTCATTTCAATTTTTGTTATCTGTGTCGATTTTCTGCTAGTAGCCTACTATGAGTAACTAAGTTTTGTGTTTACAGACAATTTGCTAGTTCTTGACGAGCGCGGTGCAAATTCTGAAAAATTTTGTCTCAAAAAACAGAAAATACTTAGAGTGCTATTAAAGCACTAAACGAAAATATGTCCAATTGTAATATTATAGATCTTGCTTGCATGTTAGCAAAATACTAAAATAAATAGACAGGAGTTAAAACACGGGTTGCTTTAAGGAAGAGTGTCTGGACCAGCTATATTACATACAATAAAACTACATCGCTAAGCCAGCAGGGGGACCTAAGCTCTTGCTTTAACTACAGATGGATCACCTCACTGTCAATTTCAGTAAAGATTTTCAACCGCTTGCTGCTCAACAGAATGAGAAAATGATGGTGACCCCATTTTGCGCGACCAGCAACCCTTCTTCCGCACCCTAAGGTCGTGTGCGGACCAGATTAAAACACTGCATATTTACGCAGTAGTAAAATCTTTATATATCAACTTTGTGGACCACAACAAAGCCTTTGACAGAGTGGTTAAGCAAACCGTCTGGAGACTGTTTAGGCATTATGTAGTACCGCAGAAGCTCTTTTTTTTATTTGTGCACGCATCATGACCATTTTTGGTATATAGATAAAATAAGCAAGTCTGAGTAAGCATACCTTAAAAAAATCATTTCTGATGGTTGTGATGGGAATGGCGGCCATTTTGGATTTTTTAATTAACGATTTACCATGCAATACAAAATGTATCAACTTGATTATTTATCAAGATAATGTATTGCAATTTGGCGGAAAATATTTATAAGCTATATCTTTATAAAATTTGTGGATGAAATGTGGTTGAATTGATAAATAAAATTTATATGAATTTTTTAGTAGGACATATGAAACAAAATAATTTAATTGCAATTTTTTTAAATTAAAATTTAATTTAAGGAAAACTATAACTCATATCGAAAATTCATCCTGTAACTATGATTATTAACATGTAATAAATGTATGTATATTAATTCATAAAGATTGGTTCATAAATAAGGAAGTTAATACAAAAAGAAGAAGAAAAAGTAGTAATTTGAGAAAAACCGGAAAAACTGACAATTTTAGGGAAAAAATAATTTGGGAGTAAAAATGAAAAATGCAATTTTCTCATCCATTTCTTAATTGTTTGTTGTAAGATTTTCCCCCCACAAAGACAAGATATTAACCTTTAATTTGATGTATATTAATATATAATTAAACTCATTTTTTATATTACTGTAGTATAAATATGTTTAAAAAATAATAAAAAAAGTATGATGTATACCTATTACAAATGCAATTTTTACATTTAAATAATGTTACTAAAATTTCCGAACTTTATGTTTTAGATCCAGGAATAGTTAAAGTATACAACTAAGGCAAAAACTTAAATATTGAAATTTTCTGGCATTTAGCTCAATTTCACTGCCGTCCCTACCCAGTTATCGCACTTGTATACAATTTATTTTTATCTGCCTGGTGTGTAGATGAACGGATGAGAGAGCAGTTAAATGTTTCTGCACAAAGACATGTCGTTCTAACACTTAAACTACTAAAATATATTTCACTAGTTCAATGATTAAATAATCACTTAATGATGAAATGTATAGATGAAAAATGCAAACAATTAAATTAAATGTACAACGTTAACAATTATAAAACTGTTCTGTAAACATTATGAATATTACAAAAAAAAATTATAACAGATATATCATTAAAATGTATGCATTTTCCGAATTGAACGTCTTTTTTTTTTCTTTGTATTTCCTACCAGGTTACCTGTAATTGTTCATAGGCGTATTCTTAATGACCCTAAACGGTAATGCCTGCATCACGTTAAGCTAGTTAATTGGTAAATTGGCGGGGAGCAAGAAAAAAAGTATAGTGTTTGAAGCGCAGGTGGCTTGGAGATGGCGTGCCTTGACTAGCCATCAAGACGTGACATAACACACAACTACACTGCTAGCCTTTAATATTATGGCGAAAATGTTACTTCTGAAATGTTAAAGTATTCCAAAACATTTTAGTAATTTATTTATTCTTTTTCAAACTAGTATTATCAAAATAAAAGTGCATACATTTAAATAAACGCGGTTTTGAACCGTTTATATAAATATAGTTAAACTTATAATACAACACACACTCTTTTAATGTCTTTTATATAGATAAGAAATATGAAAACCTTCTTACTTCCCCCTGTGTAATTGTGATAATATCCGCTTGACATGAGTTTCTCGGCTGAATAAAACAAACAAAAAAATAGTGTAAGGGGACAAACTATTAGTCCAAACAAAAATAACCAAGTATAAATCATTGATTTCTGAGGCAATAGTCAACAAGCAGCTTGATGAGGCGAATCCCCATGACAAGCTGTTGTTGTTGTTTTTTTTAACTTTACTAATGTAATAACAATTTTTTGTTTTTTTTATTATTAGATCATTGGGATGTGGAACATTGGAGAAATTCATGCACTAGGAGTTAAAAAACATACATCTTTACGGTAGCATTTCTTATAGCGTCTCAAATCACGATTCTACAGTAGAGTACTAATCATGTAATCCAGATAGGGAAAAAAAGGATCACTTTATTTTGTTCTGATTCAGAGATTAAAGCTAAAGGCTAAGTCACACTATATTCAAGGAATGACGTTTTCACTGGAATCATTATTCAGCGAATCACTAGAATTTGTTTCAGAGCAAATCGGAAATACGCTGTTTTACAATCAGCCATGCCACACGTAAAACAAGATTCAAAGAAAATCACAACGCGCAATTTTATTTTCAAAAGAATCAAGAAAGGGTCGAGAGTGACTGTTCTTGACGCGCCATTTTTTGTTCAAGAATCATGAATTTTAGCAGTGACGACGAAGTAAACTTGGTCTGTGCTGCTGCGTCTGTTCTACTTAAAACACACATACAACGAAAACGAAAATGGTGGGTGAAACCTTGGATCGAAAGAAGAACGATCTATGGAGCATACCATGCTCTTTTAAGCAAACTGGAAGACGAAGCTGCCATCTTTTTTTTTGTTTTTTTAACTAAGCTAATTATCAGATGATCTAGTTTGCGCTTCTCAATGGCTGACACAGATTGAATCACGAATCATGATTCCAAATTTTAGAACATGGTCTAAATCTGTGAATCTTTGCAAATCACTACTGAAACTGATTCTGGTGAATCAAGTTTCGCGCTATGCCACATTTGAAACGGAGATAATCATCGTGATTTTTTAATTGAATCGCAGCGAATCACTGATTTTGTTTATAGTCTGGCTAAGCCTTTAATTTTGTGTTATATGATTATACATAGAAGTGACTGAATCTTCGCTGTGTTTTAATACTTATTCTGGAGGGAACTGACTCTGTTGCTGCTGTTCTGAACTTTTTATGGAGATAACTGAATCTTCTTAGGAAATGCAGAACTTTGTTTGGACGGAACTGAATTTCATGCTTTAAATCAGTACAGAAAAGGATAACATAATCCTTTTGTACATCACAACTTCAAATTGATGGAACTTGATTTGTTGCTGCAAGTTGATACGTTATGTAGAGAGATGATTATTTTTCTGCACTTATGAGCTAGAGTTAATAAATGTTCTGTTTTATAAAAACATTCTATACAGCTTCTAGTCATGATTCATGAAAAATGACACCAGAAGATTGTCCATTATAATAGCAAAAAAAAAAATACAAACAACCTGCAGTTCGTATGTAATCTGATGATTTTGTATACTTTCCTTGAACTTATTTCTATATAGTTTTTTTTTTTTTAAATGAATTATATATGTAAATCATTTTAAATTACCGTTTCCAAATCTGTATTAACTTTCCTGCAGCAGTGTGTTCTCTATGAAATATAAATAAAAAATTGTATAAAAACATTTACTGTAAGTCTTTCAAGTAGCATATGTATATATGTATATAAATATATATATACATATGTATACATATATATACATATATATATATATATATATATATATATATATATATATATCAAATATCAGAAGAAAGATACTCTAATAATTAATAGTCTAATTGGTATTGTTTCAGGCTCATTGTAAGCGTATGAATAAAAGCTTATATTTTTATTTGTTTACATATAATTTTCTATGTATTGCAGGATGTGTTGGAAACATAACAATATATGTGTTGCAGGGTGTGTTGGAGACTAAACAATCTATGTCTTGCAGGGTGTGTTGGAGACTAAACAATCTATGTGTTGCAGGGTGTTGGAGACTAAAGAGTCTATGTGTGGCAGGGTGTGTGGAAACTAAATAATGTATGTGTTGCAATAATCTCAAATTGTAGAAGTTCTTTCAGTCTAACAAATGTTGCCATATTTACACCTGTTCTCGTGTGCTTGAAATCGGACAGAGTGTGTAAACCATTTGTCAAACGCATGTGGACAGACCTATACAAATCCATTGTCTCATTGCATGAGAATGGCCTATTTTGGCAAAGATCTTAGTTCGCAGAGCGTTCTTTAATACCCCATTGGGAGCTAATATGGTAATGGTAATGGTAATTTATATAGCGCTTCTATCCATGCTATTTTAGCATGCTCAGTGCGCTCTAGAAGACTATTAATCTGTGAGAGGTTTTTCTGCTGCCGGTTAAGCGCATGTGATAACAACTCAATATTAACGTCATCTAGTCGCAAAACTCCTGTAGGGCGACAGGGATCTGCCGGTGGCGGGGGTCGAACCCGCGACGTGTCAAGTGGCTTTTTGTTGACAGTCTGGTGAGCTAACCGCTAGGCCAGCCGGCTTCACATAATATTCGTAGCTAGACTCAAACTCTCAATAACTGTACAAAGAAAAGACTTTCAAAATATAAATTTAGGACTAAAGGCTAATGATCACATTCCCAATAATTTAAACATTTTTTCAATTTTTATGAAAACATCATATTTTCTAAATCCAATTTGATCATGTAGGGTAAAAGTAAAAATCCATTTCTAACTAATCTGATCAAAAGAGCAAATAAAGCATTGTTTGCAAGTTTTGATGATATGGCTAGCACAATGTCTATTAGTCTTAAATGCCAAATAAACTTACATTAAATAAGTTCCTTTTGCATCCGAGGACTAGGCTGTAAACATACAATGAATGTTATTATAACTATCTTAGTTCTCTTTAAAGCATTCTTTACAAGTATAGACATGTGTACTAAGCACTAATAATAATTAATTAATAATTAATAATAAATAGAGTAGCATCATTGACACTAATTACTAAAATGACTTAGGTATACAAACACTAAGCTTGCTTAACAAAAGAATAAGCCCATACAGAAAAGTTGAATTAGTGCAACAGACACAATAAATTAATGTCTGTTATCTATAGAGCTTCTCTCTATTATTTAGCACAAATTCACATAATAGTTTTTGTTCGTCTCTGTTTAAATGAACGCAGAATAGAAAAAAACGATCTGGAGAGTGTTATACAGAAAATAAATAAAAAACTCCTTACAATCCTAGTAGTGCTACTCCAACTAAAGTTGCTGTACTTGTAATAATTAGAATATAAAGTGATGTAAATGTTTCCTTTTCATCCCTAATTCCTGTAATGTAATATAAAAAATACAATAGAAAAAGTATTTCAAATCAATTAGTGCTATGCATGACTGTCATAACCACTAATAACATATTAATAATTAGATGCGTCATTGTAACCTACCTATTTGACACGTGTAAACTTTCTCCAATCTTTGATTTCCACAGACAGTAGAACTTCTCATTGACAGCGTGGTACTAGAGTCTTCTTCAAACACTCTCTGGTATGATATAGTATTGGAATTGGTGATAGGCTTCAATATATCGTCAAAACTGAGTTCCAACCAGCATGAACCCCAATAGCTTTGACATTGGGCTTCAAGTACTAAATTATCGCCGTGAAGTGTTTTGTTACAGTTTTCATCCACTGGTTGACCATTTATAGTCATGTTAGTTGTAAGGACAGTACTTTTATCTATAAGATAAGTATAATACATATTATTTGACATCATGTTTTTTTTTTTTAATATTCATTCTACAGTTCACAAATAAAAAATAAAAAAGTATTCGGTTAGTACAATGATATATTGAAGTCGATCGTTAAAATTATATAAATAAATTCCCCACCAATTTTTTTTAGATGGATTAAGTATTATTAATGTGCATCAATCTTTACTTATCTTAGAAAAAAAAGATTAAAATTAAAAAAAAGCAACATATACTGATAAAAGTATTCGCATGATGTCAATTTGAACACGCATAATGGAAAATATATTGAAATTTCAATGGGAAACCCTTATGCGCTACCATCCACGAAATGCAGCTCTTTAATTGATAGGGGAAGCAACAATAGAAACAAGTTATTTTTTAATGAAAATATGATAATCTGATTAGATTAGTATATTTCAAAAGATGTGTAGGTACTATTTTAGGTCTTTTTTTAAAACATAACACTGTTGTGCAGTACCCAGCAGTACCAGCATTAGTTAAATTCTAGTGTAAGACATTTGATTAATTACAATTTCTTTGCATGTAAAATTGTGCATATACATGTAGTTATTTCTTTATACATGTAGTTATTTCTTCACCTTGAAAAGGAGGAATTATTTTCTCTACTTCAAGTATTGTGTAATTTGTTGTGAGAATCTGAGCTTTGATTTGGCTGTTGTTGTGCCTGCTGTCGGCCATTATGTTGTAAACGAAATAGTACACATTCTTCTTATCAGACATTTTACAGTAACATTCATCAGCACTAGAATTGAGTCTACAATCATTGCTAGTATCAATTAAACAGATCTGTAATAAAAAAAAAAAAACCATTTTGGTTTAAAAAGTAAACATTTTTATTAAAACGTATTAGGGCTTTTAAATGTAAGTTATTTATATAGAAAATAATGTATTTTTTTATAATGAATTTAAAATTATTTAAAATATTGAGATTATTAGGCTAACTTAGAAATTTTAAAAGTTAAAGTAAATCATAACTATACAAGCTCTCAGACTCCTTTTATGTAAAGACAGGAGTGAAACAGGGATGCTCCCTAAAACCCAACCTTTTAGCTCTTGCAATAGACTGGATACTTCATCAGACCACACAGGGCAAGCGACAAGGAATTCAATGGTCTCTCTCCTCAATACTAGAAGACATTGACTACGCAGACGACATAGCCCTTCTATCCAGCAGACATCAAGACATTCAAAAAAAGACAAGCAGTCTGAATGAGATAGCCAGCACCATAGGATTTAGGGTAAACAGATAGAAAACAAAGATAATGAGAAACAATAAGACTATCAACACCCCTGTCACAATGGACGAGAAAGAAATAGAGGATGTTAAGGAATTTACCTACCTAGGCAGTAAAATGACAACAAATGGCGACTGTGATCTGGAAATCAACAGCAGAATCAGTAAGGCAAAACAGGCCTTTGCACTGCTCAGGCCCATATGGAAGACGTCGAGCCTTGGCCTCCAAACAAAAATAAGGACATTTAAGAGCAATGTCCTCGGCGTCCTGCTGTATGGGTCGGAGTGCTGGAAAACCACAAATACCATAGAAAGGAAAGTAGAGGTGTTTCAGACACAAAGCCTTCGCCGCATCCTCAAGATCTTCTGGCCAAACAATCTACGTGAGAAAACATGAGTAATCCCTTTAGCAGAGAGCATCTCAGCAAGGATATGGAGATAGATAGGACACGTCTGCAGAATGTCAGCTGGCTCCCGCCCCAAGATAGCCCTGAGATGGACCCTCAGGGGAAAAGATCGAAAGCAGACCAAAGGAAATTTGGAGAAAGTTGGCGGAAAGGGACCTAAAGGCTTCAGGCCTGAACTTTGAGACAGCACCTCGAGTTGCAACAGATCGAGACAAATGGAGATCATTGGCTTCCGCCTCAAGTGCCAGCCGGCACTTAGAGGACTAAGAGAGAGAGAGAGAGAGATACAATTTATTTCTAAAATGTTATTTTCACTGTCACGTAATCAATTATTATTTCTCTATTTTTTGTCTACACTATTTTTTGCATGAACATACAAGTTTACTTAAAAGTGTTAATTATTCTTTTGATACCTATCTAGTTAAAAAAGACTGACAGTGGCTAGTTATCGTTAGTGTAAAGCTCATATTTTTTCCAAAACATTTAGGTGCCCGCCAGACCTACACAAACTTAACGACAGTCTCCAGATCAAAGAAAAAAAATTAGTTTTAACCTAGGTGTGAGCCAGACTTCTTTAGAATTATACTAATGTGCCGCTTGACCAATGTGCTACATAATATCTTATATTTGATATATTGCAGACGGCTTTTTAAATCTATACATTATTTAGCTTAATCAATAGACCTATCTGTGGTTTATAAGTCAGTATCAAGAGACTAGACTTTAAACCTCACTCACCGGAGGAATCGAGACTAATCTCTTAGGATTCGGAGGACAAACACACTTGTACTACGTAGCACAGCCAGGTTCCCATAAAGGGATGGTGCAAACTGTTGACCATTCCCATCTACTCTTTCCTCCTGCAATGCAGGGCAGTCTTAAAGCAAATGCTCAACCGTCTCTTCTGCTTCAAAGCAGTGTCGGCACCGCGAATCGAAATTGGGCCTAAATCGTCCGAAATAGGCACCAATAGGGCAGTGCCCTGTACGGAACTGGTCTATCGTAGCCTGTTCTCTCCTGCGGAGCTTCCACCACGGATCAGCTCGATTTGGCCGTTTTAGTTGCTGCCACACACCTCGACTTTTGTCAGACTCGTCCCAATTCTTCCACCACTGTCTTGTCTCCCACTCACGAATTGATCTGCGGGCACTCGCGAAGGTGGACAAACCCTCCTGAGTAGGTCTCAGGGATCCCATCTTGGCCAGAGCATCCACTATCTCATTGCCAGCGACTCCTGCATGACCTGGAATCCACTGCAAAATGACCTTCACCTCATACCTGAGGATCAAGTCGGAAATAGCAGCTAATAGTTGGACAAGCAGATCGGGCCATGTTCCCAAGCCGTCGATGGCTTGGAGTACTGAAAGCGCATCAGTGAAGATAACCACATCAGCACGAGCAGCTGGTGTGTCTTCGAACGTTTTCCCAATTGCCACAGCAGCGATTCTGATGGCTTCCATCTCCGCATCAAAGATGCAGACTGTTCCACACGGCCCACTTAGCTCAGCCCGTTTTTCTTCTGCCTTCGGGTACGACACAAGAGCACCATACCCAGAACGCCCTTCGGTCCCACTGAACGCGCTCCCATCAGTGTATGCCTCAACGAATCCCGAGTATGCACGTACCGTCCTTAGAGCAGCTGCGCGCCTCTCAGTCAGGCAAGCGCTGGGTCCGACTGCTTCCATCAGGTTCGTCCGTATCTCTGGCAGGTTGAAAGATAGGTGAGGAGAAGGTTCCACTCCCGTCCGCAGGGGCATGCGATCGACCGGGAGTTCGATCTCTGCGCTGAGCTTCAGTGCATGGTGCATGAAGGACTGCATTGAGATCCGTGCTCTTCCCACCCAGGAATCCACGAGCATCCTGAGGGGGGAAACTTTCCTCCAACCGTTTGTACCGCTCGTATGCAGTAATAACGGCCCTTTTCCTTCTCCCATTCAGAGGCGGCACGTTTGCCATGATTTCAACAGCCGATGTTGGGGCGGTTCGGAACGTTCCACATATTAGTCTGAGGGCTTGATTCTGTACAGAGTCCAACGTCTTCAAAGCAGTATCAGACGCATAGACTTGCACCGGGAGGCTGTAATCGATCTGAGATCTTACCGCTCCTAGGTAAAGATTTCTCAACACACTCGCCTTCGCACCCCAGCCAGTACTGGCCAGTCACTTTACAATGTTCAGCTTAGAAGAAGCTTTCTCTTGGACTAACCTCACATGGTCATACATCGTTAGCTTTCAGTCCAGTGTCACTCCGAGATAGACCGGCTTCTGGTCGCATGCCAGAGCGCGGCCGTCAATGTTCAGCTCGATCGGCTCTTTGAGGATATCGATTCCAAGGGTAAAGAGCGAATAAACTGTTTTTAGGCAGTTTACCTCCATACCCCACAGCTTGGCGTAACAGGCTACTGCGTTCAAATCCTGCTGAAGGGTCCGCTGTAGAGCATGCGCGTCCCTCCCGGTTGACCAGACCACAAGATCGTCTGCGAAAAGCAGCGACGAGCTTCCCAGATAGTTCGGCAGGTCGTTGATGAAAGCTAGGAACAGTGTACAGGACAGTGCTGAGCCCTGGGGCAACCCTTGCTCCAGGACGCGCTTCCGAGAAACCGCTTTCCCGTAACGTGTTGCAACTGTTCTTCGGGTTAGAAACCCCTTTATCCAATTGTACATGTTAGAGGTTATTCCTAGCCTCTGTAGCTTCAACAACAACCCCGGCCGCCAGACCTTGTCATAGGCCTGTTTAAAATCCAGGAATACTGCTAGTGTAGACTCTTTCCGCTGAAACCCGTCAGCCATTTTCTGGACCAAGAGCGTCACCTGATCCATCGAGCTTCTTCCACTACGGAAGCCTGCTTGAATGGGGGCAACCAGTCCATTATCCTCTAAAAACCTCACAAGCCTCCTATTGATTAATCTCTCAGCTACCTTCCCTACACACGATGTTAGGGAAATCGGTCGGTAGCTTTCGGCCTGACCCGGGTCTTTACTCCTCTTCAAGATGGGTACCACCAAGGCCTCTCTCCACTGTTTCGGTAGGACACCTTCAGACCATGATCGGTTTACGAGCTCCAAGAGTTTGCCCTTGCCAACAGCCCCAATGTGAGTGATCAGCTCTTTGCTAATCCCATCCAGCCCTGGGACCTTCTTCGCTTTGCACCGTCTCAAAACATAATCCAGTTCTTGCCGAGTAAAGGGCACCGTGAATTTGCTAACCTCACCCTCTCCCGTCATGTGGCGTTCGTTTGCCTTCCGGACTTTATCTAGCCCAGCAGACACACTCGTTCTTCCACCCAGTTTTCCGACACTTACGAATTGTCGGTTGAGCATCTCAGCCCGCCTGGTATCCGATACCATGGGCCCTGCCCATGCTCTTGACTCTTGACAACGAAGCTGGTGCTCTGCTAGCTACCTCAGCTCGCTCAAGGTGGTTGATTAGGTTCCATGCCTGCCGGCTTTCGGCAAGGTCCAATCCAGCACAAATCGACAACTTTGCCTCCGCGATAGCCCCTTTCACTTCCGCCGGTAAACGGTTGTACTCTCGACGGCTCTCGGCCGTCTTCCACCTGCTCGCGAGCTTGCGAGCAGCCCTCCTTTTGCGGACCAACTCTCCTAGGGCTTTTGTCCAAAACGGTCTGAACTTGCGCTTCTCATGTGACCTTGGTATCGTCTTTCTGGCAACCCCTAGTATGGCTTTAACCATCGTACCATACACTGAGTCGATAGACCCAGTCTCGATAAGCACTTCTTCAAGAGCACGATCGGTGCGCGCTCTATACTCGTCCCAGTATCAAGAGAAGATTCTGCCATTACTTTTTTTTTTTTTTTTAAACATTAAAAAAGTAGTCTAATGTACGTGAATTTTTTAAGTATGTTACTTACTTTTTGAGTCTGTGGAGTATTGTAATATATATAATATAAAAGGATGGTACTTGTCCAATCGTTTGGGATTAACGCTTCTCCATTGACAACAATTGTTCTACTAGTGTCTTGAATGTTATCGATGCATGGACGAGGTTCTTCCACAAGTATGTCCAAAATTTTCACATGTTGGCAATTGATTGCTGGAAATATCATAGACAAGGTTCTTTGTATAATTGTAAGATTATGTCAACAATAGTTAATGCCAAAATAATGGGGTGTTTTATATTGTCTAGTGTGTGATTATATTGAATGACATGTTAAACGAATTCTTAACGATGCAAGTAGCCTACTACTAAATTAAAATAAACTTTCGGATCAATACAGTCATATCCTACTTTCGTATGAATTAACCATATCAGAGATTATATGAACTGGCAGATTCTGAATATGAACATTTATTGTTATTATTTATTGTTAAAAAGAATATTCTTTTTTAACATATTTTAAAAAAATATGTACTAAATTCACTAACAATTTCCCCTGGTATTTGGTAAATATTAGTAACGCAAAATTTCAGTCCCCCCCCCCCCTCTGGACAAAATTTCTGACATGGTCCTTGGTGGAGATTTATCATGAATGTTTTTATAGAGCATAATCGAAACTTTGAATGTTAACATAAGTGTTATAGATAGCCAGTGGAATTTATTCAGACAGGTTGTGAGTTTCTTTCATTGGTTATAAACCAGTTTCAAGCTATGTTTTGGACCCTTCGTAGTCTTTTTTTTTTCAAATCACACTCTGGCAGTTCTAAGTACACACAAATGTTGCAATCAATTTTAGAATTAACATGGATTTATATATTTTTAACAACACGCCCAAAAACCCGAGATAATTGACTCTTAAAGTTGAGCGTGAGAAACATGTTTGGACAGACTTAAATCCTTGCAGTCGAGGGACAGTTTAAATGGGAATGGTAATTAACTAAGAAGTTTTGCTTGGACTGGCGATATATATAGAAGTTGAAGGCAAGTTGAAATTCTTGACCCTGGGAAACAGTCCAAGAGGGGTTAAATAACCATTGATAAATGGGCGTCTAGTAGTATACATTTCTGGCATGGGACAAGATGTTTCTGGCAAGTCTGAGAAAGTAAAAATTTGGGAGGATAAATAGTCAGACAAGCGAAAGCTAGAGAAGAGGGAGAAGACAGTAGCTAAGCAGAGACAGTCGCTAGATATACAGAGTAGAAGTAGGTCTCACATACACAGTTGACAGTTCGGAGTTACTTAATAGTGAGCATTTGAGTTAGCCGACTACAGTGTACTCGAACGACACTCATCTACCTCTTTTTGTATACATTGGATGTATGTAACCTTTGATATACATATAGAAACTTCTTGTCAATAAACTTTGTAGAACTGTTGCATTTTGTCAATCCTTTTTGCTGAGATATCTACAAATATAAATAGGTTTGAAAGTCGTCTCTCTTCATATCCTAAGACATCGACCTCACAAAAGCCTGATAAGTGTACGCACAATCTGCACATAATCAGAGCCGCGCCTTCAGCGTGTGACAACAGTTTCCTTAGACAAACTGATATATTATCAAGTCTAGTAATAGTGTCTCACATGGCTCTTTCGTTACAACGTTTCTAATACTTATTTTTCTCTGCATATTTCACATTGCAGATTTATTTAAGTTTTTTAGTTGATCTTAAAGGGCTAGATTTTCATATAAATATACTCGGATATAGTTCATCTGAGTTTTTTTATAAATGTTATCATTGTTAACAAGTAGCAAATTCGGAAGACATTTTTAATGAGTTGTTTTGCTCTGAACAAACTGAAATCAGTTTTTGATGAATTCCTTTTTAGTATATTGCCATCCATCCAATTTTGTATTTGTCTTGCACATTTTTCAAGTGTTAGCAGGTTAAATTGTTACATGATCGTCGACATATCCATCTAGATTTTATTTGTTCGCAATTAATTTTTGAATTTTGGAAGTATTTAGAACATATAGCAATGGCCCAGAACAAGAGCTCTGCGGGACTGAAAACGCCTTTTTTTCAGATTAAGCTACTCCAACATTAGTTCTTTGTTTTAAGTAGATTTCAATCCAGTTCAGAACTCTGTCTTCCAATGCCGAAATTAGCTTCGAGTACAGATAATAAAATGACGTGATCCATTGTATCAAAAGCTGTATTTAGGTGTATAGCCATCAATGCAGTTTACATTCTGATATTCCATAGCCTATAGACGGTCATTAATTAATTTCAGAGTTTGAGTTTCTCAACTATAGTGTGGTCTATTCGATGATTGATAACCCTGAATTATATCATTTTTATTGCAGTGTAGTTTCATAAACTTTTGAAAAAAAGGAAAGTCAAGTTACAGGTGTGTAGTCGTTAGCTCAGCCCAGCTTTCTTATGGTCACCGATGATTGCCCTTTTCCAGTATGTTGTAAAGGTTCCTTGTTCTATCTCCGGCATCCTTCCGTCTCGCGAGACGATGGTGCATCATCGTGGGTTGAGCTTGCATTGTCTTGTATGGCTGAGCAGACCTATCCTTGAATGGCAGTCTTAATCACAGCCTTTACACGCGTGTTCTGTGGTTTCTATTTTCTTTGCCTTTCTCCTAGCTCTATTTTCCACGGTCTTCTCCAACCTGCATTCCTCTGCTAGTTTTACCCCATCCCTGACAGCAGTGCGCCAGGTAGATCGATTATCTGCTTTCCACTCCCAGTCATGTGTGTTTATGCTGGCTGCTTTCATGTCCCTCTGGCAGACATCTTTGTATCGGAGGCGTGGGCGACCTGTTTTTCTCTTTCAAGATGCCAATTCGCTATATAGAAGATCCTTAGGAATTCTACCTGGACTCATTCTTTTTACATGTCCGAGCCATCTTAGGCGTCTTTCACTAAGGACTAAGAACATGCTTTGGGCTATGGCACCCGTCAGTACATTACTTTTGGAATCTTTGTCCTGCCATTTAATGCCAAAATGCGACGCAGGCACTTCAGGTGAAAGCTATTTAGCTTACGCTCATGGGACGTGTAGGTGGTCCATAATTCACTTCCATAGAGCAGCGTGCTGATGACACAGGCCTGGTAGACACACAGTTTGGTCATCTCTGTCAGCTTAGAATTTTCCCAAACCCGTTTACTAAGTTTAACCATTGTGGCAGCTGCCTTGTCGATTCAACTATTTAATTCATACCCTATGGACAATGAGCTGGAAACCTTCGACCACAAGTAAGTGAAGCTGTCCACAACCTCCAAGTTTTTGTTTTCTATGATAATGGTAGGAGGCGATCATGTGTCTTGGGCAATGATATGTGTCTTCTTTGTGCTCATCTGCAGGCTGAACTCTTTGAAGGCGTTGGCTAAGCTTAACAGAAGATGTTGTAGGCCTGTATCTGTTTGTGATATCAGGAACGCATCATCAGCAAAAAGCAGCACGCGAATTAGGACCTCTGTCGTTTTGGTTTTGGCTCGAAGATGGGCAGTGTTGAAGAGTCCTCCATCAGCTCTAGTGTGTAACCAGATTCCATCTCTGCTATCCTTAAAGGCGTATCGGAGCAGTGCGGAGAAAAATATTGCGAACGTAGTTGGTGCAAGTACGCATCCTTGGTTTACTCCGCTGCTATCCTCTGTAGTCTTCGGGTGTGGCTCCGTTGAAGTGCACTGTGCCCTGCATGTTATCATGGAACTGTCTGATGATGACGATTAGGTGTGGGGGACAGCCAATTCGTTCCAGGATTTAGAGCAGCCCACTGCGTCTGACTAAATCAAATGATTTTGTCAGGTATATGAAGGCAATGTAGAGTTGCATCTGCTACTTTCTGTATTTTTCCTGCAGATGCCGTATGGAAAACCACATTGTGACTTTGGATAATCTCGAGAGGCTAATCTCTGCAAACGTGTGAGAGTGACGCGGGCAAAAGCCTTTCCTACGATACTGAGAAGCGAGATGCCGCGATAGTTATGTATTCGCTTCTATCGCCCTTATTCTTATAAAGCGTCACTATGTTTGAGTCCTTCAAGTCCTGCGGGGGGGATGTATCCCTGTTCCCATCAGAGGGCTAGCAAGGACATGAGTAATTGGTAATGGTAATTTATATAGCGCTTCTATCCATGCTATTTTAGCATGCTCAGTGCGCACTAGAAGACTATTAATCTGTGAGAGATTTCACTGCTGCCGGTTAAGCTCATGTGATAACAACTCAATATTAACGTCATCTAGTCCCAAAACTCCTGTAGGGCGACAGGGATCTGCCGGTGGCGGGGCTTGAACCCGCGACGTGTCAAGTGGTTTTTTGTTTGACAGTCTGGTGAGCTAACCGCTAGGCCAGCTGGAGTATCACTGTCCTACTATTTTTCAGAGATTCTGGAGGTATTCCATCATTCCTTTTTCACGGGCTAGGCAGTCGATGGCTTTGCTTAGCTTTTCCTGTGTGGGTAGGGCTTATAATATATGTATAAAGTACAGTGTGTTTGTGTGGTCTCATATCCCCATTGCTTAATTTAAAGACACTTGAACTTAATGTCTCATATGTTACTTTTGCGATCTCGCTTTCGGCAGGTGTCCACCCTAACTGAGAGGTTAACGTATCCGACTGCCCTAATGTGACCTGGGTTCGATTGATTCCACTGTTACGTTCTAGATTCATCTAGACCTCTGGATTGGAAATCCTAATAAATAAAGAAGAACCAGACATAATTGCAGGTTCCGAAACATGGCTTAGCCCAGATATTTACAACACAGAGATATTCAATAATAATTATGAAATTTTTAGGAAAGATAGGTCAGACAGGCATGGTGGAGTCTTACTAGCCATAAAATCTACTCTAATAGCTGAAGAAATTAAAGTAGAATCTAAAAATAACATAGAGTCAGTCTTTTGTAAAATAAGTAGACCTAATTCTAAACCACTAATTGTAGGCAGTGTTTATAGACCACCAAACTCAACATCAGAGTACATGACTGATCTATGTAATCCTATGACAAGTATTGAAGCTAAATATAAAAATGCTATAATTTGGATAATGGGAGACTTCAACCTCCCTGATATAAATTGGAATAGCTACTCTATAGAAAAACACCAAAACATAAAAGAAATAAATGAAATGTTTATCAATACCATCCAAAATCTAAACTTAAATCAAATTAATAAAAAACCAACAAGAAACCATAATATACTAGATTTATTCTTAACTAACAGACCAGGACTAGTAGTAGATTATGAAATAATTCCTGGACTTTCAGATCATGATATTGTCAGAGTAAATAACAAAATAAAACCCCAAATAAACAAGAAACCTAAAAGAATAATTTACCTCTGGAATAAATGTAACACAACAGAGCTACATCAAGCAGCAATAAAATTCCAAACAAATTTTCTTACTAAATACAATATAAATAGTCCAGTTGAAGATATTTGGCAATTCATAAAAACCAACTTAAAAGCAATAATGGCTGATTCTGTGCCAACAAAACAAACATCAAATAAAATTAACAAATGTTGGTTTAACACTAAACTAAAGAAACTGTGTAGACAAAAAGAAAATCTATTCAAAAAGTTTAAGGCAACTAATTCAATTAGACTACATAAAAAATACCTAAAAATTAAACATTTAACTCAGAAACTAAGCAGACAGCTGCAAAATGAATATGTAAACAATGTAATTTCTAAAGATAATAATAAAAACTTATGGTCCTACATTAAATCAAGAAAAATGGACACTACAGGCATAGCTCCACTAAAAGGCAAAAACAATGAAACTTATAATGATAATGAAACCAAAGCTAATATCCTTAACACACACTTTGCATCATCTTTCTCAAATCCAGGTGACAAAGAAATCTTCATAAATTTAAACAAACTAGAAGAGATAGGACATATAAATGTAGATGAAAAAGGCATTAAACAACTCCTAACCAACTTAAAAGCAAACAAAGCTTCTGGTCCAGATGAAATACCAGCAAGACTGCTTAAAGAACTAACCAATGAAATATCTCCAATCTTTAAAATACTTTTTCAGGCCTCTCTAAACCAGGGCAAAGTGCCCAGAGATTGGAAATTAGCTAATGTAACCCCCCTTTTCAAAAAAGGAGATAAATCTGACCCCGGTAATTAAAGACCTGTTTCTCTAACCAGCATAACATGTAAATTACTTGAACATATTATATATAGTAGTATAGTAAATCATCTAGACAAACTTAATGCACTGTGCCCACACCAACATGGCTTTAGGAAAAATAGATCATGTGAGACTCAATTAATAGGCCTAATAGATGACTTGTCAAAGGGATTAGATAATAACAACCAAATTGATGCTATATTACTAGATTTTTCAAAAGCATTTGATAAAGTTCATCATTCTAGTCTACTAAAAAAACTTAAATATTTTGGCATCTCTGGTCCCTTACATCAGTGGATTCAGGACTTTCTTATAGGCAGAGAACAAACAGTGATAGTAAATGGCTCTAAGTCATCACCAATAACTGTAAACTCAGGAGTTCCACAAGGAACTGTTCTAGGACCCTACTATTTCTAATTTATATTAATGATCTGCCAAATTGCATCAACACTGGAACAAAAGTAAGATTATTTGCTGATGATTGCATAATTTATAGAATAATAAAGACAGGAAAAGATAGTGAACTCCTACAAAAAGACCTAGATGAACTACAAAAATGGGAATCAAACTGGAGTATGTCTTTTCACCCAGACAAATGCCAACTAATAAGGGTATCCAAGAAAAAGAAACAAATAATAGCAAACTACTTCATTCATGGTAAAGAACTAACTCAAACTAACAATGCTAAGTATCTAGGAGTAATAATAAATGATAAGTTATCTTGGAACCCTCATATTGATGAAGTAATTAAAAAATCAAACAAAACTTTAGGATTCATAAAAAGGAACTTTTACAAATGTAATAAGAACATAAAACTAAAATGCTATCTCACATTAGTTAGGCCTATACTAGAATATGCAGCATCTGTATGGGACCCATCAACTAAAGAAAACATTAAAAAATTAGAACAAATTCAAAAAATAGCTGCAAGGTTCATAACTAGCGAATATTCCCAATTAACAAGAGTAACACCATTAGTCAAATCATTAAACCTAGAAACACTAGAAGACAGAAGGGCAAAGAGTAAAGTAGTAATAATACATAAGGCATTAAACTCTAATTTAGAAATACAACACAATAACAACCTGTTGCAAGTCTCAGATAAACATAAAGATAAAAACACTTTCCTTGTCCCTTATGCGAGAACAAATGCATATAAGTACTCTTTCTTCCCCAGTGACATTCGGGCATGGAATGGGTTGCCTGAACAAACCAGGAAAACCAGTAACTTAACATCATTTAGAACATCAATAAAAATGCAAGACTAGACTCGGCCCACGGATGAGCGTAGACGCAATAATCTTCTTTATAGAAGGAGCGTCTGTAATGTATAAGATAAGAAGATAAGATAAGATTGAGTCAAGCCCTTCCCTTTTTTATTTTAATTTTTTATACGTTAACTGGTGTGCGTTACTCTCCCTACCGATATTTACCCTGCACCCAGTATACTTGTAGGCTGGCTGGATGGTCAAGCTTGAGCGCACCTCTAAGAAAGTTTATTTTTAAATTGTTCCTTTCTTCTGACTTGTGGTCAGTTCTGTTTTTTTTTTTTCTCGAATCTATTGATTATCCAAAATGTTGCTATTTTTGGTAGTGAGGCTGTAATGTTCTAGAGCAGTCAGTATCTCAATTTAGACTATAGACTATTTAAGATGAACAATTCAATATTTAGTTTTCTTCGTACGCTTCAGTTTTTTTGTTTACACTACGCTGTTTCTACAAGTGTGTATACACGTAGAGTGTTTGTGCACAAATAATGTATGTCAACTATCGTACAAGTAATTTTTTAGTGTTACATTGTTCATTGCTGAATTTGTAAATTTACTGTAAACATTCTATTATTTTTGTGTGTTTATTTTACCTAGTTAACCATTAGTTTTAATAGTTTGTTTTTTGTCCTTAGAACTTGCAATTAATACTTTTATTTTTAACTTAATAAAATTTATAGTTATGGTATCTTCACTGTTGACTGTGTATTATTTTATTTCTGTACTCTTTGGCTAGTTTTTTTAATAGATACCACATTTTTTTTTATTTGTGGTTTCTTTTCCAAATTCACTTTTTTGTGTTATGTTTAATTAACGAGCCAAACCAAATGTAAACTTAATACGTAATACCCTACTGATAGCTTTCTTCTTCTACTTTAAAAAAAAGTCCATTGATATTAATTTTTTCAATTACAGATTCTAAAGAATTTTAGGACTTAAAGCTTGTCTAAAATGTTTTTATTAAGTAACATCTAATAATTATATTTTAGACGCATGCGGGAGACGGGTGTTCAATCCTCATCTACAGGGATATTTCTATCTGTGTAATTTTGTTCATCAAATAAAAAGTACACATTCAAATTCGTCGTGTTAATATATAAAAGTAATCGATAAACTTACAACTGCTGCTTTAGACTCACAAGCTTGGTAAAAGAATGATTATCCTAATTAAATAAATCAGTGGAGGAATGTGGATGACTTGTTTTATACTTAGACTTGGTCAGAACCAACCTTATCGGTCGTGCGACTTAGCTAAGAACCTTTCCTTCGCACTTTTACTATCATGCCTTGGCTATCGTATTACTCCGGTTGCAGGTATACTGGAACAAATATCTAAATTACGGCATATTTAAAACAGAGCAGCAAGGCTAAAGTCCGTCCCAGGACATCGCTCTTGAATTAGCTCTTTTGTCTCCCAGTAAAATCCAGAATCCACTCCCAAGTGGCGTTCATTTGTTATCAGTTCCTACCTAAAAAAAACTACATTATATGTTCCACAAAGTTGACTACGTTCCGTTAAAAATTCTCTTCTAGAAGTTCCTATTCAAAGAAGACCATTGGATTGAGATTTTTTTTGCATATTTTGCCCGATTGTCTGAAATTCGCTCCTCTTTTAGCTCAGACAAGCAACATTCATCATCATAATGAAAACGAACGAAGAAAGTCACAACTTTGAATTATATCTTCCCTTAGCATATTAACAGACACACTGTTTAATTTGTATATTAAGTTGATAAACTTATTTTATTAAATTGTATTATTGGCTTTTGGAAAGTATAAAGTTCTTAAAATGGTGCTATATTTTGGAATGTAGACAAACAATAATTAAAAAAACATATCTATATATATATATAAAGACTGTGTTTGTGTCCCCGCGGATCCCCATTGGTCAATTCAAAAACACGTGATCTACAAGCCCAATCACCTACCTAAAGATTATTTTGTAATTAAATATATTATGTCATTTTATCTTATCTTATACATTACAGACGCTTCTTCTATAAAGAAGATTATTGCGTCCTACGCTCATATTTCCTAAAGAAGAAGCCAATACGACTTGAAAAGTTACGACATTGTAGTTTATGAAATGTTTATCTTTAGCGTATAAAGGCTTACAGGCCTATTTAATTTTTCTCCGGGTTTATTTTACAAGACCTTTATATCTCATATCTTACTTTTGTGATCACTTTTTGACATGAGGTTTCCCTTGCGTAGTGGTTAGCGTCTACGACTGCCATGCGGCGGTATGGGTTCGATTCCCCATTATGGCACTACTTTTTTTTTAAACTTCTATTAATATTCCTTTTTTTTTTAAGATTGTAAGGATTTTATGACTTAAAACTTTCCTAAAATGTTTTCAAAAAATAAAATGTAATAGATTATTAGGCCTAGGCCTATATTTTATATTTTTGACCCACGCGAAAGAGAGTGTTTGATTCTCATCAACAGGGATAGTCTAACTATCTTAAAAAGAGATTTTTTTTTTCTTTTACCAAATTACAATATTTACTTTTAAATACTTTCTTGAATGTTTTCTGTAAATAAATAATAATTATATCTATATTCTTTTAAAATTAATTATAGCTTTCTGTTCATTGTAGTTTATACAAATTGTAGGCCTTTCTGTAGCTTTAGGCCTTTCTGTAGCTTTAGGCCTTTCTGTAGCTTTAGGCCTTTCTGTAGCTTTAGGCCTTTCTGTAGCTTTAGGCCTTTCTGTAGCTTTAGGCCTTTCTGTAGCTTTAGGCCTTTCTGTAGCTTTAGGCCTTTCTGTAGCTTTAGGCCTTTCTGTAGCTTTAGGCCTTTCTGTAGCTTTAGGCCTTTCTGTAGCTTTAGGCCTTTCTGTAGCTTTAGGCCTTTCTGTAGCTTTAGGCCTTTCTGTAGCTTTAGGCCTTTCTGTAGCTTTAGGCCTTTCTGTAGCTTTAGGCCTTTCTGTAGCTTTAGGCTTAAGCCTATGTAAATTTATTTTTCCCCCAGGGACGCAGGGAAATTAAGCTTTTGGTTTAATAAAGAGACTTGCCTATTATTTAACGCGATTGTAATATTTGTTATTATAATTTTCCTAAAAGTTTTCAATAAATATTTATTATATTTTTAAATGTATTAGATCTAGGATAGATTATATATTTCTGTTCATTGTAGTTTATTAAGCAATAATGGCTGACTCTGTGCCAACAAAACAAACATCAAATAAAATTAACAAATGTTGGTTTAACACTAAACTAAAGAAACTGTGTAAACAAAAAGAAAATCTATTCAAAAAGTTTAAGGCAACTAATTCAATTAGACTACATAAAAAATACCTAAAAATTAAACATTTAACTCAAAAACTAAGCAGACAGCTGCAGAATGAATATGTAAACAATGTAATTTCTAAAGATAATAATAAAAACTTATGGTCCTACATTAAATCAAGAAAAATGGACGCTACAGGCATAGCTCCACTAAAAGGACAAAACAATGAAACTTATAATGATAATGAGACTAAAGCTAATATCCTAAACACACACTTTGCATCATCTTTTTCAAATCCAGGTGACAAAGAAATATTCATAAATTTAAACAAACTAGAAGAGATAGGAAATATAAATGTAGATGAAAAAGGCATTAAACAACTCCTAACCAACTTAAAAGTAAACAAAGCTTCTGGTCCAGATGAAATACCAGCAAAATTGCTTAAAGAACTAACTAATGAAATATCTCCAATCCTTAAAATACTTTTCATGCCTCTCTAAACCAGGGCAAAGTGCCCAAAGATTATAAATTAGCCAATGTAACCCCCCTTTTCAAAAAAGGAGATAAATCTGACCCCGGAAATTATAGACATGTTTCTCTAACAAGCATAACATGTAAATTACTTGAACATATAATATATAGTAGTATAGTAAATCATCTAGACAAACTAAATGCACTGTGCACTGATAACACATGGCTTCAGGAAAAATAGATCATGTGAGACTCAATTGATAGGCTTAATAGATGACTTGTCTAAGGGATTAGAAAATAAAAACCAAATTGATGCTATATTACTAGATTTTTCAAAAGCAGTTGATAAAGTTCATCATTCTAGTCTTCTTAGAAAACTTAAATACTTTGGCATCTCTGGTCCCTTACATCAGTGGATTCAGGACTTTCTTATAGGCAGAGAACAAACAGTGATAATAAATGGCTCTAAGTCATCACCAATAACAGTAAACTCAGGAGTTCCACAAGGAACTGTTCTAGGGCCCCTACTATTTCTAATTTACATTAATGATCTGCCAAATTGCATCAACACAGGCACAAAAGTAAGATTATTTGCCGATGATTGCATAATTTATAGAAAAATAAAGACAGGAAAGATAGTGAACTTTTACAAAAAGACCTAGATGAACTAAAAATGGGAATCAAACTGGAGTATGTCTTTTCACCCAGAAAAAAGCCAACTAATAAGGGAATCCAAGAAAAAGAAACAAATAATAGCAAACTACTTCATTCATGGTAAAGAACTAACTCAAACTAACAATGCTAGGTATCTGGGAGTAATAATTAATGATAAGTAATTTTGGAACCCTCATATTGATGAAGCAATTAAAAAATCAAACAAAACATTAGGATTCATAAAAAGAAACTTTTACAAATGTAATAAGAATATAAAACTAAAATGCTATCTCACATTAGTTAGGCCTATACTAGAATATGCAGGATCTGTATGGGACCCATCAACTAAAGAAAACATTAAAAAATTAGAACAAATTCAAAAAAGAGCTGCAAGGTTTATAACTAGTGAATATTCCAAATTGACAAGAGTAACACCATTAGTCAAATCACTAAACCTAAAAACACTAGAGTACAGAAGGGCAAAGAGTAAAGTAGTAATAATACATTAGGCATTAAACTCTAATTTAGAAATAAAACCCAATAACAATCTGTTGCAAAGCTCAGATAAACATAAAGACAAAAAACACCTTCCTTGTCCCTTATGCGAGAACAAATGCATAGAAGTACTCTTTCTTCCCGAGTGGCATTCGGGCATGGAATGGGTTGCCTGAACAAACCAGGAAAACCAATAACCTAACATCATTTAAAACATTAATAAAAATGCAAGACTAGACTCGGACCACGGATGAGCGTAGGACGCAATAATCTTCTTTATAGAAGGAGTGTCTGTAATGTATAAGATAAGATAAGATTAAATGTTTATTTAGCTTAGCCTTTATACTATGTTGGCCTTTATAATTTGGGTAACGCCGGGGAATTTAGCTTGTTATCTTTAAAAACCTACGCGAAGATTTGTAAAATTGTCGACTTAAAAACATAGACCATTAGTGACCAGTAGTGAATGCATATGTAAGCTTTTAAATAAACAAAAACTCAACATATTAAATTGTTATGGATGACTTTGTCCGTTCGTTACCTCTCTCGAGCACCTCTAGCAAAAGGGGGACACAAACATAATTGTGTGACCAACAATAGTACTTTGGTGCGCTATAAGTTGTCATGCATATGCGGTCAATAGGTATATGTAAACAAATTAAAATGTCAAATACATGTGACACATGATTAAACAAACAAAAATGTGCAGGCAGTCCTGCATTATATTTAGTACAGGGATGTTTGTTTTCAACATCATTAGCGCTGGACAGTTTAAAACAAGGAATTAACACAATGCCAACAAGAATGCGTCATGTTTATTTTGAAGTTTATTTTGATATTTGCAGTCAAACACACACACATTGTTATGAGATGGCTTTCACGATTGACACGCGGCGAGGTATGGCTTACCAATGTGTGCAACGACTCTGCATAGTTAGTACAAATTATACTATAGCCTAATATATGAAGAATAATTATAGATAAACAATATAGACAGTACAATTGCATAGAGAGAAGTAATATGCTTGCATGTTGCCCTGCCCTGTAGGATTTTAGAGTTCACAGGACGGCTACCGTTTGCGCCGACCATTTATGGGAATTGATTACAACTGCGTGATGCAGCGGATTCGGTCTTAAAGCCCTAAGAGAGGAATATCGGTTCAAATTCTCTCTTGAGAAATGGAGCTCTAGTTTGGTAACAAAATAGCGAAGCTCTTTACCATGAAATGCCCTCCTGGTCCCCTCCAAGAATCCAATCAAGAGCGCCGTATAAATATTGTGACAAAAAGGGACTTAAATCAGTCTAGTTATGTTTTTTTTAAAATATATGTAAATTAATTCCCCTAGAGGTTGTTTATATTTTGGGAGACTTCTGTGGAGAGAATGAGAAAGTGAGGTCGTTCTGTTATTTCCTTTCTGACAAGTTGTGTATATTGACTCAAGGTTAATTGAAATTAATACTATTATATTCTTCAATGAATTGGTTGTTTAGTACCTTAATGATCATACTAGAAAGCCTATCTTCTTATAGGTGCTTCCATGGTCTATTAATTCTCAGGACTAATTAGATCGTAATACTATACATGTGTGAGAGTCGGATGCCTGGTAAAGGAACTGCGATAAATCTAGAATCAACCATTGGTCGCTTAAATGATTATATTCAAATAATTTAAATGCAAATGAACTAGTGACCTTATTTATAAATCGCGCTATAACACAAGTGGTTAGTTTAATACCTATTAAGTAACAATTCGTTTTAAGTTGTTTCGCAATGGCCTATCTTATTTTTAAGTGTATATTTAAATGCTTACCTTTTATTGAAAAAAGAACTATTACAGTTAATGCAAAATTTAATTTCATCATGATGTTTCAACTTGTAGGCCTCTTACCTAAGAAAAAAAAAGAAATACCCAATTAAAAAAAAAAAGAACGCTTGAAAGCGTTTTGTATGGTTACGATAACACATTAAATTTACTAGTTATATGCTATTAATTAATTAAAATATGTTACTTGGTAAGCAAAACACATTTAGCGTGGCGTGTTTTGTGCTGCTGTAGGCTACGCCCCTGCCAAAGTGCTGTCCCAACAATTACTATAAAAATTCAAAGCGACTTATGTGATTTTAACCTTTTAATACACTTATCGTAAACTAACTAGAGGCGCCAACCACTCAGTCTGGTGCCATGGCACTTACTCACAATGGCTCCAACCTATAGACTACATATAATGCTCGCTCATTGCGGTGATCACTAATGAATGAAGGACGTAAGATCTTATGTGTACCTTGTAAATGTTTATATGAATGTATTTACTTTCTCTTCCTGTTTCGACATGAATAGATATTACATTATTACACAATACATAGTTGTCTGTCCCTGTATAATTCAGGATGCTTCTAAGTACCCCTCCCCATATCTCTACTGTAATCTTCCTTGCCCGCAACCCTCGTCAAAGAGGTTACCCTTCCTTTGATCTCCCAACCCCCCCCCCCCCCCCCCACCACCGCCACCGGCCAGGTCTTGTAAATAACGTTAACCTGTTATGCACTCTTCCACTGTACGCCGGCAGGAGGATATCAAAGACTCGCCCCACCCCTCTACTCCCATTCCCCCTGCCAATGACTCATCATTAAAAAGACGCGGTTAATCGACCCCCCCCCCCCCCACCATACACTTTAGTTTATGAGAACGTAAACGGCATTGGCGCCGATAAACACAGACCTGAGTAGTCGTGTTTTCGGCTGGTCCAATTATACTGATATGCTAAAATCTGTATTGTGAATTACCTCTGCTATTCATCAACTTATGCCTAAAAAAACAACAGCATTTGAAATTCTTCTCGGCACTGAATCAATCCTTGTTCTTTTATTTGCTTATGTGTAGTTTTCGTGTCGTGTACTAGGATTACTCAAATTACCAGCAACCCGCGTTGGCCACACGAGAGACGGAATATAAATATAAATATTATAAGGCCCAACGTCACTGTGACATCGCAATAATCAGCCCCAACACGACCTAAATAACCACGCTACAAAAATAGTTTTAGTACAATGTATAATGGTGTCCAACGACCCTCATTGGGGTTATAGGACAGGTGAAGATAAATTAATATATTGCATTTAATTCATCTTTTAAATAATGTTGTTATCCTGGTTGTGAAGGCAACACTTATTTCATGTCATATTCTAATTTATAATGTTACACGCGCCTTTCTAAGTTGCCCAACATGCATTTCTGTGTGTTATGTTAAGCCAGTATATGGTGTGGCCAGTAGGGTGTACATCGTTGCACGCCCATTTAGAGTGTGAGTGCTCCAAGCGTTAGTAATGTCTCTACTGGCACGTTATACCCGACAGGCACGGTTGGTTTATTCGTTAACACTGTTTGATAGCAGAACTTACTATTTTGGGTACTATTGGAGTTTGTGTGCGATATTTATATTTTATGGAAAGTGGAAAGCAGCCTGTTTTCTACACCACTTAGAATACACACGTACACATTTGAAAAAAAATAATAAACGGTACTCTGTGTATAGTTTATGTAAGCCAAATGTCTTAGTTTATTGTCATAATAGTAATACTTTAAGGGCAAAGTATCTGGTATAATTATACGTATTTACACTAAAATTGACACTCTAACAATTATCTCACAGTTTATTATAAAAAGTTCATCTGTAGGTCCGAGTGGAACCTTCCCCAAAATAACCTTAAATCGATAAATACATGAGTCCTAACTTACACATTAAGAAAATATTCTAGAACACTATCCGTTTAAATATAATACACACGAATATACGTATTTAGCACATGACCAACATAATTCACTCTAATATGCACAATGGCTGTCGAAATTGTTTCGTCACAGTCCTAACGTTGAACTTTCAAATCCGACCTGTTTTAAGAGCGTAAAACAGTATCCTTATATATGTTTGAGGGCTTTTTTTTTAGAAAAGTAGATCTATTCCAAAATCCCACCAGGACCAATGAAAAAATGAGTGGGCGGAGTCTTCTTCTTTCTGGGTGGCGGGATAGGGTAAACCCTATCAATAGGAGAGGTACAGCGCCTCCTTCCCTCCGATAGCCTGCGGGACACCTTATGGACAAGGGTGGAGTACCCGCTTAGCTCCCCGATCAGGGTTACATGACATCATAGAGGGCAGATGTTGGATAGAAGTGGCGAGCAGTTGAGAAGTATCTTAGGAACTGGTCACTGTATCATATGTGATAGGCAGTGGGTGCCGCTAGAGGCACAATGGCTAGGACAACCCGTCCAACATATGTGAGCTGAGTAACAGCCTGGAGAGGATTGGGCCCAGCCAGGCTTACCTGCCCAGGACACACCATGGAATTGTGTTCGTAGACTTCAAGAAAGCATGAGAGCATACAACATCAGCCCCAACACGATTGCAGTCTTCAAAAGGCTGTATGACAATGCAACCAGTGCAGTCATCCACAACGATGTCACTGGCAAATAGATCAAAACAACCATTGGCGTGGGTCAAGTGTGGCTTCTCTCTCTAACACCGTACCAAGAAAGAATCAAGACGGATGCACTGGATGACCACTTCGGGACAGTCAGCATCGGTGGGAGACCAGTAACAAATCTTCGCTTTGCCAATGACATAGATGGCTTAGCTGGCAATGACGATGAACTGAAGGAGTTAACAGCCAAACTGGAGAAAATATGAACGGCGTGTGACATGGAAATCAACACTGAAAAGACCAAAGCTATGGCAAGCAAAACGATTAAATCTCAAATGCAAGTGTGCGGTCAGGGGCTCGTGAAAGTCTCCTCCTTCAAATATCTGGGATCCATAATATCCGATGTAAGATCCAAGCCGGAAATTCTTGCAAGAGTAGCCCAGACAAATGATGCACTCTGAAAGCTAAAAAACATCCGGCGAAGCAAGAAAATCGCACTTTACTCGAGGATTCGACTAATGCGCTCCCTGGCGATGGTAAGTTTTTATGTGCGGCTCTGAAACATGGACACTTACAGCAGACCTCCAGAAAAGAATCAGAGCCCTGGAAATGAAATGCCTACGTAAAATTGTAAACACATCATACAAAGATCAAGTTACAATTGAGGCAGTCCGTGAGCCCCAACACGATTGCAGTCTTCAAAAGGCTGTATGACAATGCAACCAGTGCAGTCATCCACAACGATGTCACTGGCAAATAGATCAAAACAACCATTGGCGTGGGTCAAGTGTGGCTTCTCTCTCTAACACCGTACCAAGAAAGAACCAAGACGGATGCACTGGATGACCACTTCGGGACAGTCAGCATCGGTGGGAGACCAGTAACAAATCTTCGCTTTGCCAATGACATAGATGGCTTAGCTGGCAATGACGATGAACTGAAGGAGTTAACAGCCAAACTGGAGAAAATATGAACGGCGTGTGACATGGAAATCAACACTGAAAAGACCAAAGTTATGGCAAGCAAAACGATTAAATCTCAAATGCAAGTGTGCGGTCAGGGGCTCGTGAAAGTCTCCTCCTTCAAATATCTGGGATCCATAATATCCGATGTAAGATCCAAGCCGGAAATTCTTGCAAGAGTAGCCCAGACAAATGATGCACTCTGAAAGCTAAAAAACATCCGGCGAAGCAAGAAAATCGTACTTTACTCGAGGATTCGACTAATGCGCTCCCTGGCGATGGTAAGTTTTTATGTGCGGCTCTGAAACATGGACACTTACAGCAGACCTCCAGAAAAGAATCAGAGCCCTGGAAATGAAATGCCTACGTAAAATTGTAAACACATCATACAAAGATCAAGTTACAATTGAGGCAGTCCGTGAGCGAATCACCAACGTCATCGTTCCTCACGAGGCTCTACTCAGCGCTATTAATTAAATCTAGAAAACTCAGATGGTACAGGTAAGTGGCAAGATCCGAGGGCCTGGCGAAAACCGCACTGCAGGATACAGTGCAGGGTGAAAGAAAGAGAGGCAGACAGAAAAGATGATTGGATGATGACATCAAGGAGTGGACCGGCTTGTTCTTTGCAGACCCCAGTGGACAGCGCAGCACCGAGAAGAATTGCATAAAATCATACAACTATCAAAAATGGTGCCTCAACGACCCTTACTCAGATTATGGGATAGATGAAGGTCTTCAAAGGGGTGGGGTGGAGAGGAAGGGTGGTGGGGTCCCGGTTGTCGGTGTTGGTCGCCCGGTTCGGTGCAGTATTGATATCCCCACTGTGTATCTTTTATCATCAAATTAAGCTAATCTTTTATCTGGCTATTGACAGCCCTACACATGTTTATACAACACTCTACACTATATCGTCCGGACAATAGCGAGATAAATGATATGGTGGCTCCTGTCAGACCGCCTATGTGGCCTATCGAAACTCGATCCCTTCTACATTCAGTTTTTTTTATGACGAACAGTGTGAATTTCCAATTTACTAAGTTACTAATGTCGTGAACTCAATTATTTCCTAACACGTCGTGCTTTTATACGCCGACTTCTTGTAAAAGTATGTACTGTGCCCGTCGGACCAAACTGAACATAGGTCCAGTGAAGCAGCATTCACCAGTTTCTGTGGTCACAGCATACTAGGTGATTGTGTGGCCAGCACTATGCACAGCCGCCTTTACTTTACCTTAACTAAGGACAGGTACACATCATAACCGGGAAATAATTCTAGCCTGCACCATTATTCAAACACAGGACCTTCGAAACGCCAGGCAACGCGCTGCCGCACGACCACTGTTCCCCCAACCTCATATAATAAAGTTCATATTTTTTTATATATTTTAAATCAAGAGCGTATCAGTAGTTGGCCTCTAATTGTTCCTTTTTGTTTTAAGCTATGATGCCTTAAGCCAAAATTCTAGCTACAAAGAGTGTGTCTTATATTAATTGCTACATACACTCCTTCTGTAAACAAATAATTGCCTATACATGATATAAGTCTAGTATATCAATTTAATAAGCGTATTGCATGAAGCTGAGTTACTGATTTTCCTCCTCTGTTCTATGCCCGAAGATATTCACGAAGAAAGAGTACTTATATGCATGTGTTTGGTAATATATGATGAGCACTTTTTTTTTCGTTATTTTAATCTGAGCATCATAATAAATTGTTATTGTGTTGTGTTTCTAAGATAGAAATCAATAAAATATATACACATGTATTAGTATTGCTACTTTACACTTCCCCGTTCTGTCCTCTAGTGTTCTTATGTTTAGTTATTTAACTATTGCTATAACTCTTGCTATATGTGAACATCCTCTAGTAAAAAACATCCCGTCTCTTTTCTAACCTAGCTCTTATTCTTTAATGTTTTCTTTACTTGATGAGTGTCAAACTGATAATGAACCTTTCAGTAAAGGTCTAGTGTAACTGTAAATGTCTTAGCACACGCTAAGCCAATTTTCGTATAAATACATGAACAAGAAATGATGAGTTTTAGAGATATATAAAACTGACAATGTTTTAGATTTTCAAGCTATGATTTTCAATTAAACAAAAAAATGCTGTCGAACTCATTGTATCAGTTCGGAATATACAAGAAAGCATGCATTGCACTTGGAATAGGCAATAGAACTTAATTTTATATTGTTCAAAAATAATTGTTTGATTTAAAACAAAATATATTTTTCAAATGATTTAATGCACTCTTATTTAGCAATTTTGAACAATAGCTACATGATAGTTTATTATACAATGTTAGCGACGTTTTTTAGCGTAGATTTTTAACCTAATAGGTAGTTATTTCTCAGCCTACTACACTAAGCCTAATAAAAAGCAAGCTAGATCTACTCACCATGAAACAAACTTGAAAATTTTCAAGAACTTCTTAATGCTACTTAGACTTTTCTACTTAATAGTTCCTCTATTGACTTTGACCTATCGCTAGCAAAGAACACCGGACTGAATATGTAGAACATTTTCCAAAAGGCATAATATACCTGTCACATCAAATCACCTGTCACTTTCAACAATAACAATGCGTGACGCAATCAATCAGCTTTGGTGTGCAGCACATGACTTGATTGACACGTAGGCTGGAATCTGCACGAAGAATCATTGTTTTGTTTACTAGGTCACTCTCCTTTTTTTCAAACGAGGATAGTTAGTAGGATTTACATGGCTAGATAAACTGTTTCTAAATACCTTATAGTATTAATTTCCCATGTTCCGTTCCTTTAAAGCTTAAATTTCTGGCAGACTGGAGACAATAATATATAAGTAATTACCATCGGCCTTTTTAAAATGATAATACATTTGATATAATTTACAGCCACATTTATCAAACTATCTTAAACAGACACACTCATATATATATATATATATATATATATATATATATATATATATATATATATATATATATATATACAGAGAGAAAGAGCGTCCTTGTAGCGTTGAAAACAAATAGTGTAAACAGCCTTAAACAGGCCTGTTGTTTTTAAACATGAGAACAGGCATCCCTTGTTTGTCAATGTATGTCTCGACCACTTTTATATGTCAGAACTATCGTTAGTATGTCCTCGTAACAAGTACCATACTTACTAGCCCCTGGTTTTTGTTTTGTTTCTAAGTGCGTGGCATTTTTTATTCTGAAGTAGAGAGGGTCAAAATAACGAATTACTGATGATATTTTTTTATTAAATTGATACAATTATTATGACATATTGACGTATTTTAAATAAGGCTTTACGTATATGGTCATTTAATATTTAAAACCTAAAAATGCATAGTCAAATTATCAGATTTTTTGTGTTGGGGGGAGGGGGGGTTCATACTCAATGGCCCAAAGATATCTGGAAATAGGGTGGAATTGTGGGTTTACTTTGGACACCCCTCTATACTCCTTCTTGGGTTAAATAAAAACGTAAAGACTTCACATACTGTATTAACCATTCTATTTATTAATTTAAAAATGTAGATATTGACAAATTACTATATTCGATGAATGTGTTGACACCGTATTTAGACGTTTACAAATCTGACATGCAAATGGTGGTCGTCTTGAAACGATTCTCAGTTAGTAAATAATGTAGCAGTGTAGCAAACATTGATCATCAAAAATGTATTTTAGATTTTAGTTTCTAATTAGAAAGTTTGTTCAAGTTAAAATGATTGCAATACAATGAAAAAAAAAAGATTTTCTTTCTGGTACAGAGGACCAAATATTACCCATTTTGACGGCACGCATTTACACATTCAATAAATAAACTATATTTAACGGTAATAATGTGTATAATGACATAATTATTATTGTTAACATTAAAACACTGCTTTCAAATAAAGATTGTATGCAGTTTTTCTAGCCTTATTCGGATTTTGCCGTGTGTCACCTAAATGACAAGAAAATAAACATGCTGTCGTGTTGTGTTGACGCTTTTGTGCACGAGCCTGTCGCGTGACTTAGATATATTTGAATAATTATTATAGGACGTGACTGAATATTGTCACAACATTGGTGTAAGCAGGCTGGTGGATTAGTCATAACTAGCAAAGTAATAGGGCTGAGATGAGAGACAGACATATTAATTGTTATTCTGCTGATGGCACCATGTTATATAGAGGCCCAGTAGTTAATGGCGAGAGCAGTTACATCAATTAAGTGAAATATGTTCCAATGCATATACTAAATTATACTTAATACGTGGACTTAGTGCTGGCCAGAGAATGAACGGGCTTTCGGTCATTCCGTGCGAACAAAACTCAAGACTTTAAGAAATTATTGTAATTCAAAAATTGTTTCATTATTGGCTTATCTTGTCTTAATTCTAAGAATCATATAATTGAACGGTGGAGGAAAATGGAGAGAAAGTGGAGGGGGGGGGGGAGGGGAGAGCGTACGCCGACCGGAGAAAATAAGATTTATTAGATAATTAGGCCAGGGAAAGTGTAACGTTTTGGGCAAGATTAACGTCACACGCAACTAAGAAAGGTCTTAGATGTAATCCGCTCTTATAAGATACTATAATCATATATCATCTGTACGTACAAACCACTGACATTAAGTGCCACTATTGAATGTCTGATTGGAGTAAGAATGTGTCTTTCCATTATCTCTCCTACATTTAACACTTAATGCATTTAACATTGCATCGAATTTTATTAACATATATGGATATGTTCTGCATGCTTATGTATATTACTTATTGTTATATGACTAGTCATTTATATTAGTTCCCATTTATGTATATTATCAATGTTGTGGCACATGTGTGTTCCCCCCCCCCCAACCCCAATCCTATCGGAACAAGGCCAGGGTCATACCTGACGCAATCAAGCTGAGCCCACCGCCTTGACCTTCACCTCTTCCCGTCCCTTCGCTTCTCCTCGACCCACAAATAATATCACATGTACATGAAAATAGACCTCTAAGGGTTTGTTCCCCTGGTCAAAAATCCCCTATGTGGCTTGGACACCGGCGCCGCTCGGAAGATAAGAATTACCTTGGAGGGCTGACCGCTATTTCGCCCTTTCCTCCCCTCACTCACCATCTCCCCCCCCCCGTGCGTACCTACTCCTGTCGATAAGACTCGTGTACATCTAAACCCCCCTCCCCAACGTACGATAGTTGTGACCCAATGCTAATCAAATGTAGAAGACAACAGAGAGATCGACTAATTGTACAAGTGTGGGACATGTCAATCTCACTGACCCCCCTCCTTCCTTCCTTACAACATGTGATGAAGGCTTGGTCGGAATGTAATCTTTGGTTTACGAACAGTCTAGCTAGGAGGTCGGTCGGAAAAAAGCGTGCCTTCGGGCCGCTCTTGGCACCTTTTGGCGCCCCGAAACTAAGTCCAATTTGTATCCTTGCTGTTTGTATTATTGGACTATGTACCTAGAATATTATGTATGATATATGAAACGTTATACTCAGTCTCAATGTGAATAAACTTTAGAATTATGTTTTTCGCTCGTGTTCTCTAGTGACTATAATCGATGTTGTGAAGTCTATATGTGTTTAGTATAGCCAAACCTCTGCATAATTACCTCAGACGAGCCATGGAATTCTACATAAATATAAATTTGATCATCAATACGTTAATCTCTAGCAAAGTAATCTGACTCATCCCTTAAGACAACACGAGGCCAACAATGATAGAAAGAGAATAATTCATCTCTTATCTATTTATGCAGACCACTCTTATAAGAAGGAAAGTATACACATACGAGCCTGCCTGCAACACAATGTAACACAATTCAGTCACTTTTACTTAATCATACAGAAAGCACGACACACATCGGGCTCAGATGCAAATGTAATCCCAACTTATAAAGTTTACGTGGTGATTAAGTGGTCTAATCACCCCCGCCACATGACAGAAAGGTAATATGGACACGTTAAATATTTTATCAAAGACATATTATGGAATTTTGCGCGGCTAAACCTTTGGGTCTCCACGTAATTCTAATGATGTACAGCAAGAGATCAAGTTGGCGTGTGGGATACAGGTATCGCACGTGGAAATTGTATAATCTACACGTGGAATTTTTTTTAAAGACCTTGTGGTTCTGTTTTTTTTTCTGCCAAGTGTTCCCAGGACGATATAACACTTTTCCACCTGCTTTAATCGGCCTCCAATGCCTCACACCCTTCTGGGGCCACCTCTACTTTTTTTAAAGTTGCTTTCAGATCATATTTAGATCTATTTTTTTTTTGGCTCGTCGATTCTTCTTTCGCCGTGTGCTAGCTTGCCAAATTTAATAGATGCTTCTTCGGCGATCTATAGTCTTATATTATTGTCCGATGACCAGCGCATCGCGCTTGAGATTTTAGAAGCTCAGGATGAATGCTATTGGAGCTTGCCCTAAAGAGCTCTGCTGTGTCTAAGACCTTATTCTGTTATCGTATTTTTTAATTTTGCATTTGCGAAGACAGCTGACATGAAAGTGATTGAGTTGTTTTGCATGCCTGCTACGCACTGTCCATGTTTTGCTTGCAGTATTGTAGAACTGTATACTATTGCCTTGGTGTCTAAACGCAGTATTTTTATGTGCCAAAGTTTTTTCCCGAAGGCGTCCAAAAGCGATGCTTGGGTTTGCTATTCTATTGCAGACCTCAACATCTATATTGGCCGTGAGTGCTAATGTGCTACCGATGTAGTTGAATTTATCGATAACCTTGAGTTTTAGGCGCTCGACTGTGATTTTTCAATCTAATTGCAACATCACTCGTGCAGGCTATAGCTGGACATTCTTTTTCTTTGTTATTTATGGTAAGACCAAAGTTATCACAGGCATTAATGAAACAATCCATGCCATTTTGCATTTAGAGCGCAGTAATTTTCGTTTTTTTTTCACCGTTGTAACCGCATGTTTTTGGTATCTAGGCCCTAGTTTGCTCTATAGCGTATATGTATACATGTCCTCATTGCAATCATGGACAGCAACATTTAGAATGGCTGAAAATACCAAACTAAAGAGGGTGAGAACACTTCCTTTCTTTATATCATTTGTTACAGAAAAGCCCTGGATTCTTCACCATTTGCCGTTACTTTAGGCGAAATGCCATTGTGAAACTGTTTGGAGATGTTAACAAATTTGAGTGGGCATCCGTCCTTTCCCATTATTTGCCATATCCCATCTCTGCTGTCTGTATCGAATATTTAATTGGATGCTGTTATTTCTATGTAACCGTGAGAATAAAAATGTATAATATGTAATTTAGAAAGATTTTCGTAGCCAGGATTTTTAGTAAAAATTAGCTAATAGTGAACAGGACAGGTTAGTATAAGGGGAAGGCAATATGTATAATGTGGATAAGTTGGGTGTGGATATTGCCTTTCACAGAAATAAGTATAGGATCAATCATTTGATTGATTTGGCATTTATATATAAATATTTGCATTTAGTTGCAATAATTGTATCATTTAATATTCAGTGTGACGTCTTACCACTTAGAATATTATACATGTCAGTGAACAGTAGGGGAGAGGTGGGTAATTCGTACCGCTGGGTAATTCGTACATATGCCGTTTTACCTAGTTTGACTGGTTGTAATTAACATTTAATCTTGTTAACATATGCCAGCACATTAGTTTAGACTGCCATAGAAAAATGGTGGACATGGATAAGAAAATAAAACGGTAGGCTGACTTTATCTTTTTTTACACTACTTGATGTTATATTTTACCAGAGCCTTTAGTCGTACTACGTAGGTCTGGTTAAACATATCGTATTTATATATGTCCAGTGTGCTGACTATCCCGTCTGCTTCATTAATAAATACATTTACGGTAGGTATGTTTTCTATGACCGATAAAAACACACAAGCAATAAACAATGTTAAGTCTGAGTCAGCTAAATCGTACCTCGCTATAGAGGGTAATACGTACCGGTACTAATTACGTTACAATTAGTGCAGAAGTAACGAGACTGCACCCGAAAAAAGACAAAAGGTCTGGAGGCCCAAAAAAAAAGTTTTGCAATGGTACCGGGTAGTACGGTGAGAACATCTAGGAATGCATTAAATAATGTATTATATGTCGAGCAATGGTACATCCTGCATGCTGTGAATAAGCCTTCCAAAGTGGGTCACTGAATAATTATAATTGTGAATTAATTATTAAATACTAATGAGATATATATAGAGATAAATTTCAACTGATATATGTCAACCTTACAAACAATATTCTTTCTTCATATTTGTTGGTACTTATTACCTTCCCTAGTGGTACGAATTGAATGCTGGTGAGGGCAATTCGTACCACCTTTACTTTTTTTTTAATTTTATTAATTGTGCTCTTTGTTTTCATAATAAAACGTTCAGATCATGTATGTTCATTCTTTTTTCACCAATACATGTTTTAACGTCACAATAAACCTTTTCCCACCGTTAGTTTTATTATTGTCATTTTTTTCCCTTAGGGGGTATAAATAACCCACTTCTCCCCTATATCTTATGATATACCGGCATGCAAATTATCGTCTGCAAGTAAAGTAAGTTAATAGATTCAGCCGATGACTACGGCGTAAATTATTGAGTTAAGTTAAATAAAATTAAAAGACTAAGAATGAATTATTATTATAAATTTTGATGTGCATTCCTGAATCATCAAATAATATGTCTGTTCATACCTGTGTTTATACTTTTCAATAAATATTGAAGTAAGTCAAAGAACTTCGTTTTCTTAATCATTTTCAAGAATTAATAGGCTGAGTGAAATATAATGATGGCGGTCCGTTTCTGTTGGCTATGCATGATAGCCTAATGAAATAAATGTTTAGCTGCCCATACCACGCTACCATAATCATAATAAAAATATGGGCACTAACATTGGGCAATAATCCAAAAGATAATAATGAACGTACTTTAAAAATAGAAAGTAAATCCTCAACTGGTGCAAATTATTCAACAACTAGCAGTCAAAATATCAATAGTGAAAAGTAAAATTTGATTCATTAAATACTTGGATAAAAAAAATACTAGTAAGCAAACAAAAAAAGAAACAATATTGTTAGCATATAGGAATTGAGAGAAAATGAGAGGTATTATTCAGAAACACCCTGTTATATCCCCTCTTCACCGCAGGGCTACACCTATGAGAGGCATCATTAAGAAACACCCTGTTATATCCCCTCTTCACCGCAGGGCTACACCTATGAGAGGCATCATTAAGAAACACCCTGTTATATCCCCTCTTCACCGCAGGGCTACACCTATGAGAGGTGATATTAAGAAACACCCTGTTAGATCCCCCCTTCACCGCAGGGCTACACCTATGAGGAAGTCAATTTGAAATAGTTTTAGCAACATTAAAATGTATTAAAATTAATCATATACATCTAATTCTCAGTTCCGTGTCAATCATAATAAAGCGTAAACAATGATCTTACTTATCTTGAGTTAAAGTGTAAGGGGTTAACAATTGTCGACATAATTTTAGAGGAAAGGGGTGCTCTAAAATTTAGACAATTAATCGTTGATATCATTTAAAAAGCTAATCAAAATACAAGAATAGACTCAGACTACGGATGAACTTAGGACGCACAAATCTTCTTTAGCCTATACAAGGACTATCTGTAATATATTATTATAAGTAAAATTTCTATTAATAATGACTTTTTATTTCAATTAAATGATAATAATATATGGAATCGAACGTGCGCAAAAATGTATTTATATCACAACGTTTTATAAGTGCGAAAATGTGAAACGGAAATGATGTGTTTTATTACATTAGCTATTTACTAATAAATATGTGAGTATCCATTCTTAGTTATATTATTGATCCCTAATATTTTACTTTATAACTATTGACGAAGCAAAATGATATTCTTAACTATTCAAAATTGAATGACATATTTTTTCAATAGAAATTTAAAAAGTTTTTTTTTTTATATATTTATATTTTCGGTGGATTATAAATTGTGCCTTTTTTATACTATAAATATCAAGTCATAATGCATACTATCTTATACGTAATATTATCTTCCTTAGTGCCATTCGGGCATTGCATAAGTTGTCTCAACAAACCATAAAAGTATAGTAACTTAGCAAGATTTAAAACACTAATTATTAATCGTGTACGAGATTCACCCTAGGCACTATTATTTTGTATCATATATCACATTCCTGGTGAGGAAACAATAGGTTTCATTGGTTGCAAACGATTCTAAGGCTCTATTTTGGTGTGGTAATTTTGTTATGTTTTTCACTCTATATCAGTCACTTTTATTCCATGCGTCATGTTTACATTGTTTTATTGAATGGCAGGCAGTGACTGTGGCAACATTATAGTATGTGATACTTGCTATATTTGGGTTATTCAATTTTATAAAAAAAATTAGGGGTGTTAGGTTTAAGTAGTTGTATTTTTCGTTCCATTTGGGTTAGTTTTAGAGATAGGGATAGTGATGGTTAGTTTTAGAAATTGTGATAATGATTGTTTCTGGGTCTTTGGGATAAATTATGGTTAGGTCATAGATTATTTTAGGCATGTGCAGGGGCAATACCAGGATTTTTTTCTAGATGGGATAACAATTTCGCATTACGATTTTATACCAAATTTTTACGCAGATCGCTATGTAGGGCCTGAGAATCGCCGATTTTGTAAGTCTTAAAAAACACAAAAAACAAAAACCGTCCAGCATGTAACAATGTTAAAGGGTTAGGTTATCAGATGTAACACAAAATTCTTCGAAAATGTCAGGGGACAAGGGCTAACTCCTGAGCATGTGTCGTTATTATTACATAATGACCTAACGAAAACAGAGCTGTTTCCTCTTTGCTATCTTTGTAATAGGCTATTCTATTAGTTTCTGGTACAAGATAGCTCATTTACGTTTGCCAATTGACATACAAAGCTGAAAGATCCTAAAGTAGCAGAAGCGTTCCAGGCAAATATAGGGGGGGATTGCAGTACTCAATATCCTAAATTATGATTGTATGAACATGAACACATTGATCGACACCTTCAACACAGTTGCGACAGAAAAAACTCAGGATATTTTTGGCAAACAAGTTCTGCCAAGAAACCATGAATAACATCAGACATCCTGGAGCAGAGTGACCAACGAAGACGACTAAAGAAAACGAAGACAAAAGACCAGGAAGAAGCCAATAAATACAGAACAATAAAACAGACAATTAAGAAAGGTATGAAAATGGCAAAGAAGAATTTCATTTAGGAACAGTGCTAGGGTATAATAGGAAACTGCTTAAGGAAGAACAATAGCTAAAAAAGCATACCACTTAGTGAAAGAACTAACCACCACTAAGCACGGGCGTAGTACCACCATGCAAGATAAAGATGGTAGAAACCTAACAGCGGAACCGGGTATCTTAAAAGATGGACCGAGTGCTGCTCGGAACTGTATATCGACAATACCACTATAAATCCAGATATCTTAAACGTTCCTTCAGACACAGACAATGATAATTACCATAACCTCCGTACAATTAGAAGCAGCAGTCCAAGCACTTCAAAAAGGAAGGTTGCAGGATTGCATAACATCCCTGCTGAGCTGGTGAAAGCAGGAGGGGAAGCCATGGTAAATGTCTTATTAAACATTTGCAATAAAATCTGGACAACTGTGGACTGGCGTAAACCATGGGCCCAGTCGCTCATCATCACCCTCACCAAGAAAGACAACCTACAGCAATGCCAGAACTACCGCACCATCAGCCTAATAAGCCACCCAAGCAAGATTATGCTCAAAATAATTTAAGCCGACTCAGACCTTATGCTGAAAGAATCATTGCGGAAGAGCAAGCAGGCATTAGGCAGGTACGTAGTACTACTGAGTAGATCTTGGACCTACAAATAATCTGTGAGAGGCATGCGCAACACCCAACAACACTCGCACAATGTATTTGTTGATTTAAAAAAAAAACATTAGACAGGGTCTGGCGCGCTGCCTCATGGACAACAATGAAATATTGAAACATTAATGACAACCTGACAATGCTGATATGCAGCCTCTGTAACAGGGCCAATGATGCATTGGAGATTGTTTTGTTTTTTTACTTCAGTTGGAGTACGTCAAGGATGATTGCTCTCACCAACTATATTCAATAGCTTCTTGTAGAGAATCATGTCGGGTGCACTAAAAGATCATGAAGGAACAGTCAGCATAAATGACAGAATGATCACCAATCTTCGATTTGCAGATGATTTTCTTATTCTCCTTCTATTAGCCAGTCTGCAGAGCAGTCAATGTCAGGCACATTGGCACTGTTAATCTGGGTTATTCTTTTTGGCTTTTTCCAAACTTGGCAGCTTAAGAGAGTTTTCGGCTCTGAAACCTAAAGCCCGTGAATGGAACACCGGGATTTGACTGCATTGAGTCAGGGCTGAGTTGTGCTGAGGTTGGGCCGACGTATGGTCCAATCTCCGCCATCTACAGAGCTCTCCAAATGGTTATGACACTCAGTTGTTCCATTTACTTTTTTTAGACTCTCGAAATACTATGTAAAATTGTCATATCCTGGATCCAGGCCCCTTTACGATTTTACACCACCCATCTCCATGCTACCAACACCAGAGCCCCCCAGCAGGGGCCGCCAAAAACATCTATCCAGCGTAGTGCAATCTGGACCTCGAACAGCACCACAAGGGGGTACAAGTTGTACGTGCCTGGTTTATATACAATGCACTTCCCACTATTAGTCGCAGTTTACGACATGCAAGTGGAGTTAGCAGTGGGGATATTCTTTCACCTTGTCATTTCCAGGACCCCGATACCCATACGGGGGTTGCAGAGGATTAAGTTTATAGATGGACTCTCCAGGAATGAGGAAGAATTAGCAAATCTTGTAGAGCGACTGGACAAAACTTCTTCATCCTAAGGCATTCAAACCAATGCCGAAATAAACTATATTGATGACTAGTAACACCAGCGGCATCACCACGCTGATCAATTTTTATGAACAGAGTTTGGAAACATCTTTAACTACATTGGAGCTATTGTATCCGAAAAGGACTCCAAACCAGAAGTAATGTCCAGTATTGCCTAGACAACAGCATCACTAAAGAGGCTCAAGACATTCTGAAAATACATGAAATTAGCCCTCAGCACCAAATTCAGGCTGATGCGCTCACTGATCCTCTCCATTTTCTTATATTCTTGTGAGTCGTTGACATTAACAGCTGAGCTAGAAAAGAAGATAAACGCAATGGAGATGAGATGTTTCAGAAACCTGCTCAGTATCTGATATAAAAACCATATCTCCAATGAGCAGTTACGGAAAAGAATACTCCAGAAAATTGGACAATACGAAGACCTGTTGGACACAATAAAGAAAAGGAAACTAGACTGGTATGACCACATAACCAGAACTAACGGGCTTGCCAAAACCATTCTGCAAGGCACCACCAGAGGAGGGAGAAAGATAGGAAGACAAAGGAAACGATGGGAGGATGATATCAGGGATTGGACAGGAATAAAATTGACCGAGAGATGGGAGGAATAGAGGAGGTTAGTGTACATGTCATCTGTGGCGCTCCTACGGCCCAACAGACTACGGAATATATAGGATGTAAGTAGGAATGGACATGAGCATAATGCACATTAAAATTCTAACTTAAAGACGAAGACATAATAAAGTAAGTTTGATCTACAAAGTAATTTTCTAAATACAGCATCTTTTAGTTGGTTCTTAGTTATGTAACATGAACCATGCCTGCAATAAGGCTTGATATGACAAAAGACGAAACCTAGCAGACGTGACGTGGCCGGCTAGCAGTCAGACTCTTAAGCATATAGCTGCAATGGCATGCGCCATAAACAGATTAGTACGATAATGTTTCGAAAATAAGGTAGAAATAATCTTTTGGCACTTTTCGCCTTTTGTTTTGTCATCTCGCGATTTCCAAAAAAAAAATAACTTTTTAATTTTTGCATGGATCATGTTTAGAGATATAATATATTACACCACACTCCTAACGTTAAAGGTAGTGACGTCACAGTAAAACAAAATGACAAAATTGCAGATTTTTAATTAAAAAAATAAGACATTTTGGAATAAAACGTTTTTTTCTTTAAAGTTCATTGCGTATGTTAACCGTAAAAATTAGTTTCTACCGTACTTCAGACACTAATAAATTTGCTCGCCAAAAAAAAAAAAAATATAGTGATTTTTTTAGAACACTAAATATGGGCGGGGTGGGAGTGTCGTACTCATTTACCCGCTTATTATAAAAAGTAATTGTAAGGGTCACTCACCTCTTTCGCCAAAAGTACAGTTCTAAAAATTATTTTCTTAAATGTTTGTTGGACGAGCACATTTACTTGTGTCTAAGGCACTGGGAAAATTAATTTTGGACGCTAAAGTATGAATTTAACATGTTCTATTTTATCAGTACCAATGTCACAAAACACCATTTTTATGTTCATATTTTAGATAACGTGACGTCACGATTTATTATTAGCTTGGATAATCTCTAGACATTAGACGACATTCAACGTCCGTTTAACCGCATGTCATATACCGGCAAAAAAAAAAACTTATTGAAATAATATTTATAACCGATTTGTCCTTAAAAACATATGAAAACAACACATAAAAGCACAACATTATCGACAAGCACGCGAAATATTTATTATAAAACAATACCTTAAATATTAAAAAAAAAACTTTTTTCAATAAATAACAATAACCATAATCATGACATAAACCCAATAAATGCATCACTAACCCTTAAAATAGACCATAAACCCAGAAAGTCGCCTCGCTAACCCAAAAAACTCAACATTAACCCAGAAAGTCTCCTCGCTAGCCCTAAAAATTCACCACAAAACCAACAAATGCCTCCCTAACCCTGAAAACTAACTATATACATGTACTCTGAAATTCTGAAAGTCACACCTTTAAACTAAAATTAAAACCTCAGAATTTGAAAACTAAAATTAAACCCATAATATCCAAATAAAAAGTATTAGTGAATTATTACAATAATTATAGTTCAGTGGATTTATAATATACTATTTTATTGTTGATTAGTTGTAATTCAGTTCATTTTACAAAATAATTGTGTTTCTAGAATGCCGGAAATGCGTAATAGTTCAACAAATTCAAACATTTATAAAAAAAAACTGTTAGAATGATCAGTGTTACATCCACAATCCCCTTGTGGCCAGAGCTGTGTAGATCTTGCTGATAATTCTCGTTAGTCCTAGGGGAGACTTTAGTTATTATTATTTATGTTTCAGTATTACACGAACTCTTCTTATAGTCCTGGGCACAAACTCAGTATTGGTGTTCCAACAGTTCCTTTCCTTGACATTAGAGTAGTAGATAAATCTTATAGTAATGTAGACAACACAATAGAATAGTAACTTGACAAGGACGCTTCGGTGTAACTGTTGTTGATAGTTTAATTCAGGTGATATGTTCAATATATACAATATATCTATTATGTACAGTTAGAATAAATTAGTGCAACCCAAGCGTCCTCAAAGGAACATATTTTGAAACTCTCTGTCTTCCAGACAAACAAATCATTAAATACTATCCGAGTGTTGCAAGGGACAGACCCATTACCAGTAGGGGTGAAAATCATGGTATCATTACAAAACTCATAACAAAAACGATAGGAATTTCCCTAATAAATAATGAGTCGTTCACAGACACTCTGAGAATTTGAGATCAGCACAGAATCCCAACATTACCTAGAATCTTTTGTTTTCGTACTAAACGTCAAGCGATCGGGAAGCATAAGCCCCGCCCACAATATTGTGTGTAGTGAGAAAAGAGAGAGAGAGAAGAATAAACATTGCGTGTTCCAATTCTTGGAAAAACAATATACATGACATCAGCATGAAACAAAAAAAAAACGGATTCGTCATCAAGCCAACCCGCTTTTTAGTTTGATATATCAAAATTTAAAATATAATCGTGAACGTCGTCTCTTTTACTTTTGCTTTACTTGACTCAGGCCACGGCTTAGCGTGGACGAAATAATCTTCTTTACAGCAGAAGTGTCTTTAATATTTAACATAATATATATTATAAATAATAATTTTGAGTTTGTTATATCAATGAGGTCATTAGAAGTAAATTTAGTTATTTTTGTACCTATTCCTTTTTAAATGTCAACGAATTTTGTAAAATATGTATTGGTATTGCGGACGCTAAACAGCAGAGCTTTTCCAAAATGTTCTAGATAAGGAAATATTGTCCATTTCTTTCTTCACGCATATGGCATATTCATGTATGCATGTACAATCTGGAATCACCTACGTCGCAGGAGATGCCATTGTATTATAGGCCAAACAGAAAGCATACTCTGGATTTAGGGACACATTCCAAACTTTGAAGATCATCTGAGCTAGCCTTACAATTAGGTTTTAAACACGGGACACTAATGTACTTTACATCAATTTACTATAATATAACATAATGTTCTATCGTCATACAACTGACGATCTAATACCAACTATCATTAAATTTTGTTTTCAAGACTTTCAAAAATTTTTTAACTAGGGATACATAGTTTTCAATAATAATATCTCACACATAATATTAATTCGTTCACATAAAAAGCCTTTAAGCTTACCTTAAATTATCATTGTCGGCTCTTAAAACAAGGGTAACTACTCTCTTACTATTTGTATCTAAAGACAAGCAAGTAACATATATAAATGAATAAATTCAAATAATGTTAAAATGCACACAAATGATTACATAAACTTATAAATCTTTACTTGTTTACTACTTATTTACTTTTTAACCAATTTCAATATAAATAAATCAATACCTACAGTTAGGCTTGTGTTGTTCAATGGTTATTAATTCTTTTTTTGTCTAATTTTCCTCCTGTTATTGAAGATTTTGTGGGCAATATAAGTCGTAATCGTATCGTCGATACCAGCTTCGCTGCTTTTGACGCAATGTTGGTCACTCTTGTAGAAGTGTTGCTACCACCATTGTATGTTAGTTGCCCCTTGCATGGAAGACGTTTTTTGCTGACATTTAAATGATATTATCGTGCTAGTTCTCTAGAAGCCAGTTAATATATTTTTACTGGCATTTTATATTATCTTTGGAGGGTGTACAAATTCCGTGTGCCATTGTTTAGGGCCATGGTCTCTCATTTTTATTTCTAGAGTTTTGAGCCTCGCAGTTCCCTTTTGCACTCTACAAGGTGTGTAGCTCTACCTGTCCATATTGTCATTGGTCCAAGTAATATTCATATTTTGCCAGGCTGTCCATTTAAAGGCGACCTTTCCTAGAAATTACTGCAGAACCAACGTATGTGAACCATCCTTTGTGCACTGTGGCTGTTAATGTTTGTCAGTTGCAATTATTTTCTCCCCGGTAAACTCCATTTCTTTACGGGGGTTCCCCAATTTTCCACCTGGGAAGAGCTAGCCTGGAGGACAAAATAAACCAAAAATCACAAAGTAGGCCCTACAGTAAAACCATATTAATACAATTTAACAATATACCAAAAACAATGTTTTAATTCAAAATCTTTTTTGCAGACGTACTTGTAGTCATGCAACCCAAAATCGTATGTCTTGGTTTGACCATTTTCTTCAATCTAACTATCGTAGCCAAAAGTAAGTTCACCAAAAGTCTGTTTGAAAACAAACTTTACATATTGTTTCCATTTAACTTTAAGAAGAATCGTGTTTTAAAAGAGTGCCAGCACCTTTTACAGTATTTAATACTATTTGTATATAAACAAAATACTGTAAGCTCAGGGCGCATTTAAAATACAACTAAGAACACTGATATAATTTGCTACAGTGTATACTACATACATTGTAGTGTAATCTGCTACAGTGTACACTATATACAGCTATACAGTGTTTAAACACAAAAAAGTTTTAGAGGTGTTTTTTTTTTCTAAACAATGTCAGATAAAAGAAAGTTAAAAATAGACCTTTAGTTTGGTGAAACTTCATCTAATTCTGTTATTATTTAAACGGCAAATTATTATATGACTATTAATTAATACGTAAATATTTTTGTGTAAAGTGAATCTAAAATATATTGAAGTTTAATCTAAAATATATTAAAGACGTTATAATCTAAATAAGCCTCGAGGGCCGCATACTATTATTTGTCAGCCCGCTTGTTACCTACTGGCTGTAGTTTGCACACCCCTGCATTACATAAATTACACTTAGTCTTGCTTTAAATTATATCTATCATCGGTGCGCAACATTAGTCTAAACAAGAAATTAGACTTCTTTCTGTTGTAGGCCTAGTAGGCATACGGGTATTCCCGAAACGTCATAACTGCGACGCAAAAAACACCGTTCTTGAAAGTCGCGCTACACGTGAGTCGAGCAATGGCATGTTTTCACGGCCAAAATCAATTATGTAAATAAATCTAATGGGTATTTTTGTCTAACGTTCGTTTCCGATTTTTATTTGCGGGGCCGAAAAACTGTAGATTTTTTTTTTGGTGAAACAATTCGAGCATTAAATTATGAAGAAAATCGTTAGAGCGCTTTTGAAGAAAATTTCCAGATATATTAATATATATGTAAAGGCCTACATACATACAAATTTAACTCGAATTATAGTATAGGATTTAAAACTTTTTAAACATGGGACAAATCAAATAAATGATGCAGTAACCGACCTAACATAATATACAAAAGACAGTAGAGGTATGAAGCATGTTTAAACGAAGGTAAATATTAAAATAATGTTTTTCTAAGTTTTTGTTTTTAAGTATCGTTTGAGCTTGTTTGCCTGAGTTGAATTTGAAGTTAGATTCCACACCTTTGGACCGGAACTTGAGAAGGATATACGGTCAACGGTCGTCAGAGAGAAATAAGGCGCTCCCTCCTTGAGATAGGACGGTATATCATTATTATAATGGCCGATGAGATACTATTTATTCACATTAATGATTTGCCTAAAAGTTGGGATGTGAACAGATAAGTACGGTTATTGTAGTTAACCGCTTGATATTTTCATTGAATAAAATTAATGTACGATATCAACTAAATAAAAATAGAGCTCTAAGAACTAAATAAATCACAAGTGATAGAGAGAGATAGTGAGAAAGAGAAAGTATAAATACCTATGGAAGCTAATTGCCTAAGTTATTATTTTAAAGTACATAAGGAGGGTTATTAAATTGTAAATATTGTACTGTTAGTTAGAACCAATAGAGCGTTCTCTATGGGCGGGGCTAAAGTTTTTTAGTGACGTATTTGTGTAAATATAGAACCCACTTGAGGTACAAATGTAACGTGGGGAAGTTGTTCTTCATCATGCTAAATTCACATCTGAATATTGGCTATCCTACTCACAAATTAAGAGGTAAATAGTCGTAGATCATCTTCCTAGTCCAAGAGAAAGCCTGACATGGTATTTTTTAAACGATTTTCAACAATTTACGCCCATATTATCATCTTCATATCCGACCGGTAAGTGTTGCAATTGAATTGATTTTATTGATATTATAATTAGGCCTAATAATCGTTCGGTACAACATTAATTATATGTATTTCCCTATTTTAAAAGTTAAATACTGCAGATTAATTGATTAAAGTGATTTGGCTAGGGCCGGTTAGACCTATTTACACTTTCACAAAACACAAGTAAAAACAAGCTCGGGCCTATAGGACACTCTATTGATACAGCGGCCATTGTGTACAACACTACATAAAAATAAACAAAAATCACGTGCTTTTGTCACGTGATTGCAAACGCCCTATTTGTAAAACAATTAAATTAATTTAACTGATTAACTACCATGACCCGCTGTGAGCGTCTCGTGCGATTCATTCACTTTGTACCGCAAGCCACTGTGAACGTCTCATGCAATTCATTCACTTTGTACCGCAACCGCTGTGAGCGGCTCGTGCGATTCATTCACTTTGTACCTTCAAGCCGCTGTGAGCGGCTCATGCTATTCATTCACTATGTACCGCAAGCCGCTGTGAGCGGCTCATGCGATTCATTTACTTTGTACCGCAAGCCGCTGTGAGCGGCTCATGCGATTCATTCACTTTGTACCGCAAGCCATTGTGAGCGGCTCATGCGATTCATTCACTTTGTACCGTAAGCGCTGTGAGCGTCACATGCAAGTCATTCACTTTGTACCGCAAGCTGCTATGAGCGTCACATGCGATTCATTTACTTTGTACCGCAAGCCGCTGTGAGCGTCTCAAGCGATTCATTCAATTTGTACCACTAGCCGCTGTGAGCGTCTCATGCGATTCATTCACTTTGTACCGCAAGCCGCTGTGAGCGTCTCATTTGATTCATTTATTTTGATTCGCAAGCCGCTGTGAGCCGCTCATGCGATTCATTCACTTTGTACCGTAAGCGCTGTGAGCGGCTCATGCGATTCATTCACTTTGTACCGCAAGCCACTGTGAGCCGTTCATGCGATTCATTCACTTTGTACCGTAATCGCTGTGAGCGGCACATGCGATTCATTCATTTTGTACCGCAAGCTGCTATGAGCGGCACATGCGATTCATTTACTTTGTACCGCAAGCCGCTGTGAGCGTCTCAAGCGATTCATTCACTTTGTACCGCAAGCCGCTGTGAGCGTCTCTTGCGATTAATTCACTTTGTACCACAAGCCGCTGTGAGCGTCTCATGCGATTCATTCACTTTGTACCGCAAGCCGCTGTGAGCGTCTCATTTGATTCATTTACTTTGAACCGCAAGCCGCTGTGAGCGGTTCTTGCGATTCATTCACTTTGTACCGCAAGCTGCTGTGAGTGTATCATGCGATTCATTCACTTTGTACCGCAAGCCGCTGTGAGCGTCTCATGCGATTCATTCACTTTGTACCGCAAGCCGCTGTGAGCGGCTCATGCGATTCATTTACTTTGTACCGCAAGCCGCTGTGAGCGGCTCATGCGATTCATTCACTTTGTACCGCAAGCCGCTTTGAGCGGCTCATGCGATTTATTCACTTTGTACCGCAAGCCGCTGACAGCGCCAATATTATTTCGCAGAGTTTAAAGCTAAATATTTGCATTATTTCGTTAAATTTTGTTCCGAAATTTGTAGTTACCGACATGAAGTATATTTACGAACCTATTGTCGATTTCAAATTAATGTTCTTAGTTGCTGCACAAACTATAATATACATGGACCGCTTGCTTTAGTTCTTTATGTTATTATCTTTTTTTTTTTTTTTTGCAATTCCCGATTCTAAATGAAGTAATTGTTATACAAGTTCCTTTTTATTAAATAGCATTTTTTTCGACTTTACATGAATACTTGTAGGCCTATTAATATCTCATTGACTATAATAAGATGGACCGCCTGCTTTATTTTTAGAGCTTATGTTTTTTTTCCGTGCGCACACAACACTGATCTATAAATGTTTCTCCTCTGTACTACTTTCGATTTTAATTTTTCATTGAGAAAATCATAGCGATTTAATAAAACGGAACTTGTATATCAACAACTCTATTTCCTCTATAGGGCGTTTGCAATCACGTGACGAAAAACATGTGTTTTTTGTTTATTTCGTGTAGTGGTGTACACAATGGCCGCTGTATCAATAAAGTGTCATATAAGCTATGTAATGTAAATAGGTTTAGCCGTCCCTAACCTAATCACATTAATCAATTAATCTGCAGTATTTAAATTTTAAAATAGGGGGAATACATATAATTAATGTTGTACCGAACGATTAAGCCTACTGTTATGTGTTTAGATTATATCTTGTTTCCCTCCTATGTAACTAACTGCACCACTGCCAGGGCCCTAGTCCTGACCTTTAGTTGAACTCTGCTACTGTCGCGTCAAGAATTGTTGTTTACTAGAGTGTACCTAGATCATTCTTTCACCGTCTGGAACATGTTAGAAAGAGATGTTGACAATTTTTGTGAGTTATTCTTAGCCTACTTTTATTCCAGAAATCTCTAACATGTATAGTATAAATATAGGAGATTCGCGTGATAGAAGGAAGTTTTTTACATCGATGTAGTATTCTTGAGTCTTGGTTTAAGCATATTGTAAGCGCATCAGTGGCAGAGCTGTATTGTATCTTTTATGTACCTGTACGCATTATTACATTGTTGTTTTATTCTGTTGTAAGGATATTCGTGAGTTGATTTTTCTTTTTTTTTTTTTATTTTTCTTTTGATATTAATTTGACTTAGTAAATAAATTGTTTTAAAATTGGTATCGTCTGAAGGGTTGTTTTATTAAATAAATTATTTTAATTTTTATTAATTAAGTTAGCTACAAATAATTAATATTGTTTGTTATTTATTACAACCTCTTTAACGAGACCACTTAATTTAAATTTAATACTACAGGAGGTCTGTAATAAAATTGGGGGCTCTTCCTACGGATATAAATATTATATAATATTTTTTCATAGAAAAGAAATTTAAAATTTTCTTTAACTTTTCTTTAGACGATACCAAGTTTTATACATTGTAAGTGCTGACCAAAAACTTTTCTCTCTTAGTTGATTGTTTAAATTAAGGTTATACATTAACATGGATTACCAGGCTTTCATTGCTAATCCATCTTTACCAGAACTCGACCAATGCAGCAGAAAGGATCTGTTGGCTATTTCTAAACTTTTAGGACTCAAAATCAAATCTAGTGCTGTAAAACAAGTTATTAGAGATAGTATAGTCCTACATTTTGTCAACGAAGAATTTTTGCCAGAAGAGGCGTTATCCACAATTAGTAGAGAAGGAAACGAAAACACACCCAATGTTGTAGATTTAGAAATACAGCTAAAAATTAAACAGTTGGAAATTGAAGCACAAAAAGAAGTACAGTTAGCACAGTTAGCTTTAAAAGAGAAACAAATGAATCTAGATAAAGAAAAAGAAATAGAATTAAAGAAATTAGAGATAAGTTCTAAATCTTCAACAGATCCTCCTACCACCAGTCAGAATGTGGACCCAGCTAAATACTTAAAACTTATTCCACGTTTTGTGGGAAATGTGGATAATTATTTTGTTCAATTCGAACTTGTTGCCAAAAATTTTGCTATTCCTGAAACGCTGTGGTCCTCGCTGTTACAAACTGTTCTGACTGGTAGGGTTGCAGAGGTGTTCTGCTCACTCGATGGGGAACAACAAAGGGACTACCAAGTTGCTAAGCAACTAATTTTGAAATCTTTTGAACTTGTCCCTGAGGCTTATCGAAAACAGTTCCGTGAACTGCGTAAACTGGATGGCCAGACCCATGTTGAGTTCTTACGAGAAAAGCAGAGAAGGCTAGATCGCTGGCTGACATCTAAAGAGATTGGTTCTGACTATGCAAAGCTCAAGAACTTGATTCTGATGGAGGAGTTTAAGAATTGTGTCCGGCTGGACGTCCGAACACATATGGCAGACCGTGGCGAAGATGATGTGTACAAGGCAGCAGTGTTGGCCGACGACTTCGTCATCTCCCATCAGTTCGCAAAGTCCACAGCCGATGTTAGGCCGAAGCAGCCGAAACTGCCCGAAGAAACAAACAGCACTTCAATAAAAAACACTCATGAAAAGAAGGTGACACAACCAAAAGCCTCATGCACATACTGCAAGAAAGAAGGACATAAAGTGGAAGAATGCTATAAATTGAAAAGGAAAAACGAAAAGGCTTCTCCGAAATCTACTTTATGTGCCGTGTCCTATACAACAGAACAATTTTTACACACTCAAGCAACTGATACTAAGCCTGCCACACCAAGCTCTACTGACTCTACATCGTCAACACACTCATCAAAGAGTTCTTCTACATCGTCAAGATGTTCTACACTTTCATCAAAGTGTTCTACTACATCGTCAAGATGTCCTAAATACTCGTCAAAGAGTTCTAATACATCGTCAAGATGTCCTCAATACACAACAAAGTGTTCTACTACATCGTCAAGATGTTCTCCACACTCATCCGAGTGTTCCACTACATCGTCAAGATGTCCTCAATACACGTCAAAGTGTTCCACTACATCGTCAAGATGTCCTCAATACACGTCAAAGTGTTCCACTACATCGTCAAGATGTCCTCAATACACATCAAAGTGTTCTACTACATCATCAAGATGTTCTCACGACTCCAAAGAGAGTTTATCAACTACATCATCAAGATGTTCTCATGACTCCGAATCGAGTTTATCAACTACATCACCCAGATGTTCACAAGACTACAACACAAGTTTGTCAACTACATCACCAAGATGTTCTCAAGACTCCATCGAGAGTTCTAACAAAGTCCAGATGTCTACATCAGTCACCCCTGATGTTTTAGAGGAGTTCAAGCCTTTCATTTCGGAAGGATTTATATCACTACCAGGTGATCATACCAGTCTGCGACCTGTAACAATTTTGAGAGACACAGGTGCCTCGCAATCGCTACTGCTTGAAGGCATTCTTCCCTTATCAAACGCAACTGCAACGGGGAAAAGCATACTCTTAAGAGGCGTAGAACTGGGTTGCCTAGATGTACCTCTCCATCTCATTGATCTCAAGTCAGATCTTGTTTCTGGACCTGTGGTTGTAGGTGTCCGACCAACATTACCATTGGAAGGCATCTCGTTGTTGCTAGGCAATGACTTAGCTGGTGGGAAGGTTATCGCCGAACCCATTGTCACTCATGAACCTCAACTATCTGCACCTGAAGAAGAAGATGATCCAGAATTATATCCAGCATGTGCGGTAACTAGAGCCATGAGTTCACAAATCTCCAAAGAAAGGAGTACTTCCAAAAATAAATCAAACATTGAAGTGGACCTTGAGACCACATTCTTCTCCAAACTCGACGAAGATCCGAAATCAATCTCAGAAAAGCCGGTATCAACTCGAGAACAGTTGATCGAGGAACAGAAAAGGGATCCTGAGTTAGACAAACTCCGAGAAAACGCTTTGTCACCACAAGAAGCTGAAGAAGTACCTATATGTTACTACGTCAAAGATGATGTACTTCTAAGAAAGTTTCGACCACCAGACGCATCTGCAGATGAAGACTGGAGAGTTGTCCATCAAATTGTTGTGCCTGAGAAATATCGTGCTGACATTCTGAATATGGCACACGATTCTCCACTGTCGGGTCATCTAGGCGTCAACAAGACGTATCAGAAGATAACAAGTCACTTCTTTTGGCCTGGATTAAAGAAGCACGTCATTGAATACTGCAGATCGTGTCACCCTTGTCAAATGGTTGGCAAGCCAAATCAAACGATTCCTGTAGCTCCTCTCAAGCCGATTCCAGCATTCGAAGAACCTTTCAGTCGAGTCATCATTGACTGCGTTGGACCTCTTCCAAAAACTAAAGCAGGTCATCAATACCTACTAACCATTATGTGTGCTTCGACAAGATTTCCGGAGGCAGTTCCTTTGAGAAACATTAAAGCTCCTAACGTTGTCAGGGCACTCACAAAATTCTTCACTCTATTTGGTCTACCTAAGTCCATACAGTCGGATCAAGGATCTAATTTCAAAGCCACTCTTTTCAAACAAGTAATGGACCAATTGGGCATTAAACACTGCATGTCAAGTGCATATCATCCTGAGTCGCAGGGAGCCCTTGAACGCTTCCATCAGACCCTGAAGAACATGATAAGAACCTATTGCCATGAACATGAGAAGGACTGGGATGAAGGAATACACATGCTGCTGTTTGCAGCCCGTGAAGCCGTCCAGGAGTCTTTAGGCTTCAGTCCGTTTGAATTGGTGTTTGGCCATACGGTTCGTGGTCCTTTAAAATATCTCAAAGAAATGTGGATGTCTCCGACACCCACTGAGGGACTTTTAGACCATGTCTTAAAAATTAAAAGTAGACTTTATGATGCCTGTAATTTAGCCAAAACAAATTTAAAGGAAAGCCAGTCTAAAATGAAAAACTGGTATGATAAAAAGGCCAGATTTAGATTGTTTGCCCCAGGGGACAAGGTTTTGGTATTTTTACCGTTACCTGGTCAACCATTACAAGCTAGATACTTTGGTCCATATGAGATATAATCAAAAGTCAATGATTTAAATTATATTATTAAAACTCCAGACAGGAGAAAGAAAAGGCAACTTTGCCATGTAAATATGTTAAAGAAGTATGTCAGTAGAAATTCAGAAACAGATAGCAAGAATGTATCTGACCAGGTACAGTGTAATTTAAATGTAACCCCTGTTGTTCCTCCTGATATTGTAAAGGAGAAATTTGGTCAGTACAAATTGCCAAATTCTTTTATACTTAAAAATTTGGATCAAAAGCTGTCACATCTGCCACTGAAAGAGAAGATTGTAATTGAAAATGTAATTAAGGATTTTTGTAATATATTTCCTGATGTGCCAAATAAGACTAATTTAATTGTACATGATGTTGATGTTGGTGATGCAACTCCGGTCAAGCAACACCCATATAGAGTTAATCCTGAAAAGTTAGAAGTTCTTAGATCTGAAATAAAGTATATGCTTGATAATGACATTATTGAACCAAGCTCAAGCAATTGGAGCTCACCTTGTGTTTTGATCCCTAAACCAGACAAAACATTTAGATTCTGTACAGATTATAGGAAAGTAAATACTTTTACAAAATCTGATTCCTTTCCAATTCCTAGAATTGATGATCTTATTGATCGTATTGGTGATGCCACCTACATTACCAAGATTGATTTATTATCAGGATATTGGCAGGTACCTCTATCAGACCGTGCCAAAGAAATATCAGCATTTGTTACACCAGATGGGTTGTATCAATATAAGGTTATGCCTTTTGGGATGAAAAATGCCCCTGCTACTTTTCAAAGAATGATTAATAATCTCATTGCTGACCAGGAGAATTGCAATGCCTACATTGATGATGTAATTATTTACAGCAAAGATTTTTTACATCATGTTAAGCAGTTAAGTTCTCTTTTTGAAAAATTGTCAAAAGCCAATTTAACTGTTAATTTGAATAAGAGTGAATTTTGTCATGCTCATGTAGAATACTTGGGTTATGTTGTGGGACAGGGTCATATAAAACCTGTCACTGCTAAAGTTGAAGCTATTAAAGCACTCCCTACTCCCACTGATAGAAAACAACTCAGAAGATTTTTGGGAATGGCTGGTTATTATAGAAAGTTTTGCCAAAACTTTTCCATAATTGCCAATCCTTTAACAAATCTGTTGAAAAAGAATGTTAAATTTATATGGACAGATTCTTGTCAAAAAGCCTTTGAACAACTTAAAGTTGTATTATCTCAATCTCCCATTCTATTGGCTCCTAATTTTCAAAAACAATTTAAATTAGCAGTAGATGCCAGTGACATTGGGATAGGTGCTGTTCTTTTTCAGGAAGACAATCTTCATATAGACCATCCAATATGTTTCTTTTCTAAGAAGTTTAATACTCATCAAAGAAATTACTCTACTGTAGAAAAAGAATGTTTAGGACTTATCCTATCCCTTCAACAATTTGAATTCTATGTTAAGGGCTCAAATATACCTGTACTGGTTTTCACAGACCATAATCCTTTAACATTTTTACACAAAATGAGTTGTAAAAATCAACGATTGTTAAGATGGAGTTTATTTTTACAGGAATATAATCTAAATATTCAACATATCAAAGGCATTGATAATGTTATTGCTGACACATTATCCCGCTGTTAAAAAAATAATTTATTATTATGTTTATTATTGTACATCCGGTAACATCCTGTTTAATGTACTACTACAGTATATTTAGTGTATCTTATACATTTTTAATTAAGCTGTAAAAAGATTTACATTTCTTACTAAATGTAAACTTTTTATTTTTAGGAGGGAGGTGTTATGTGTTTAGATTATATCTTGTTTCCCTCCTATGTAACTAACTGCACCACTGCCAGGGCCCTAGTCCTGACCTTTAGTTGAACTCTGCTACTGTCGCGTCAAGAATTGTTGTTTACTAGAGTGTACCTAGATCATTCTTTCACCGTCTGGAACATGTTAGAAAGAGATGTTGACAATTTTTGTGAGTTATTCTTAGCCTACTTTTATTCCAGAAATCTCTAACATGTATAGTATAAATATAGGAGATTCGCGTGATAGAAGGAAGTTTTTTACATCGATGTAGTATTCTTGAGTCTTGGTTTAAGCATATTGTAAGCGCATCAGTGGCAGAGCTGTATTGTATCTTTTATGTACCTGTACGCATTATTACATTGTTGTTTTATTCTGTTGTAAGGATATTCGTGAGTTGATTTTTCTTTTTTTTTTTTTATTTTTCTTTTGATATTAATTTGACTTAGTAAATAAATTGTTTTAAAATTGGTATCGTCTGAAGGGTTGTTTTATTAAATAAATTATTTTAATTTTTATTAATTAAGTTAGCTACACATAATTAATATTGTTTGTTATTTATTACAACCTCTTTAACGAGACCACTTAATTTAAATTTAATACTACAGGAGGTCTGTAATACTACAAATATTCGCAATGACATCAATAATGAAGTCTCTGCACAATTCCTTAGAGACAGAAAATCGATCACGTGATGCATTGTAAACTAAAAGAAATGGCTGATTTTACATTGATCTTAATGGCACCTATGCTTGTTAAAAATCCTTAAATATTGTGAAATTATAAATTATGCTCACTGATAGAACAATGTTTATAGACATACAATTATTAAAGGACAACACCTATCTGTTGATCTTTCAAAGGAAATCGATGAAAAGATTTTAGATTCTTTACATGATAATTTAGCGGTATAATTTGCGCACCCAACAGCAGCGTAGTAAGCCATTGTTTATGTTTACAAGTGTATTTACCCAACATCACGTGACCGGAAAATCATTCTGCATAGACCTCATTATAATATCAATAAAATCAATTCAATTGCAACATTTACCGGTCGGATATGAAGATGACAAAATGGGCGTAAAATGTTGAAAATCGTTGAAAAAATACCATGTCAGGCTTTCTCTTGGACTAGGGAGATGATCTACGACTATTTACCTCCTTATTTGTGAGTAGGATAGCCAATATTCAGATGTGAATTTAGCATGATGAAGAACAACTTCACCACGTTACATTTGTACCTCAAGTGGGTTCTATATTTACACAAATACGTCACTAAAAAACCTAAGCCACGCCCATTGCGAACGCTCTATAGCATTTACGTTATTTAGAATCGGGAATTCCTATCATCAGTGTTTAAGTCATCATATAGCAGAAATACTAAAGCAAGCGGTCCATGTATATTATAGTTTATGGTTTCTGTAAAAAAAATTCGGTAAAAAAAAGCGGAAAAAAATAACTGTCTTCCCATTTTCGGAAAATGTTTCGATTGATAATCTTATCTTGTTTGTGTAAATACTACTCAGTTAACTTCATCTTGGATTTATATTGTTCGACTTTGTATATACTTTATAATAATTATGAGTGAAAGACATAAATTTATTTTAAAACAGATGAAATATTAGGTAAAAGGATTTTTTTTTAATTTGTCCGTCTAATTTTATGTTACAAATCACATTTCAACATAAATTATTGTCTAAATTAACACATTAACCAGATTTTGTTTATATTTATCTTATTCACAATTTATTTTTTTACAAAATGGTATAAATCGTTTTAAAATATATCAATGGATAAGAGAACAACACACACATATGTAAACACACCCGCATGCAAAAAAACAGGCCAGAAATTTATTTCGGCCACAGCTTGATTTTTTTCTGCTTTAATGCGGTAGTTAATTAGCTTATTGAACAAACGCAAATATTTTCACCTTAGAAAAAAGTGTGAGATTTGTTTTTGTAATAATACTTTTAGAAACATGTGTTTTTGTTGTTGTTTTTTTACATTAATAATTAACAAGTTTTCACTTAATGTTATAATTTGTTTAGGCGAGGATCCAATTAGTTGCAACCCGTCAGTGTTGGGGTCGGATGTTGTGGTCAACGTAACTTGGGACAGCCGGTCACACTTTCAGATAATGAGAAACTATATTAGTGTCATGTTTTGTGCCACAAACATACCATGTTTTTTTAAACACCCAAATGATTACAAACACTTTGAAACACAGGCAGGCGAAAACAGAAGGAAAGTTACAATCACAGTTCCCAATGTCACAACTGCTGCTGCTGATACATGGATACTGAATGGAAAAGGCGGTTATTCTTTTAATAAAACGTGCATCGTAACTCGTGAGTAACATTTCATACCTATTTAGTTAAGGTTTGTTTTTTTCCCAATACTTTTGCTGTTCAATTTTAAAGTTGAAGAAACTACGAGAAATAATTCACAGTTTACGTCATTAAAAATAGCGACCGTTAAATTAAAAAAACAAACAACATAATTTCTACACCAAAATCAAATGTCTATAAGCAACTATACATGAACTATTAAAATATGTATATTTACATAGTATATATCGTTTGTTGTATATAGACTCCTAGGCTTTTTGATTATTTTTTGTTTACTTTTGAATTTTTTTTTTATAATTTGTGCAAAACACATTGTAGTCCTTTTGTTTCGCAGTAATTATTACTGACATATCTACTAGCATATATTATTATTCAAATCACGAATTAGCGGTTAAGTGGTTTTTATGTACATATTATTTTCTCTCGATGTACTGCATAATGTTATTTATTTAATACAGGGCATAATAATTTGGAACGCATATTCTTTGTAATATTACGTTAAACATGTTCAAGATTTGTATAATGATCGCATTGGTAATTTTGGTAACAATTCGTAACATCACTGACCCTCACAAGGCTGCTGACCTTGTAGAGCAATACGTTTCGTGGCCTGAATCCAATAACGTTAATATGTTATAACGTCCACTAATGAGGAATAACTCGTTTGGTTCCAGCAAATATGTTAAATTAGAACACGACATCTTAATTTAAAAAAATTCAGATTACTAATAATAAACTTTAAAGCAATAAAAAAAAAAAATAGATCCACATTGATAGATCCACATAGATACAGATACATAGATATAGATACACAGATATAGATACACAGATATAGATACACATATATAGATACACAGATATATATACATAGATATATATATACATAGATATATAAATATACATAAATATAGATACATATATATATATTGTTATGGTCCTCTTTATGATATGACTATTATTACGACTCGTTAAATCGGATTCAATGAATATAGTTGTATCTTTATTAGAAGTCTCTAGATTCTGCTAATCTGTAGCCCAAGCTAGGGGTTTCTTGACTGACAGGTCTATGCAGTAATGTAGTTATATTCGTGATAATTATCTTCAACACCTTTCTCAACAATGATAGATCAAACAACTCCAGTTGTTGAATAAACAATTTTATTTAAATTGTAGACTCAATATAAACAATCAATAAATGCATCAACGGATGGCAACATAAGTATTTCAAAATAAATGGCATATTATATACAAATCCATATAGCGACTTCACTCTACAAACTCTCGAACTGAACTAACTTTAAGGAGGTGGGGACTTTACAAAGAAAACTATCATCGAAGATTCTACAGGGTCTTATTACGCATTTTAACCTCTTTCTCTATAAAATCGAGAATTATCCTCCAATTTCCACGGGGTTGGACGAATTATTTTATTTAAACTGCCCTCAGGGCATAAAGGTCACCCCTTGGTCGCCTTGGACTCTGATACGCACTTGTTAAGAGGTCAATGCCTTACTACGTCATTCATTTATGACCGATATTCGTAACAATATACATAGATATAGATACATAGATATATAATTCTTACATATAGATACATAGATATATATACATAGATATAGATACATAGATATAGATACATAGATATAGATACACAGGTATAGATAAACATGTATAGATACACATATATAGATACATATATATATACATATATATATATATATATATATATATATATATATATATATATATATATATATATATATATATATATATATATATATATATATATAGATACATAGATCTAGATATATATACATAGATATAGAGACATAGATATATAAATATACATAAATATAGATACATAGATATAGATACATAGATATAGATACATAGATATGAATACAAAGATATAGATACATATATATATATATATATATATATATATATATATATATATATATATATATATATATATATATATATATATATATATATATATATATACATAGATATAGATACATAGATATATAATTCATACATATATATACATAGATATATATACATAAATATAGATACATAGATATAGATACATAGATATAGATACATAGATATAGATACACAGGTATAGATACACATGTATAGATACACATGTATAGATACATATATATATAGATACATAGATCTAGATACATAGATATAGATACATTAATATAAGTACATAGGTATAGAAATAGATACATATATATATATATATATATATATATATATATATATATATAGATATATATACCTAGATATATATACACAGATATAGGTACATAGATATAGATACATAAATATAGATACACAGATAAAGATACACATATATAGATACACAGATATAGATATACATATATATATATATACATAGGGGAGAGTGAGGATTATTGGGCGTAGTGGATATATGGGCCACCCCCTCTACAGCCCAAACGAGACATCCAGTGCAGTTCCGCACATAATGAGAAAACTCACTAAACTTTTTTCCTCTACACAAGTGCTGTTTTCCCGCACTTTTAATGAAAAATAACTTTTTTACAAGCAGTTTTGGTTTTCAAGCCGCTAAAGCTAGATTTTCACACCCATTCTTCTTATTCTAAGTACCACAATTTGAATACTAGTCTTTGGTAAGTACACGTTTATGTTAACTTATTCTTCATAGGACATTTTGATACTAGTTTTATAATAATATAGCTTAAAGCTTTTAATCTAGGTCACTTTCTTTACAACTGCTCCCTGTGGGGATGATTGGACCAGCAGTGGGGATAAGTGAGCCACTTTAATGTTAATTTGTCTAAATGTTTCAAGTATCGAAAAAACATACTAAATTCTGCATTCAAACATATAAATATATGATATAATTGCTAATGATTCTTTTTAATATTTTTCGGCTATTTATTAGATTAATTATAATATAACATAAGCTATATAGTAGTCCAAATACAGACTTTTTTAGTCATGACATGTAAAGAAATTGTATTCATATTTTGATATAGATTTAAGTATGCCTTATACATTCTGTTTTATATATTTATATATTTTAGGTGCATCATGCCTCGGTTTTATAAACGTAAAAGAACAGCACATGGGACAACCTTGCCAAAGGAAATGAAAAAGGTATTAAAGGCAGTGGCTAATGGAATGAAGGTGAGGGAGGCAGCCAGACAGTACAGAATACCAAGGAGCACACTACAGCACAACAAAGAAAAGGCAAAGTCTGGAGCTGAACTACAAACTATCAAAATAGACAACTATTTTCACCATCAGAAGAATCTATTTGGCAGAATATCTCGATACTTGTGCAAAAATGTTTTATGGCTTGACTACCCAAAACTTGAGAAACTTAGCTTATGAGATGGATGTTGCTTTTAAAATAATTTCACACCCGTCCCAGTAGGACGAGAATAAAACAGCAGGCAAAGAATGGATGATAAGTTTCATGAGAGAAAATCCTCGCTTAAGTATCCGACAACCAGAAGCTACATCATATTCAAGAGCAAAAGCATTCAGTGGACATACAGGGGTGATAATTTTTACCCTGCTTGAGAAAACTTATCGTGAACTAAAGATAACAGGAGAACATATATTTAATCTGGACGAAAAAAGTATTACTACAGTACACAAGATACCAAAAGTAGTTTGTTCATGTGGTATTAAGCAGATGGGACAAATCACATTAGGAGAAAGGAGTGAGCTGGTGACTATGTGTTGTGCTATTTCAGCAGTTGGTCAAAGCTTGCCACCAGTATTTGTGTTTCCACCTAAGAATCTGAAAGCCCATATGCTGAATGCTGCAACAGAAGGATCTTTAGGTCTTGCTCATCCATCAGGATGGATGACTGGGGATAACTTTATTAAAGTCATAGAACACATAATAAAAAATCTACGACCTTCAAAAGATTTCCCAATAATTCTGACTTTAGACAACCATGAAAGCCATATTTCCTACAATGCTCTAGAATTGGCAAAGAAAATTGGCAAAGTATTTACATCATCACTCTTCCACCTCATGTAATTAAAATGTATTATTGGCCTTTTTAAACAAATGTTACTCAAACGGCCCAGTTTTCCCCACCCGATGGCACAGTTATACCCACCAGTGGACCATATATCACCACTTTAATATACCTCACTAAAACATTATAACTTTTTTTCTGTTCTTATTACTGCTGTGCAATCCTGATGTTTTTTTAACTAAATAAACACACTTTCATGTAAAACTAACCTTTTCGTGATATCTTTTTTAGTTTTTGTAATATATTAATTTTTATGAAATGTGCATTTTCTCGGCCCAATCATCCCCACTCTCCCCTAGATATATATATATATATATATATATATATATATACAAAAATAGATACATAGATATAGATACATACGTGAAGATACACTGATATAGATACATAGATATAGATACATAGATAAAGATACATAAATATAGATACATAGATATAGATACATAGATATAGATACACATATATAGATACACATATATAGATACACAGATAGAGATACATAGATATAGATACATAGATATAGATATATATATTTAGATACATATATATAGATACATAGATATAGATACATATATATATAGATACATAGATATAGATACATAGATATAGATACATAGATATAGATACACATATATATAGATACACAGATATAGATACACAGATAGAGATACACAGATATAGATACATAGATATAGATACATAGATATAGATACACATATATAGATACACATATATAGATACACATATAGAGATACACAGATATAGATACATAGATATAGATACATAGATATAGATACATAGATATATATACATAGATATAGATACATATATATAGATACATATATATAGATACATATATATAGATACATATATATAGATACATAGATATAGATACATAGATATAGATACACATATATAGATACACAGATATAGATACACAGATAGAGATACACAGATATAGATACACATATATAGATACATAGATATAGATACATAGATATAGATACACATATATAGATACACAGATATAGATACACAGATATAGATACATAGATATAGATACATAGATATAGATATATATATATAGATACATATATATAGATACATATATATAGATACATAGATATAGATACATAGATATTGATACACATATATAGATACACAGATAGAGATGCATATATATATAGACACCTTTATATAGATACATAGATATAGATACATAGATATAGATACACATATATAGATACACAGATATAGATACACAACTATAGATACATAGATATAGATACATATATATAGATACATATATATAGATACATATATATATAGATACATAGATATAGATACATAGATATAGATACATAGATATAGATACATAGATATAGATATATAGATATAGATACATAGATATATATACACATATATAGATGCACGGATATAGATACATAGATATAGATACATAGATATAGATACATAGATATAGATACATATATATATATAGATACATATATATATAGATACATAGATATATATACATAGATATAGATACACATATATAGATACACAGATATAGATACACAGATAGAGATACACAGATATAGATACATAGATATAGATACATAGATATAGATACATAGATATAGATACACGGATATAGATGCACGGATATAGATGCATAGATATAGAAACATAGATATAAATACATATATATAGATACATATATATAGATACATAGATATAGATACATATATATAGATACACATATATAGATACATAGATATAGATACATATATATATAGATACACATAGTTTTCTCTCCCAAAATGGAGACATTAAAATCAATCAACACTGGAACATATTACGCACTTCCCTCCTAACTACTACGTCATACGAAAATATAATCCAACGCATTTAGATTCAAGATTTTTAAGACTAATACAATTCAAAACTAATAATAAAACATACGTAAAATAATAACACACTGCAAAACCTCGTCCAATAGATAATTTTACAAAGCCATATGAAGCTACCTAGGAAACTAATGTTTCGTAGGCTAGACTACGATGTCAAGCGATATTGTTGGTGAATAGGCTATCTAGTCAAGTAACTATTAGGCTCGTCTATGATCTATGTCTATGATAATAATAAAATAGCCTATTTTATTTAACATACATAATACAGCTTAAATCTTAATAAGACTTAAAACACAACACATCATTTAAAAAAAGCTCGAAACTTTATTAATACAGCGGCCATATTTAATTGTACACCATTACTCAAAGTAAACACAAATCACGTGCTTTTTGTCACGGGATTGCAAACGCCCTATTAAAACGAACAAAATGTTTATGTTTGATTACTGTGCATCACAAGAGAATGCAACAGAAAGCTAAACTACAAATAAACTGAACTCAAGATAACATTATTCCAGAAATGAAAAAAAAAAGGGGTGAAATGACCTAAAGTCGAAATAAATAAGAAATTAGATGATTCTGCATTTGATATCAGGGAAGATGATTGTCCTACTGATAGGAACCCAAAGGCTACGATTGGGTTATCTTTTCAGATCCCGAATGTCCTAGGACAGGGGTAGGCAACCTTTTGCTGACAGTGTGCCAAACTAGGATTTCTAAATCATTCAGCGTGCCAACAGCCTAAGAGTCAACCTGCCCTGTTATACTTTCAAAAATTATTTTTATAGGACAATTTATTTAACTCCGTAGCAAGACCAAGGCCAAAAGCAAAGGAGATTAATTATAGAGATAATCGTTTAAGCGTTTTATATTTAAATACAAAATTAACGTGTTTGTGCTTATCATCCTTTTTATTTGCATTTGTATTACCGGTAATACAATATTTAATTAATAAACTTTCACATTCATGGTAATTATTGTCTTTACACTATCTTTTGTTAGTCAAGATGAGGATCTAACACCTGCAAAAGTTAATTATATTTTGATCTAAGTTTAACTGCGAAGTCTTTTAAAGTGTTTCCTTTTTTTATTTTTTTTATTTCCGGTAGTAGGCGCGTCGGAGTTTGATCTCCTTGCCCCTCCTTTGGGCCTACTAGGCATCGTATAGTTTTAGGGAGCCGTAGCTCGGGGGGGGGGGGGGGGGGGGTAACTCAGACCTCCTACACATTTGTGAAAAATCTAATCGCACAAGGCGGAGAAGATGAGTGCAAGATCTAATCGCACAAGGCGGAGAAGATGAGTGCAAGATCTAATCGCACAAGGCGGAGAAGATCTACACGTTGTGTGAGGAAGTCAGAGTGATCGACCTTAGCCAAAAGGCCGAGAAGCGATCTAAATGCTATGTTGTATAAGGACATGTCTATCATTTAGCGGAATAGATACGTAGTAATCATACAAACTGTGAAGTTGTTGTAATGTTTGAACATATACATATACATTCTTTAGTCATTTAATATTTATATAATTTTCAAATACATTATACAGTTTGATCAAGTTATAAATTGTTAGCCATTTATTTTTGTATAAAAGAAAAAACACATTAGAAATATTAGTTGAAATTAAACGGGTGAATTACTTCTCTTTAATTAAAAAAAAATTCCCACATTTGATGTTATAATATTGATAATTAATGCCCAACAATTTATGTATTGTATTTTTCAAATATACAAGTCTTTCTTTTGAGAGTGGACGATAAATGTGTTAATTAATTAAATTGCATTGCCAATTATGGAAACTGTCGACCACGGGCCGGAAACTCACGAAGCAATGGTGAAACATTTTTGTTTACAATCGACTATACTATAATCGACATGGCTTCAAGCAATGTAGAACCATACATGTTTGAGCCAGAAAAAAATATATCGTATCAGACAATGCGGACGAAAGAAATTTTGAAGCTGAATTCAGCATATAATTAATCAATCGATAAAGAAGGATAACGCATAGAAAATATCAAATGGTAAGTTGGCCTTCTTGATTAATAGCCTCCTACAGTTATACTGTTATAGACTCCAGTAGGCATATACTCATACTGGGCTACTGTAGTAGGCTTAGTCTTAGCATAGCCTTAGGTTTTGACTTTACCAATGTTTTAGTTTCTAATTTACGTTAAAGATATGTATTTATCCTAATCTTCACACTAGTGACTAGTGCTAGTCTACATAACACGAATTTTAAATTCACTTTTACTACCGGTATTTTAAAGCTATATTATATGCTACATATCGCTAAAGAGTAGGCCTTAAGATAGACTATTGGCATAGGAATACAGGCCTACTTGGTTTGTCAGCATGATTTTAAGCTCAAACTAAGCAATGTCATACAAATAATTCAATGTGTTCTTTAGAAATTAAACATGTTAATGGTTATGATTAGACATTCACATTGTTTACTATTTACTTAGCCTTCTAAACCAGATCTGCAATTTAGTTTCCTAATATTTATAATCATAGCAACTAAATATACTTAGGCCTATACCGGTATATAATCTATTTCCCTTACTATGTGTAAGTGCAACAAATGTGTTTCAATGACATCAACCACGGAATCCATTTGTTGTAAAGAAATACCCAAAATAAATGCAAAATTACAAGTTAAAGGAGTGGAGTGTATAGGCCTACCAATCTTAAGCCTAAAAAAATATAATTTTTTTTGCACTATTTAACATTTAATTGAATCAATTTCCCTATAAGAATATTACATATACTAAAGAAGGGTTTTTAAAAAAAAATAGTTGTAAATGTGATTTATAACAGATACATCAAATTGTGAAATGTTAGAAAACAGCTGAATTGTGAAAAGTATTGACTAAAAACTAAACAGTAATTTTTTTTTTTTTTCAGAACAATGCGATACACAGTTTACAGGCACTTAGTTCATTGATGTTTTGGCATAATTGATCATGAAATTCGCACACCGCTTGCCTGCTGTAAACAAAATAAGGTTGCCCTATTCAGAAGGCAGACTAATTGGTTTCAAATGGGCAGATGATTGTGATAAAGAAGCTGTAAACGCTTAGTATTAAATTAGTATCTTTCTTTGAACAGTTATAAATAAAAGCATTTAATTTGAATGAAATGTCTTTATTGCTTTTAATATAGTTAGCCATGCTTTTTTTGTTTTAAAAATATGCCCATGTATTATATACATTGTTGAACACAATATAAACAAATAACATGATTTATAATTATTAGCCAGTGCATTTGGAAAACAGTCCATCATTCTTTCTTCACTTTTTTGCAGTCATTTCTTTGGATTTATGAGTATAAGGCACCTTTTTAAAGATTATCCTTACCACAGGATACCCCACCTACCCTCCATGACAGCAAACCAGTTGGTTAACTGCCTCTTATTCAGTATTCACAGCTGACCTCTATATCTAAAGACAATTCCCTTATTCGCCACCTGGGGACGCACTTGGTAGTAGATGGTAGCTCCTCACCTATCTTTCAACCTACCAGAGATACGGACGAACCTGATGGAAGCAGTCGGACCCAGCGCTTGCCTGACTGAGAGGCGCGCAGCTGCTCTAAGGACAATACGGGCATACTCAGGATTCGTTGAGGCATACACTGATGGGAGCGCGATCAGTGGGACCGAGGCGCGTTCTGGGTATGGTGCTCTTGTGTCGTACCCGAAGGCAGACGAAAAACAGATTGAGCTAAGTAGGCCTTGCGGAAAAATCTGCATCTTTGGTGCAGAGATGGAAGCCATCAGAATTGCTTTGGTGGCAATTGGGAAAACTTTCGAAGAAACACCAGCTGCTCGTGCTGATGTGGTAATCTTTAATGATGCGCTTTCAGTACTCCAAGCCATCGACGGCTTGGGGTCATGGCCCAAACTTCTTGTCCGACTGTTGGCTGCTATTTCCGATCTGATCCACAGGTACGAGGTGAAGGTTATTTTGAAGTGGATTTCAGGTCATGCAGGAGTCGCTGGCAATGAGATAGTGGATGCCTTGACCAAGAAGGGATCCCTGGTACCCACTCAGGAGGGTCCGTCCAAATTTTGAGAGTGCCCGCAGATCAATACGTGCGTGGGAGTCAAGATAATGGTGGAAGAATTGGGACGAGTCTGACAAGGGTCGAGGTGTGTGGCACCAACTAAAACGGCCAAGTCGATCTGATCCGTGGTGGAAACTCCGCAGGAGAGAACGGGCAACGATTGCACAGTTCCGAACTGGACACTGTCCTATTGGTGCCTATTTCGGACTATTTAGGCCCAATTTCGATTCGCGGTGTAGACATTGCTTTGAAGCAGAAGAGACGGTCGAGCAATTGCTTTTAGACTGCCCTCCCTTGCAGGAGGAAAGAGTGGATGGGAACGGTCAACGGTTTACACCGAACCTATACGGTGATCTAGCTGTGCTACGTAGTACAAGTGTGTTTGTCCTCGGAATCCTAAGAGATTAGTCTCGATTCGATTACTCCGGTGAAGTGAGGTTTAAAGTCTGGTTGCTCCCTCAAGAAAAATGTGGTGATGATTTAAAAATTTCTATTTTACTACATTTAACAGAACAGTTATTAAAATGAACAGGTAAAAACTAATAATGACAATTGAGAGATGTCTATATCTAATGAATAGCTTTAACATGGTATCAATTAAATTGTTTGTGATTTCTGCTAAGATGAACACAGAAAAAAAAGTATCCCAACTAACCAAATTGGTCAATGAGGTAGGTGAGCATCCACATTGTCTACAGTTTGGAACAATTCCAATATCTTGTCTAGAAAAACTATATATTTCCTATCCTTGACGAAATTCATTTATTCTTCTTACCGGTATGTCTGTGTTTTCACTGAAAAAAAAGTTTTTAAAGGAATTATTATATCAATGTTGAACAAAATGTTTCAAGACTTCTAATACCTGTGTATAAAGTATTTGTTCTTAAATAGGATTAAAATTAAATCAAAATATAGGAATATTAATTAAATATGACAAATATTGAAAATAAAAGACAAAAAAACAAACTATTTTAAATTGCCTATCTTATAAGATACCTTTCGCTTTCGCTATTATCAGATTCACTGTCACAGTTATCTGGCTCAAAATCTTCATCTTCTTCATGTTCGTCTTCTTCTGGAACTTAGTTATTGGTGTAGGTCACTGAAGACTTGCCTCGACCATGGCTCACAGGACTGAACTTCTGCAGACTAGTTTTTTTTAATCCCAGTTTGTACTCCTTAAAAGTATTGTTAGATAGGTTGTAATATATGTACGCCTACAAAGTAAAGGGCATGAATAAAAGTGAAATAAAAAAAAAAAAAAGTATATATATATTTTAGTCCTTATATAGCTATATGTTTAGCCAAAATATTAACTATATTATATATCATTAATGTATTTTTAAATGCTTACGCTTGCTTCTGAATGAGTTGTGTCTGTATCATCTTGTCCTCTTTGGAACTGTGATATAAATCATTGATATTTGTCTGAAGATCTACAGACATAAATTCTGGCTTCGAATTTTGTTGGTCCTCCCAACCTAGAGGGTGTCACCCGGTGCGGTCCGTACCCCCGCAACCTACCCCCCCCCCTCGGTACGCCACTGCTTTTAAGGAGTTTAGCCTATATTTAAAACATGAATAATTACAGAAATTACATAATATAGTGCTATTAATTAAGTTTATAATATTTATTAAATTAATATTACACATACTTTTTTAGAATTACCTATATGTAAATTTAATTAAAGAAAATGAGCATAACAATGTTTTAAATGTAATTTGTCTGTATAAATTAATGAGCGGTAAAGAGTAATGGGCATTATTCACAAGTCCTTAGCGATATCATTTTGGTCACGTGATGTACAGACTACAAACAAATAATGGCGTCTTTCGCCTCTATTTTATCTGTATCAATGCTTATTAAAAACATTGAATTTAGAGACATTATTTAACGGCACAGATGTCTTAAACACTGCACATGGGTGTGATTATAACATATCCACATGAACATGGTTTTTAAAAGCCAAGCATTGTTTAATCATGGAGAGATTTAGGCCTATTGGGTGAGTGACTTTCGAAGCGACAGTCGACACTATCGACATCGAAGTATACTATAGGCCTACAGTCTACAGAGTTAGCCTACAGAGTACGACTTGTAATGGTATAATTACCATATGTATGAATAGTGGAAGCAACATTGAAGAAAATGTATGTCATGTGAACAGCATAGGCCTACTCGACAATTCAGGAAAAGTAGGTAGGCCTATTACTTTTAATTGTCTTCCTCATTTTTATTAGGCCTACGTTCCATTAAAATTGTACAAGAAGAGAAAGTTGACAGTTTAGTTTAGTTAACGTAAAGACTTTATTAAAGTGTAAAGTAAAGTAAATTGTAGCCTAGGCATTGATGAAATTAAACTGATTTAAGGCCGACCTATGAGAACTTATTTTATTTGATGAAATTATTTAGCCTAATCATCATATTTGAGTCATTTAGTAGGCCTAGACTTTCAGATTAGTTTTTTTTTTTTGTAGTCACATTTCGTGACATATTGTAGACCTAGCTTTAATTTAATTGTCATTGATAGGAGAGTATATCCCCCATATACTATAGCCCTATCCTATACCTATAGTCTATAGGCATGTGATAAGATATAGGCCTAATCAAACCTATTAATAATTAGTCAATATTCATTGGCATGCTGCAGCTGGTATATAGACTATAGTTATAGATTAGGCCATCATTAGGCTATAGATATATCAGCACCACTGTTTTGAATAGTCTTATTATCTTAGAACAGTTTTTTAAACTACATAAAATTAAAACTATTAAAAATACAAATGTAAAGCTTGATGCCAGTAGCCTTACATACTATAGGCCTATTGTTGTTGTTGTTCGTCCGTCGTGTTCGACAATGACCATTTTTTTGTAGTCCGATGGATGACTAATGATTTGCGCATGTTAGTTTGTTTAAAGTGAAGAATAGTTGCACAGCGTCGACCTCACTCTCTCGTCCGGGCCCACCAGTTGCCAGTGGCAAGAACAAGTCTAGATGACCGGCGATGGGCTCAGATGCACTGTTTGACCAATATGTGCTACGTGCCTCACCTTGCTCTACGCGCTCCACAGTGCGTTGCTGTAGTATTTTAGGATTAGCCTTTATTGTATGATGAAGCCAATACAAATTTTGGTGTGACGGCTATATAGTCCTATATATTAATATGAAATAAAACTAAAACTAAATGACTTTTTTTTATTATGTAGATATAGGCCTAGACTATGTAATATATATTTTTTACTTAATTAATATTTTTTCATGTAAAAGAATATTCCTCCCTTCAACTTCAACATTTGATATATGTTTCAATTCAGATATAAATGCTACAAGTAAATCCTATATACATATATTAATATTGTATTTATATAAATATAGGACATAATAGAGCCTACCAGTATATAAATCCAACATTTATTTATATCAGGTTAAATCGTATTATAATTGTTACAAAGTGTCAGCTATACCTATTTGTTACTGCATTAGATATATTAGTTAAGCAATAATAGTATTAATATATAAGGATAATATAAGAAAATTTTATTATCTGCAAATTTAATGGATGTCTTGTTTTCAATTGACATTATAATTATTGAATAGGGGCATGGGGCCATGCAGCTGCACGTTCGGCTGGTGTACCAAAGTTCCTGGGTTCGAATCCTGGTTAAGTCTAGAATTTTTCCCATGTTGGGGTGTCCATAAGTCTACCCAGCTCTAATGGGTACCCGACATTAGTTGGGTAAATTAAAGGCAGCTGTGCATAGTGCTGTCCAAACAATCCCCTAGTATGCCGTGGCCACAGAAACTAGTGAATGCTGCCTCACCTGACCTATGGACCAATTTGGGTCCGACAGGCACTTTACTTTAGGCCTATTGAATTTAGAAGAAAAATGTATATGACGTGTTACATTTTGTTTCCCAACAGGTTATTGAAGCAGAATGTTGATGCAGGGTGCACGAAGACAGCTTGTTGCAAGTACAATTTTGGAAGTTTAGCTGCAATATAATCCTAGAGGAAAAAGAATTGTATATGTTGCACCCTAAGACCACCCTCCTCTATACATAATATCAGTCTATATCTAAATAAAATTCTATCTTTATTTACATCACATATTTTGTTGTAATTTATGTTTCATTGAGAATTATTTATATATATAATAATTATATTTCAACTTTCAAAAAATTAAAAAAGAAGCTAAAAATATTTTTCTTTTTTTTTTTTCAATTTAATACAATAAAAAATCTGAGTATAATGTCAGCACTTTTTCTTCCTTGAAAAATATATTATTGACCATCCTTTACTGGATATAATTGAAACACAGTCTTCTTTAACAGCACATGGTTAAATTTTCTGTAAGCATTTTCATAAACTGATGCAAGAACTTTTTCTCATGTCTGGCAGCTAACATCATTTTGTATTTGATGATCCACATGGACATTTGTTTCAGTGATTGACACATTCAGTCTAAATAGAAACAAAAATAATTATAAACCAACATATTACATTTACAGCATAAATGTTCCCTTTCCAAATTGTACTACAATACATAGTTTTCAAGATAATACTTAAAAAAATAAAATATTTATAAAACATATAATCATACCCAAACTTTTAACTTATGTATGTTAATTTGTCTTATACTTATAGTTATAGTAATGAAATGGAACTAAATATAATTTAGTTAGATATTTCATTTTATTAGTGTAATTAATTATTTTATGTCCAATAAACATATGCACAATCAACAATTTAACACTAAAAGAAAAAGAAATGGCCCAAATTCATAATATGTCTATTTAATTATGCTTATCGGTCAATGGTAGGCCTATGTGATGAAAATGACTATGAAATGATCCACTTTTTAGCTGACCACTACCGGTACATAAAATATAAATTAAAAATAATAAGAAGCCTTCTACTTCACTATGTGGAAGAAGATAAATAGTACTGGAAAAAAGGGGGGGGGATTGGGGTAGGCCCTACTTATTTAAAACTATAAAGGCATTAAGTTTTGTTGAATCATGTAAGTTTGAAGCAAAATTAAAAATCAATATACATAATATTAATATATATTATATATTCACTAAAATCAGTCATATTTCTTTGGATGATGATTCCAAATAAATCCATCAGTCCCTCATCAATATTACAATTTAAATTGATTGAAATTTCTTCTGCACCGCCCTCTCATCTAACAATACCCGGTAAAAATAATCAATTCAAGTTAAACACAAAAGTATAAAGAACACAGTAATTGCAAAAATACTGCTCAGTTCTTAATTTACTTATTAATTAAGTGGCCACATTGTTCTTTTGTTACCGTACCATTTTAACTTTAACAACAAGAGTAATAGATGCAAAATGGATTAATTCTGTACATAGGCCTATATAACTCTTAATATTTATATCCGATTGATATAGGTTATTAAACATATATGGGAGTTAATTATTATAATATGAATTATAATGAGGCCTATAGGTCCATGCATGCAGCATCGGGATGTGTCTAATGTTCATCCAAGGCAGAGCACTAGCCCCAGCTCTAGTCTAGGCTAAGCCTAATAATACTACAGACTATAGTCATAGTAACACAGGTCATATCATATTGTATAGCCTAATCAATATGGAATTTATGCATAGGACATAGGCCTACATATGACATATATTTATGATAGGCCCATAGTTAGCCTATAACTCGATCTATATATTATATAGTATATAGTGTAGGCTTAAATGTAGTAGGCCTAATGATTGCCTTTGCCGGCCTTAGCCTACCTAGCCGTTCAGCCTAAAGACTAAGCAGAAGCTCGTGCCTAAGCCTAATTTAAATAATTTTATATAGCCTAGCCTATTATACATATAATATATTATATAGTATATAGCCTTGTAGGCCTAATATATAAATAGTTTAATTAGCTTTTCATTATCCTAGCAGATAGCAAATATCGCATTGGATTGCATTTTATAATAAAAAATAGCCTATTCATTATCATTATTAGATAGGCCTACGGGTTATAAAATTTACTTAGGCCTAATAACAATAAATAATATTTTGGTCTTGCTTATATATAAAGTATAAAGTTAATTGGCAATTAATGAGTTGACAACTCAGTTGTATTAGCTAATCACACATACAAATTGAAATATGCATAACTGCATAAGAGAATGATTTTTAAATTTTATGAGATCATTTTATCATTGACTTAAGCTAAGAAGATCTAGGCCAATGGCAAGTACACTTACCGTCGCTTAGGCCTAGCAGTGAAAGGTTTAAACAAGGAAATCTCCGTCTTCGTTTACGAAGTGTTTGGAACATAATACACTCTGTTATTATGTCTTCTTTTGGCATGCCATGCATTTAAGACGTTTGTATCTATCAGCGGATATCGATGAAAACATAGTTTATTTTCCTTTAGTGAAGATTTAACGTCGGAATCCTATCACACTAAGACAACTTCTTATAATTACTTCTTTATCATTATGTAAACAAACACTTCCTGATCGTACATCACGTGGCCCGGAAATACTTGTGAATAATGCCCATTAAGTGACTTCTTTGTATGCTTAAAACAGCTTTCATGTTAGATACAATTTGTTCACATAAGTAAGTGTTAGTAGTGCATGAGTTGGTGTGAAGTTGTAAGAAATAGTTTGTGCAATAGGTGCGATATTAGTAACTAGGAAGTGTATGTTTTACGTCATGTTTTGTTTACTTGGTAATGTTGGAATGAAAGAAGTTAGTCTTGGTCTCTCATCGTTAAGGCCTTTCTTAACCGGGCCGAACCTGAGATCGGCGATCTAGTTTGCAAAACATAGTCAAGTGTACGAATACAAACACCGAACCTTTCTGTGAGATAACAAGGCCAATCCTACTATTGACGTACTTCTCTGGAAACGTAAATACATATGGCGATGTCTTCCACGAAGCGACATAACATGATAAAACTTGGAGCTATTATTATTCTCAACGAAGAATTTGAAGATGAAGCAAAAAGGCGCAAACGCAAGGCAACTTTACCATCATCATTTTAGTACAGTTCCGCAATGTTGATTACCGCAACTATGCATTATCGCCTTTCTGCGCCTTTCTGCTCAAAATAGTGCAATGTTCGGCCTAGGTTTGCTCAACACGACGTGCAAACCTCCAACCATGGTTCGCGATCCATTTCAACCCGATATCGCCAACCCAATATCGGCAGGTTAATACGGAGAACGGTTCGGGTAGGATCGACGATCTGGTTTGCTAACCTAGGGTTCGGCTCATTTAAGAAAGGCCTTTATAGAGAGGTTGTCCTGTTCTGGACTGAGTTGAGAGTTAAATAATAGTGTATTATAGGTTCTATGATTGACTGCTAGATGTTGGTTGCATATCTTTACATGTTAAATGTACTGATTTATCAAGTGATTGACGTTCGTGTTATCAATTTAATGTTCAAGGGTCCTTTTACAGTAAGTAGAACCCACAGTTTAAAGTAAAAGAGCGAATGCCCAGCAGTTGAGAATAGCAGATGGCTTTCCTAAAGCTTATAAAACCAGTTAGGCTTGATGTGGAAAGAAAAAATGAGTCCATCAATTTGAAAGACTTGCCTTTGATTAGAAAACTCCGCTTTGAGTGCTTCGAAGTACTCATGAAAAAGTCGAACTATCTATCTTAATATATACTTTCATGTAGGCTACATGTAGTTAATGGTTTTTAAATTGATTGCACGGCAAGATATGTAGCTTGCAGTTTCAATGCGAATCCAAGTTCAACTCATTGAAATATGTCCCTATGCCATTCAGAAACATCGACTTCAACGACAGTTTTCCTCATTCTGAAGCAGAAAAATGTTGTTATTTTTTTATCAATAAAAACACATCCTTGAGGTCTCTCGCGTGCCACTGAAAATCGAGTTTGGACGTGTCCATTAGGTTGTCGATCCCTGTCCCAGGAGACGAAAATGTATAGCGAATTTAATTTGACTGTATTAACAGTCGGAAACCACATGTCAAAAGATAAAATAATTATTATAACACGCGAAAGTTAAGATCATAGGAAAAAAAAGAGATTGATGCAGAGAACCTGTGCGATTTCCAACCGTTCATAGTGAATATTATGTGGCAACAAAAGAGAAAGTTCCAAAAAAGTCTGTACGCATATTTCAGGACTTGGGGGACACTAGCAACGATGCTAGCTGATGTATTTCCCCTGTATGATAATACATGTACATGACAGACTGTTCTATTGAGAGGATTAGAGTTGGACAAGGTAGAAGTTCCCCTACAAAATATCTTCTGAATTTATCTCAGGATATGTGACAGTTGGAGTCCAATTTGAACTTCACTTTAAAGGAATATCAGTACTTATTTTAAATTTTGGCAAAAGGGGCAGTGAAACCTGAACTTTTAGTGACGAAGGATTCAGAACCTACTAATTTAATAGTTGAAGAGAGATAGCACTATCATGTTTGCGCTGTTTCTTTAGGCATGAAAACACAGATAAAAGAAACAGAAAATCTACCACAAGAAAAGCAATAAAAAAAAGAAGATAAAGATTATTTACATTTTTTTGCTTCTGCAAATACAGACAGGAATAAGCAGCAGGAGTGGGAAAGTTAAACTGATGCCTTTAAAATCCCTGCTCTAAGATATTTTTAGCGAATAGTTTTTTAGCTTTACAACACCCGTGGTGGAAGCGCCGCAGGAAGGATAAGGCAACAGTAGCCCATTTTTGTACATGGTACCTGCCAGGGAGGGTTTATGCCTAACCATGACTCGAGTTGTCGAAATTAAAGGGATGCAGAAGAGACGAACGTACATTCGCTTTTAGACTGCCCTGCCTTTTAGGAGTATAGAGTGGATGAGAACGGCCAACTGTTTGCATTGAAATTATATATGGTGACTAATCTACACTGCGTATCATAAGTAAGTTTGTTCTCCGTGCCATAAGAGAGTAATCTCGGTTCGTATACTGACTCCAGTAAAGTGAAGTTCACGTCTGCATGATTACAACCCGGTCTGCCAGCATAAACAAAGGTGCAGATGAAAAGAATATCCCTGCTCAAGGCGCCCTTCCCCCTTCCTCCCGCGGGATAACGAAGGGAGGGACCAGACGATCGACCTACGAGTAGGTCATTTCAAGATTAAAATGTGGCATTTTTCCAAGCTTGTAATTGACTACATCGGGTGCTAATTAATTTCTTTTCCATTAGAGAACACTTCGTCACACTGTTGATGGCCTAGAAACAAAACAGAAACAAAACAGACGACGAAGGTTTAGACAATACAGTGTAGTACTTATTTGAAAACATTTTAAACATGTATTTGATACCACAGGCTGGATTGGATGGTCCCCATAGCAACAATTAATGAATAGCATTTAGTTGTAACTCATGTTATTATTATTTTTTAACACATTAAGTTATACAGAATCATAAATATATATATATAACATGAGTGTGAGGTCAGTGAAAGTAGCATTTAGAATTTTTATATAATATAAATAGTCCATCTATATTGTATTGAGTTGCATAATATCAAATAAAATTACGTACATCAAATGTATATAATATTGTGACATATTTTTCATAAGTCTTAAGAAATATGTTATTATAGGCCTAATCATTTTTCCTTTTTTTTACTTTTAGTTTTTAGTAAAGATATCGATTGTCAAAAGACAATGTCAACAGACGGTGTCGACATTCAATGTGTAACAAGGGAAGCTTTTCCTAAAGTTAAATGCTGTTTTAAGATCATTAACAAAGACGTGAGTAGAATAAACTAATCAGCTTTGTTTATACAAAGTGTTTCTTAACTCTTAATCCGTTTATCAGGAAAATAATTGAGTTTGTTTCACAATGTCTTGGTACTACACTGTATTGTCTAATGCTAATGCTAGTACGCTTTCATATCACGGATAAGTTTTTCAATATATTTTCTATATTTATATAACTAACACCCATTTAAACTTTATACTAACCTTTAATTAAGTTAATACTTAGTATATTATGTATATTGCAAATACTATTAAATAGAATAATTGCTCGTAACAGTGAGCTTAAAGTATTATTTATACTGGGCGCTTCGGAGGCCGCCATATTGACCCCATATTCGAATTGTTTGTTTACAATTACTGGTCTAGGCCAGGCTTAAAATAATAACTTAAGCACAATTATAATAAATAATAAAGAAACTCAGACAAATAAACACATATTATAGTAATAAAACATAATTAATTATATAAGGGACAAATAATAACATTCGTTTTATTAGTAGGAAAAAAAAAAATTCGGGGTATCTAGCTGGCAGCCTAAATGCCCCAAAAATTTGGGGTATTTAGCTGGCGGTCTAAAGAGCCCAAATTTTTGGGGTATCTAGCTGGCGGTCTAGATGCCCCAAAAAAATGGGGTCTCTAGCTAGTGGCCTAGATAGACCAATAATTTGTTCTATCTAGCTGGTTGCCTAAAGGGACCAAATATTTTTTTTGTTGGCCAGTAATATACACTATGCCATACCATTTAAAACATGCCTGTGTGGCAATATATTTTTTCTCCTATCTCCTATCAGCTCGACATTAGGCCTAACAGTCGAATTTTTTATTTCTTTGACACTTTGAATGAAATTATTTCCACCCACATGAATAAATGAAGGGTATTCTCGTATTGAACTAAAAAAATATCTCATTGTCTTGTATTTGAATTAAAAAAAAAAAAAAAAAAGATGGAGATAGCTGGATTCGAACATTCGAGACTCCGGTTGCCAGAACACGCTACTGACCATTAGGCCACGATACCTTAGTTATGTTTAACAATAAATAGTAATTAAGCAACTCGAACAAGAAAAAACGATTATGCGCATGGTCAGTCACGTGACTTGGGTCGCCGGACGTATATCTCCCGCGCTATACGTCCGGTCGCCGGACGCGCAGACACCCCGTTTATTATAATTATCCAGTATTTAAATTTTGTTTTGAATGGTTACACTTTCAATTATACAATGTAGGGTATGTATAAATGAAGGGTATTCTCGTATTGAACTAAAAAAATATCTCATTGTCTTGTATTTGAATTAAAAAAAAAAAAAAAAAAAGATGGAGATAGCTGGATTCGAACATTCGAGACTCCGGTTGCCAGAACACGCTACTGACCATTAGGCCACGATACCTTAGTTATGTTTAACAATAAATAGTAATTAAGCAACTCGAACAAGAAAAAACGATTATGCGCATGGTCAGTCACGTGACTTGGGTCGCCGGACGTATATCTCCCGCGCTATACGTCCGGTCGCCGGACGCGCAGACACCCCGTTTATTATAATTATCCAGTATTTAAATTTTGTTTTGAATGGTTACACTTTCAATTATACAATGTATTAAAATAGGTACATGCTCATATGTACTGTCACTATCCTTAAGGTGCAAAAAGTGTCCCCTTAAACAAGAGGCAAACCAAATATTAAGTGCTATCATTTGTTCTGCATTTACTTTTTTCCACAGTCACAAGGCCACCGTCATAAGATTAAGTTAGATAAAATTCCATAATTTAGATCATTAGGCCCATCATATCTTGTCAAAACTAGACATGAATAATGAAAGGATGATCTAGCTAAATCGGAAGCGAAAACTTTTGAAATCAAAATAATGTCATGCGCAGTAGGCTAAAAAACTTTTGGGGTCTCTAGGCGTACGCCTAGATACCCCAAATTTTTGGGGTAGGAAGACACTTCGTTATTAGTATTTAAACAATACAATCGCCACTAGACCTATATAAGAATATAAGGTTACCAAATTATTAAATCTTAGCCTAAATCTAAATTCTAAGTAGTAACAGGCCTATAGCCTATAGTCCCTAGGCTATAGCCTATTTACAAAACAATAAACATCAATTAGAACTACTATATTTAATTATAAAATACACCAAACTATTTTTTAAAAGAGTATTAAAAAGGAAATGAAACTTGTAATCCTAGTCTTAGCCCTAGTTCTGGTAAGGGCACTAAAACTACCCAAACATGAAATTGTCCATAAGCAGATAATAATTAATCACCACAACATTAAAGATATTGACAACACTCATGCTTATATCCTCCTAAAAAAGATCTCCCTAAACCATTTTAAACACAAAATTTGCAGGTACAGACAAAATCATTTAGTACTATTGTTGCTCTTGGCTGGCGATGTAGAATCCAACCCAGGCCCAGTCAAGACAGTTAGAGATAGATGTAACATTTGCAGTAAGCCATGCACAGCAAAACATAGAGCCATTCAATGTGACACCTGTGATGAATGGTACCATGCTGCATGCTTGCATATGAACACCCCAATTTATATAGCATTAGGAAATAAAGATGCCTTTTGGCACTGTGTACAGTGTGGGTTGCCACAATTTAGTTCAGGTCTGTTTAATTCTCATGACCTGGATACCACTAACCCCTACAGTGCCTTGACAAGCCCAGAAGTTAATAATTTAGACCTAAATAAACCCTTAGCTAGATCAACACCAATAAAAAAAAGTAAAAAGACACTCTTTAACACTAAATCCCATAAAACCCCAAATCAGTATCACCTCAAAACTCTTACAATAAATTTCCAAAGCATTAAAAATAAAAAAGCTGATTTGGAACTTTTAATAAATAATGAAGAACCAGACATAATTGCAGGTTCCGAAACATGGCTTAGCCCAGATATTTACAACACAGAGATATTCAATAATTATTATGAAATTTTTAGGAAAGATAGGTCAGACAGGCATGGAGGAGTCTTACTAGCCATAAAATCTACCCTAATAGCTGAAGAAATTAAATTAGAACCTCAAAATAACATAGAGTCAGTATTTTGTAAAATAAGCAGACCTAATTCCAAACCAATAATTGTAGGCAGTGTTTACAGACCACCAAACTCAACATCAGAGTACATGTCTGATCTGTGTAATCAGCTGACAAGTATTGAAACTAAATATAAAAATGCTATAATTTGGATAATGGGGGACTTCAACCTCCCTGATATAAATTGGAATAGCTACTGTATAGAAAAGCACCAAAACACAAAAGAAATAAATGAAATGTTTATCAATACCATCCAAAATCTAAACTTAGACCAAATCAATAAAAAACCAACAAGAAACCATAATATACTAGATTTATTTTTAACGAACAGACCAGGACTAGTATTAGATTATGAAATAAAACCTGGACTTTCAGATCATGATATTGTCAGAGTAAATAACAAAATAAAAATCCAAATTAGCAAGAAACCTAAAAGAATAATTTATCTCTGGAATAAATGTAACACAACAGAACTACATCAAGCAGCAATAAAATTCCAAACCAATTTTCTTACTAAATACAATATAGATAGTCCAGTTGAAGATATTTGGCAATTTATAAAAACCAACTTAAAAGCAATAATGGCTGACTCTGTGCCAACAAAACAAACATCAAATAAAATTAACAAATGTTGGTTTAACACTAAACTAAAGAAACTGTGTAAACAAAAAGAAAATCTATTCAAAAAGTTTAAGGCAACTAATTCAATTAGACTACATAAAAAATACCTAAAAATTAAACATTAAACTAAGCAGACAGCTGCAGAATGAATATGTAAACAATGTAATTTCTAAAGATAATAATAAAAACTTATGGTCCTACATTAAATCAAGAAAAATGGACACTACAGGCATAGCTCCACTAAAAGGACAAAACAATGAAACTTATAATGATAATGAAACTAAAGCTAATATCCTAAACACACACTTTGCATCATCTTTTTCAAATCCAGGTGACAAAGAAATATTCATAAATTTAAACAAACTAGAAGAGATAGGAAATATAAATGTAGATGGAAAAAGGCATTAAACAACTCCTAACCAACTTCAAAGTAAACAAAGCTTCTGGTCCAGATGAAATACCAGCAAGACTGCTTAAAGAACTAACTAATGAAATATCTCCAATCTTCAAAATACTTTTTCAGGCCTCTCTAAACCAGGGCAAAGTGCCCAAAGATTGGAAATTAGCCAATGTAACCCCCCTTTTCAAAAAAGGAGATAAATCTGACCCCGGAAATTATAGACCTGTTTCTCTAACAAGCATAACATGTAAATTACTTGAACATATAATATATAGTAGTATAGTAAATCATCTAGACAAACTAAATGCACTGTGCCCACACCAACATGGCTTTAGGAAAAATAGATCATGTGAGACTCAATTGATAGGCTTAATAGATGATTGTCTAAGGGATTAGATAATAACAACCAAATTGATGCTATATTACTAGATTTTTCAAAAGCATTTGATAAAGTTCATCATTCTAGTCTTCTTAAAAAACTTAAATACTTTGGCATATCTGGTCCCTTACATCAGTGGATTCAGGACTTTCTTATAGGCAGAGAACAAACAGTGATAATAAATGGCTATAAGTCATCACCAATAACAGTAAACTCAGGAGTTCCACAAGGAACTGTTCTAGGGCCCCTACTATTTCTAATTTACATTAATGATCTGCCAAATTGCATCAACCCAGGGACAAAAGTAAGATTATTTGCCGATGATTGCATAATTTATAGAATAATAAAGACAGGTAAAGATAGTGAACTTTTACAAAAAGATCTAGATGAACTACAAAAATGGGAATCAAACTGGAGTATGTCTTTTCACCCAGAAAAATGCCAAATAATAATGGTATCCAAGAAAAAGAAACAAATAATAACAAACTACTTCATTCATGGTAAAGAACTAACTCAAACTAGCAATGCTAAGTATCTATGATAAGTTATCTTGGAACCCTCACATTGATGAAGTAATTAAAAAATCAAACAAAACATTAGGATTCACAAAAAGGAATTTTCACAAATGTAATAAGAATATAAAACTAAAATGCTATCTCACATTAGTTAGGCCTATACTAGAATATGCAGGATCTGTATGGGACCCATCAACTAAAGAAAACATAAAAAAATTAGAACAAATTCAAAAAGAGCTGCAAGGTTTATAACTAGTGAATATTCCCCATTGACAAGAGTAACACCATTAGTCAAATCACTAAACCTAGAAACACTAGAGGACAGAAGGGCAAAGAGTAAAGTAGTAATAATACATAAGGCATTAAACTCTAATTTAGAAATACAACCCAATAACAATCTGTTGCAAAGCTCAGATAAACATAGAGACAAAAACACCTTCCTTGTCCCTTATGCGAGAACAAATGCATATAAGTACTCTTTCTTCTCGAGTGGCATTCGGGCATGGAATGGGTTGCCTGAACAAACCAGGAAAACCAATAACCTGACATCATTTAAAACATTAATAAAAATGCAAGACTAGACTCGGACCACGGATGAGCGTAGGACGCAATAATCTTCTTTATAGAAGGAGCGTCTGTAATGTATAAGGTCATTAAAATCGTGTAATGCTGTCGACAATCACATGTCTTATACTTATCTGCTTCGACTGTCGAGATGGACAAATATGTTTGTGTCTTCATTCAACTGATTTATATCGCCTTCAAAAGACTTGTTTATACACGATCCACTCTGTTCAGATCGAACGCTGAATCCCTTAAGCGTAAATGAACTAGACAACTATTGTCCATCTACAAAATTTGTCATTTTTATGGTCGAAAAAATCAACCATTGCTTTCGTGAGTGTGAGACCCAGGTAGGTATCAGTATTGGATATGTTCTTGATAATAAACATTTTAACCAATGATCAATTGTCAGTCCAATTAAAAATACATTATGTTGAGCAAAAATGTGTTATTTGTCAATAAACTAAATGTGATTATTTGATTTATACCTAGACCCTGTCAAATCCGATGTTGGGTAAGATTGAATACACACACCAAGCAATTTCGCTTGGAAATATATATACCAATGCCGCCTGTAAAGTGCCCATTGCGCTAAAAGATAAGACCGTAAAATTTGATGTCGAGGTAGCCATGTTTCCTGATGCTACAGGCAATGACTCTGACATGGAAATGGGATCACGTGTTATACTTCCTATTGATTTGTGTGAGTATAGTTGTAGTTCCCTTGTGTGAGTATAGTTTTAGTTCCCTTGTGTGAGTATAGTTTTAGTTCCCTTGTGTGAGTATAGTTGTAGTTCCCTTGTGTGAGTATAGTTTTAGTTCCCTTGTGTGAGTATAGTTTTAGTTCCCTTGTGTGAGTATAGTTTTAGTTCCCTTGTGTGAGTATAGTTTTAGTTCCCTTGTGTGAGTATAGATGTAGTTCCCTTGTGTGAGTATAGTTGTAGTTCCTTTGTGTGAGTATATTTTTAGTTCCCTTGTGTGAGTATAGTTTTAGTTCCTTTGTGTGAGTATAGTTGTAGTTCCCTTGTGTGAGTATAGTTGTAGTTCCCTTGTGTGAGTATAGTTTTAGTTCCCTTGTGTGAGTATAGTTGTAGTTCCCTTGTGTGAGTATAGTTGTAGTTCCCTTGTGTGAGTATAGTTTTAGTTCCCTTGTGTGAGTATAGTTGTAGTTCCCTTGTGTGAGTATAGTTGTAGTCCCCTTGTGTGAGTATAGTTCTAGTCCCATTGTGTGAGTTTAGTTTTAGTTCCCTTGTGTGAGTATAGTTTTAGTTCCCTTGCGTGAGTATAGTTGTAGTTCCCTTGTGTGAGTATAGTTTTAGTTCCCTTGCGTCAGTATAGTTATAGTCCCCTTGTCTGAGTTTAGTTTTAGTTCCCTTGAGTGATTATAGTTGTAGTTCCCTTGAGTGATTATAGTTGTAGTTACCTTGTGTGAGAATAGTTGTAGGTGCCTTGTGTGAGTATAGTTCTAGTCCCCTTGTGTGAGTATAGTTCTAGTCCCCTTGTGTGAGTATAGTTGTAGTCCCCTTGTGTGAGTATAGTTGTAGTTCCATTGAGTGAGTATAATTGTAGTACACAATTCTCCTATCACAACCTCACTAACCAAGGAGTATCAAAATTAGTTTGACTGCTACTAAAAGCCATTTACTTCTTTCAGTGATATTCCTCTATAATTAATTATTTCTTTTTAACATGTTGTTTGATATTTGCTATTGCAGTTTTGTCGGTCTCCTGCACTCCTACGCCAGAAGGGGGAACAAGTAATCTGTCCATTACCTGGAATAAAATAACGTCTATCGAGATATCAAGAAACGACAGGGCGATAACAATAAACTGTTTACCTGATACACCTTGTCATTATAGAAAAGAAGAAGGATACATCATGAACGTACAACCAGCAAGCGGGGGCAGATCAACATTGACGCTAAGTTTTCACAATGTCACTCGCTTGGGCTCTAGTAAAGGAGGTGTCAGTTGGACTGTGGCAATCAAGGGTACTTCAAGGAGTGTTACAGAAACATGTAGGCTTTATGGTAAGGGTACAAATAAATATCACCTACTTAGTAAAAATATCATCAACATCACCAGACTATTGACCGTTGTGGTCGTTGGGGGGAGCGAATGAATACTTTAGCAGTCATATTTCTCCATTTTGTGCCTATCTTGAGCCGCTGTCACTAGTTCATACATTTGCAGCTTTGTCCAATCCTTTATGTTGTCGAATCAGCAATTCCGCTGACGCCCAGTCCGAGGTTCACCTTCTACAATGCCATTTCGGATGGTTTTTGGCAGGTTTCTATACCGCACAACATGATTGAACCATGTCAGCCTGCGCCGCTTTATGGTTGCCATTATGTTTTCTTAAGGGCCCGCGATTCATGATATTATGTCCCAGACATACTCATTAGTCATGTGTTCTAGGAAATTATTCGAAGGACTTTTCTCCTGCATTCATTTTCGAATGCCTGCATTGGTTTCAGTGGTTGCTAGGCTTGTCCAGGTCTCACATACATACATAAAAATGATTTTTACAAAGGCTCTGTAAAGTATGAACCTTGTTGGGAGACTAATGCTTTTGCTGCATCATAATATGTTTAGTCTAGTCTTTACCGCAGCGTCCGTCTACGGATAAAATGGTTTCCAGATATTTGAAATAATGTACCTCTTAGAGCTGCTGTTTGTTCATTATGTTGTTTGCGCTTATAGCATATGCGCTGTTGATCTTTTTTTTTGCTAATGTCTGTGCTGATTTCCATTCTTTATGCCCCTGCTCCATCTGCAAGCCTGTATGTGAGCTTTGTAGTTATATGTTGCTACCGGCCATTAGGTTGATATCATTATTAAATCTAAGATTGCATAGGATTTTCCACCAACGGAGATGGACGTGTGATATTCATCGAGTCTTTCGAACATGATTTTTTCTAGAAAGTTATTGAACAATAAAGGCGATATAATGAAATTTTGACGAACGTTAATTTCATCTAGAAGATGTCCCCAAATACCCATTGAGTTGAAATGTACTGCTCGTCAAATTGTAAAATGCGTCTATAGCCTGTACTAGTCCTTCTTCAATGTTGTAGCTTCTCATTACTTGTCATAGACCTTCATGACATAAACATTCAAAGGCTTTCTTGAAGTCTATGAAATAATAATGGACTTCGAGTTTGGTGTTGTATGTGTTTTTCCTATGAGCAGGCGAAAGTTAAAAATCTGCTTAATTGTGCTTCTGCCTGGTCTGAAACCAGCTTGTTCTTCTGCAAGTATTTCCTCAGACGCATGTCCGTCTATTGAGGATAACGTTTAACATCACCTTGCTGGTGTGGCTGAAGAGGCTGATTGCCCTGTGATTCTGGCATTGTTTTATATTGTCTTTCTTGGACAGTGGAATTATGAGAGATTGGGTTCGTTCCTTTGGCTATTTTATTTTTTTCCCCATATCTTCTGGCATATTTGTGCAAGTGATTTCGTTACCGTTCTAGCCCCCTGTTTCAAAAGTTCAGCAGGCAATTTTGTCGATCCAAGGAAACTTTTTCTCCTTAAAACTTCGTACTGCTTCTTTGACCTCGCACAGCAGCACTGGTAAAATTGTCCAACTCTCTTTCTTGTTTGTTCTGTATTATGCTGGTATCAGGTTCGATCTTGTGATTCCTTTCCTGGACGTTGTAGTTGTAAATAAATATATATATTATAATATTGTGAACAATAAAGTAAAATAGTAACTTGACGAGGAAGCTTCAGTGTAAATGTTGTTGATAATTTAATTCGGGTGATATGTGCAAATATATACAATACATGTAGTATTTACAGCAATAATAGAATAGTGCCAACACAAGCGTCCATAACAAGCTCAAAGGAATGTATCAACAAAACTAACTGCCTTGAAGACAACACGAATCATTAAATACTCGCGGAGAAGAGCGTGGAACATACCTATTACTAGAAGGGGTGAAAATAATGGTATCATTAAAAAACATAATAAAAATGATAGTTTTAACATAAACTCATAAACTCCCCTGTACGAGATATAATAGACTATTCCTAGCCGTTCCAAGAATTTGAGGTCTGCACGAGAGTTGATTCTTAGAACAGTCCAGGCCCAGCACCGCCCACAAAACTCGCGTTGGAGAGAGAGAGGAAATAAGTAATGTGTGTTCTAGCATTTGGAACCACCGATATGTGACAATAAATTTGCATAGTTATCCATCTTTGTATTAGATTATATAAAAAAAGTTTGCGGTAAAAACAATTTGAAGTACCGGTACGTTTCCAATGTATGCATTTAACCCATTTTTGACATCTACACTCTCCAATACTGCAATGATTTGTTTCAGTTTTTTGTGCTTGCATAAAGCTTTTTCATTACATTATTAAACTATTGTTGCATTTTTATTCCGAACACTTTTTTAAATGTTATTTATCACTTTGTGAATCATTTCCCTTGAGCAGTTTCTTGTAGCTCGCAATTTTTAAAAGTCGTAGAGACTCCTTCCCTTCTACTTTAAACAGACCATTACCAGAAAACTGATATCATCAAAGAGCACACTAGGCAAATATTCAAACAATGGAAGATTCTCTGTTATTGCCAAATAATCTTTAGCTTGTTTAGCGCTGCGATTTTCTGCGCTATTCTGGTAAGAGATTATGACAGAGCTTTTATCCGATAAGTGGCCAGTAGCTGACATTTTATACAGGGCTTTATTTGCAGATAAACAGATCCTAAAGCCTTTTATCTCTAATTAGGAAGTAGAAACAGGTCTGAGAAAACATAGTCTTGATGGGCAGCTGTATCATGTAAACTTCTGTTCTTATCAAAGAATGTGCCACTAAACATAGTCTTGATGGGCAGCTGTATCATGTAAACTTCTGTTCTTATCAAAGAATGTGCCACTAAACATAGTCTTGAGGGGCAGCTGTATCAGGTAAACTTCTGTTTTTATCAAAGAATGTGCCACCAAGGTGGCTAAATAAAATTATGTGCCAAAAGCGTGATGTCCTATGACTTCTCCCATATTTAGCACTCTTTTATTTTATATTTGTTAACATAAATTCTTTTTAACATAGCCTAACGTTTAATTATATAAGTATAAATTACATTTAAGTTTTTGTATACAATAATTTTTTATTATTGCATTTAAATTGTTCCTATTATAATAATATGATCAATATATGAAGTCACTAATTATTAGCTGGATGGTGGGTGAAAGGGTAAGGGGAGGTCCTAATATCTTCTTCATAGAAATAAATAAAATATAAAATAAAATTTTTTTTTTCAAACTTACGGCCTAGGCTAGAACCATAAAAGTGTCAATGCATTGATTGTCAGAGCTTAAAAAAATTATGACCTCAGCAGAATATGGGTAAATGTCTTAATAATGTACTGAACAATCTATATAATAAATATATTGCTCTGTTTTGATTTATCTTTTTATTTCGTATTATTCTTCCAATACAAAATCCACTAATCCAATACGCCCAATAGCAATCGTGTAATGCATTTATCATTTTAAATAAAAACGTAGCCCATTCATGTCCATTGATCTACTATAGAGTGCATCTCAACACACAGAAAAAAAAACGTGTACCCTGTTTTGAATCTCATTTTTCCAAGAGTACTCCCCCCCCCCCCCCCCCATGTAACGTTTGAAGTAAACGAGAACCAGTGCAAGCACATTTAAATTATATATCCACTTTGTCATGCATCCTAACTAGGAAACAAGCAAAAACACATACAAAGTCATTAGTATATACCCTTGGGCATTAACGGGTCAAATTATGACCCGATTTGTCAAACGTCTTAAACACCTATGGAAAATATAATACAAAATATGGAAAATATATAAATATATATTATTAGTCACCACACTGGTGCCTAATATATATTACAATGCAGGCACAAAATTGCACAAATATATTAGATGCCAAACGCTAATCCCAAATATATTTGAAATATGTTAGCTGTCAGACGTGCCTACAAAATGTATTATGCAACACACGGTTTATTAATATCTGTGCTTAATATATTATCTGCTATCGCTCCTGATTATTCTTAGTATTATCAGAACGTGCCTATTCAATTTCTGTATAATGAATATGTAAATAAGTATGTCCGGGTGATGTTGATGGTGAAACCAATAAATCGAAATTTACTCCATATAAATTTCAACAATGTAATCCTTGCAGTTGGCTCAGTTCTAAAATAAATAAGATTCTTGTTAAATAGTAGGAAATTATTGACTAGATAATTTATTCATGTAATCCACCCCCCTGCAAGTAGTAAATGACATGTAATACTTCCACAAGTTAAGCAATAGTCAATTATGTTGCAAAGTAATAACGCAACAACTTCATTTACACATGGATTAATCCAAAATATCTAGAATCCACATCATAGTATGTATCACATGAATAGAAATAATATTGAAAAGTAGTGACTGAACTACAATGCACAATAAATTATTCAAGTAGAGAAACTATAGTACTTTTTTAAAATGTTTTGTGATTGCTTAAAAAGTTTTTCTTAGACTAAAGTTTGTCCACGCAAATTTACAACCTAAGCATGAGATTGGAAACAGTTTAGAAAGTCCTCGAACCATTAGTAATCGATTCTTATTTAGTACGATTTAAAGACTATCGTATCTTTTAAAAAAAAAATTAAATCAGGTAGAATAATATTTATTCATTAATTTGGTATTACTATTTATTCCTCAATTTGGTATCGATATGCTATTTAAACCTGATGTTCAAGGAAAGGGAAGAGAAAAAGAGAGGAAAGAAAGAACTCATGAAATGTCAAGGGTCAAGACTTAATACAGCGTGTAAAATTTAACCCTTCGTGTTAGAGTCTATTGAGATTGTTTTAATATTTTATCTTTAATATTTTCTTTAATATTTTCTTTAAGAGTCTCTCTCTCTCTCTCTGTCTCTCTCTCTGATATATATATATATATATATATAGACGTTTCAAAAACTATCAGTGTTAAAGTGAGTCTGTCAATAGTGTATAGTCAATTCATCCATCTACTTAAATTCAACCTCCTATTCGCTATTGGTTTACATGTATTTTAAACTAATACACACTAAAAACAAAAACAAAGTCAACACCATTCATGTTATAAAAATAATAATTATATTTACGAACGATACAAAGAAAAAACAAACAAAAACAGTCAATTCAAAACTCTTTTATAATAATATATTTAAATTTAATGAACGTATATTATTTCTTATTTTCTAGAGCCCGTTGTAAACATTAATTGCAACTACAAGCCTTTAGTTGATGGACTTAACATTACCTGCAATTCGCCATGGAAATTCTCAAGTAGGAGATGCCAATTTAAAGCTGGAAAAGAAATGGTAAATTTTAAAGTTCAATTATTTAAAAATATTATGTGCAGTTTTAGAGTATCGACATTAAATATCCGCACTATGTTTGTGAAGGGGGACTGTTGTCTATAAGCACATTTGTGGAGTCTGTTCAGCTATAATTGATAATTGATGATGATTTAGAACAAATATAGTTTTGGGCATTATGATTAGCACACAATTTCTTTGTAGGAAGAGTTCAAAGGAAATGTTGAACGTTACTTCACTGTACTACAAACAAATTGATTGACGGGGGTATTTCCATAATATAAAATAGTTTATGTTAATTACAAGTATTTTAAATCTATATTTATGTATGCAACTTAACCTTTGCGCCTGTTATCGCTCACAAATGACATAAATGCTAAGGACTTTAACACGTTAGGCCTACATCGGAGAACTATTTACACACCACTTTATAGCGGCACAAATCTGAACGACTCCGTAAACACTTATTTTCCCTTCCTTTTCGCTTCGTTTATGGCACTTCGTATGTGTTATTCTTATTATTCTGTATCGCTCCCCGTCGAGCATAAGGCAGCAACAACGTTCCGCCATGCCTCCCTTTCCTGGGCGAGCCATGTGATCTCATGCCATGTTTTATTGGTGGCCTTTGCTTCATCATCCATCGTTCTCTTCCAAGTTCCCATTGGTCTTCCCCTTCTCATTTTTCCTGATGGTGTCCATTTCAAAGCAATGTTCGGAAGCCTCTTTCTATCCATGCGAAGAACGTGACCCAACCATCTCCATCTTCTTATCTTAATTTCTTCAATGATGCAGTGTATTCCTGTTCTCTTGCGAACTTCTTTGTTGGAGATGTGTTCATCCCAGTTAATCTACGTCGGAGACATCTTCCTTCGTATGTATTAGCCTTACTTTATTTCCGTCCATCTTATGATATTGTTCTCCCATTTTCCTCAATGTCTTACTCTCTTTGTCCCTTTTCTGGATGTGCTCTGTGAGAATATATGGACAAGCCCAAGAGTGCTTTTGATGCGGCCTTACTACTCTAGCATGTGGGTAAAAGCGCAAGGTAGTGGAAATTGTACAAGATAGGCGATGGCAGACACATTCTGATTTTCATGTGCATAACCTATAATCAAAATATTAAAAATATATATATATATATTATGTAATGAACAATAGTTACAATTTTATATTATGTTTAATAGTAAGACCCTATTGTAATAATTTTAGAGAAAGATGGATAATTATTTTTAAGAACTATTTAGAACCAATTTCGAAGCACGAATGGGCGCCCGCGTAAAATTTTCTAGGCAGGGGGGGGGGGCAAAATAATTTTAGTAATGTTTTAACACATTTTCTGCTAGCGTCCCACTTATCGGACACTTTGGACCAAAAAATCTTTTTAAATACGTATATGCCTTATAAATACACAAATTAGTTTTTTGTATTGTACGATAGATAGACTTTAATTATAACTTTGCTTTTCGAACAAAATTGTACTTTTAAAAAGATTTAAATGATCTTGACCTTTCAACTTGTAAAAATTGATACAAAATATAAACATTGTCAAAAGTAAGTACACATTTATCAAAAATGATTAAATTTTGATATAAAACCACATGAAATATGTAATTTCATCAATTATCTATCAATTATAACAATAGAAATAAATTTTAAAAAACATTGATATCGTTTTATCAACGGTCAAAACAAGCGTCCCACAAGTACACAACGGACAGTAGCAACGAATGTCCCTGTGTAAAACGTCCCAGTTATGGGACAGTAGCTAGTAGCATGCTCAGTTGGTTTTTAATAGTCCTTTTTTTTTTATAAAATGTATTTTTTTTTTTTTAACTTTGATGTTTAGAGTGTTAAATATTGAAGCTACGCTTAAATGTAAAAACTAGATCATAGTTTTTGGATACGATTTTTTATTAAAATTATATTTTAAAAATAATTCTATTCGTTTTATAGATAGCCTAACTTATTTTAAATGTACATGTAGTTTTTATTTCGGGATTCAAATGGTCTGTTCATCAACACCCATCCCTTAACCCGTGGGCTGGTCTCTGTGAGGACCATTGTTGACTCCTGTGTCATGACTTGCCTCTGGTCACGATTTTGTGCTGCTGTTTGGGCACCATTGAAGGACAGCCTGGTCCATTCTTTTATATTTTACTACCACCTTTTCTTCTGTCGGCCGCGCACTACTGTACCCATGGGCCTCATCGTGACGTAGTCTGTAAACCGCCAATACGTTCCCATTAAGAATACAACGGTGGCGAACGCATGGGGGACGACCCCCGCAGCGGGTCCGAGATCCATTACACTGCCGAGAGGCCACGGGGTCTCGGTGGGGAGGAAGCAATAGACGCTGCAACCCCTCTCGAGAACCACCCGGTGCCTGGATGCCTGTACCTATAGTATCTAAAGAAAAGATTCTGGCTCGCTGGGCAGAACACTTCAACTGTGTCCTCAACATGCACTCTACCATCAGCGATGAGGCGATCAATCGACTGACACAGATAACAATCAATGAGGGAATGGCTAACCCCCTATCAGAGCTGGAAACAAAAATGCCATTGATCTCCTGTCTAGCGGCAAGGCTCCTTGAGCTGACTCCATTCCTTCCGAAATATATAAATCAGGTGGACACAAACTGGTTGAAAGACGCACGGCCATGTTCTGCGAGATGTGGAAATAAAAAAGTCCCACGGGAATTCAAAGGTGCAACCATCATCCACCTCTACAAGCGCAAGGGCAATAGGCAAGCATGCGACAACCATTGGGGATATCGCTTCTGTGCATCGCTGGCAAAATCCTTGCAAGGATACTCTTAAACATATTTACAGCTCACTCCGACCAGGGTCTATTGCCTGAGAGCCAGTGCGGTTTCAGGAAGGAGAGAGGAACCATTGACATGATCTTCGCTGCCCGCCAAATGCAATAGAAATGCAAGGAACAAAATGTACCTCTCTATGCCACTTTTGTAGAACTGACTAAGGCATGTGACACAGTCAGCCGCATGGACTCCGGAGAATCATGGCCAAATTTGTATGCCCTGACACCTTCATCGTAAAGGTCAGGCAACTCCACGACGGCATGCTCGCCAGAGTCCAAGACCAGGGCAGCTTTTCAGAACCCTTCCAGGCTACAAACGGCTTTAAGCGGGGATGTGTCTTTGCCCCTACACTCTTTGGCCGCATGTTCTCAGCCATGCTTTTGGATGCCTTCAAAGATTGTGATGTAGGGATCACACTCCGGTAACGCTTTGATGGTAAGCTGTTCAATCTGAGAAGACTGTAAGCCAAATCTATGACCCGCATTGAGACAATACGGGACTTTTGTTTGCAGATAACTTCTCCCTGATAGCATCCACGGAGGCAGACATGCAGCGCAGTATGGACCTGCTCTCAGTGGCATGCACCAACTTCGGCTTAACTAGCTCAACCAAGAAAACCGAGGTATTGCACCAGCATGCTCCTGGATGCGAGCACACTGAAACTTCAATCACTGTAAATGGACTAAAGCTAAATAATTTTGACAGGTTCACATACCTCGGCAGTAACCTCTCCCAGTCTGTACATATAGACTATTATAGACGATGAAGTAAATCTCAGGATAGCCAGAGCAGGTTCCTCCTTTGGAAGACTGCGGTCTAATGTTTGGAATCGGAGAGGCATTAAGCTGTAAACCAAACTAAAAGTATATTCAGCTGCCGATCTACCAATTATTCTCTGCGCATGTAAAACATGGACAGTGTATAACCGCCACGCCAGGAAGCTAAATCATTTCCATCTGAGCTGCTTACGAAAGCTGACACGGGTCAAGTGGCAGGTCATGGTCGCAGACGCTTAGGTCCTTGCGCGGACCGGCATGCCAAGCATGTACACACAACTGGCAAAAGCCCAGCTCAGATGGGCAGGCCATCTTGTGCGCATGACAGAAAAAGGGCTGCCCAAACAAATCTTCTATGGTGAAGTAGTAGTAGGAAAGCGATCGCGAGGAGGGCAGAAGAATAGGTATAAAGACACATTGAAGGCCTCTCTAAAAAAAATGGAAATTGACCCTAACCATTGGGAAAGACTGGCTGAGGACCGATCCTCTTGGCGAGGCATGACTGCTAATGGACCAGCAGCTCATGAGGGGAAAAGGCGAAGGGTCGCAAAATTGCAAAACGTCAACTAAGAAAGTTCAGAAAAAAAAGCTCTCTACGGCCGACCAGCAGGCCTCGCATCCATGCCCCCACTGCGGCAAATGTTTTAGGGCAAGAATAGGCCTCACCAGCCATCTTTGTACCCATAAGCAACTATGACACTGACAAAGGATGGTGTTCTTCGCAAGCGATGAACAATCATCGTCATCACCTTTACTATAGGACTTGTGCTACCGGGGCGTACACATGCCTCATTTCAAATACGCCAGCGATAAAATGAGCTCTTCCCTAAGTAATAAAACAAAGACGGGCTATATAAGTCAATAATACAATTTTCTCATTACATTTTTTTCTTCATATTTTAAAGTAGTGACTTAGAATTGCATATAATGGAAAAATCGTCGCAATGTTTATAGCGTAACATATACTTTCTATATTATTAGGAAAGAATCGTCTCTGAGACCATAGCCTACCATGATTTAGAGGACAAAACGTTCTGTAACACTTTGATACCCTGGAACATGCTCGAGACAAAGCAGCCAGTCGTGTACGTCACCGTCTTTCCTAACGTCACAGGGGACGTCAAAGACGTCATTTATGGAAAAACTACTGCAGTCGAAGTGGTCATCGGTAATGAGTTTAATATATTAAACAATTAATTAATGGACCGTCAGAGTAGTTTAATTAAAGTAACTAGCTTTAACGTTTTACTGATCGAGAGGAGCTCTGAAGCAACATCCACAGGTATCCTTGGGATACTTCCCACCAAAAAAATAAAACAAATATATATTAGTTCCCCAAAAGAGCTGTTTAGACCCAAAACAACTTTCAGACCCAGTAAAAAGAAATATAGCTTTTACAAGGATTCGAAACCGCTATCAGAGGCATGTCAGCCTCAATTAGTTAACAACAATTGGAACGATGCGATGGCTTCGTTTAAACCCAATTAAATTACTTCCATATTATATATATATATATTAATTTCCTCTATTGTTAACTATAAAAAAGGTTGGTTCTACTTGGAAATGATTTTTTTTTATTTTATTTGTAGGCCTACGTTTTAAAATTTTTGCCAAAATATATTGCGTTGCAAAACACTTAATGCATCATATATAAGAAAGATGATATTTTTTAAACAACGTCGTAACTATTGTTTAAAGTATATTAATTAAAAATCTACGTCCTAAATATGTTAATTAAAAATATTGGCCACCAGAAGTTCTTCGAAATTGTTTGATAATGTTACAAATGTGATTTATAACTAATTTTAAATGATGGCACAGTAATATGAAACTTCAATGTGCGTATTATATTTCGAAAGAGAGTATAAAGGCATGCTCTTCAAATTAGTAATAAAGATTTAGCAAAATACTTTGTCCACCCCAAGAAAGTGGAGATTTAGATCTCATATATGTCTTAAATTCTATTTAGAATCCCCACCAGTAGAGCTGAAAGAATGCCCACTGAAAGTTGAGAGAGGAGAAACCGTCTCTTGTACGTGTGTTAGTTCATCCAGCAATGTAACAGTCTTCTGGAACTCAAAATCAAGCAAGCTTCATGAAAATACAAACACAATTACCTTCCTAGCCAGTGCCTTTGCTGGTATATATATTCTGACTGCTATATAGCCATGCATGATGAACTTTGTCTAACAGTAGAGTACAATATTTCTTATATTACATAACATGAAACCCATTTTTATTTGTTCTTCTATCACTGCGATCATTCAGTACGATAAAAACATAATGATAAAAGCATTGCGCTTTGTTTATCAGCCTGCTTTATAATTTCATATTAGAAAACAAAATGCATATTTGTATTATTAGAAAAAAATCATTTTTAAGTATATAATATTTTTTTTGTAATTGCCAAACGTACAGATATTTGTATAGAGAATGGCTATGTTCTACATTCTACAGTTAAATTTGTATTTGTATAGGGAATGGCTATGTTTTACATTCTACAGTTACATTGGTATTTGTATAGGGAATGGCTATGTTCTACATTGTACAGTTCCATTTGCATTTTATAGGCAATGGCTATGTTCTACATTCTACAGTTACATTTGTATTTGTATAAAGAATGGCTATGTTCTACATTCTACAGTTCCATTTGCATTTTACAGGGAATGGCTATGTTCTACATTCTACAGTTACATTTGTATTTGCATATGGAATGGATATGTTCTACATTCTACAGTTACATTTGTATTTGCATAGGGAATGGCTATGTTCTACATTCTACAGTTACCTTTGTATTTGTATAGGGAATGGCTATGTTCTACATTCTACAGTTACATTTGTATTTGTATAGGGAATGGCTTTGTTTTACATTCTACAGTTACATTTGTATTTGTATAGGGAATGGCTATGTTCTACATTCTACAGTTACATTTGTATTTGTATAGGGAATGGTTATAATCTACATTCTACAGTTACATTTGTATTTTTATAGGGAATGGCTATGTTCTACATTCTACAGTTACATTTGTATTTGTATAAGGAATGGCTATGTTCTACATTCTACAGTTACATTTGTATTTGTATATGGAGTGGCTATGTTCTACATTCTACAGTTACATTTGTATTTGTATAGGGAATGGCTATGTTCTACATTCTACAGTTACATTTGTATTTGTATAAGGAATGGCTATGTCCTACATTCTACAGTTACATTTGTATTTATATAGGGAATGGCTATGTTCTACATTCTACAGTAAAAAAAAATTCGAAACGTACATTTTTAAGTATTGGTAATTGTGATTAACCCTTACAGTCCCGGGCGCGTATATAGCGGAACAGAAGGCAGCATAGATTGAAGTAGGTCGTTACGGGAAGGGTTAAATTCCCACATGTTTCTTTTTATTGATTGCATTGTATTGATATATCTGAATTAAAACAAAAAAAAACGAAACAAAAGATTCGTATGATAATTCGTCAATTATGTTTGCAGGGCGTTGACTATCAATTCCGATGATAGTAGGGATACAGTTTTATTAGGTCTGAATCGTGTCCATTTAGCTTTGATATTTTACATTATTTGGGGTATAGTAAAAGCTTCGGATTATATTTAATACAAAACTATTTAACACTAAATTGTACCCACTATGGGCCTCAAATTTGGCAAAAAGTGTAATTTTAAAATGTGAACCGTTGAAAGCCCCTCCTCCCGACCCCATACAGGGATCACTCAAAGTGTCCAGAAACCACAGACTGTAGGTTGTCTGAGGAGGAAGGAAAAGTAAAACAAACCTCGCCAAAGCCCCGGTATTGGATCTCCATCTGTAGTTCGTTATTTGCACGAGGTTAATGATCCATGGAAATTAAACGGCAACAAAATTACCTTGCATTACGCGTTGAAACATAGCGTGATAAAAAAATATATCACCTATTTAGGTGGCCCTAAACAAAAAGTAATAATAGTAAAAAAATGGAACTTATATAGAAATATAATTCTCACTTTTTATCAAAAAATTATATAAAATTAAAGTATTACATTTTTTAAAGTTTTAAAATAATGATTTTAAAATTGTCTATTTTTTTTTTCTAATATCCTAAGAAAACATAATACATTTCCTTTATTTTTTTGACTCTTTATTTTTCTAAAATATAGATTATTATTGCAATGGAGAGAATTATTTAGGTGCCATTGGATTGCCCAAGATCTACAAGCCACAAATTGTGTGTAAGTATTATCAAACTTAAAACTGCTAACGTTGATCAGTCTAATCCGCCACAGCAGTCGGCAAGCGGGCTACAATACTATACAATAGCCAAGCCATCTGGTACGTCGTTGGCGAAGGAGAGTGACCATGCTGGGCATGTTAGCCTGCTGCAAGACCACACTGTTTGTTATAATGTTATTCCAATAAATCTAAACTATGCATCTCAGGCAGTGCATGTGGAAAGAAGAGAGTCTCTTTTCTTGCGAGGCGTATAGGTTCCAAGTTTTGCTGGGCGTAGAGGATCGTGCTGATCACACATGCGCGATACGCATCTATTGTTGTCTTAACCCTTACAGTCCCGGGCGCGTATATAGCGGAACTGAAGGCAGCATAGATAGAAGTAGGTCGGTACTGGAAGGGTTAATAGTCAGTATCTTGTTGTCCCATAATCTGTATGTTAGCCTGGATAACGTGCGGATGCCTTGCCAATACTCTTGCTGATTTATGTTTCCAGTGATAGGTCGATGGTGATGGTGGAGCCAAGGTATTTGAAATTTGAACGGATCCACAACATCTAATTTGGTACCGTTGTTGAAGATGTTGGGTGGGTCATCCTCTTGAACCATCAAATTGGTCTTTCTTATTCTAACTGTTCGACCAAAATCTTGACACTTCTTGGAGAAACGATTCATCAGGTATTGTACCTCATTCTCAGTGTGGATGACAAAGGCGGCGTCATCCACAAAAAGCAAATCTTTGACTGCTCTCCTGCGAATACTTCACCTTGCCCTCAACCTGGACAAATTGCAAAGCCCCCATCTGAACAGGTGTGCAAGTAAATCCCCTCCTCGGAATTTTAAAAGGAATTGTGTAGCACGATTGAGAAGAGATCCCAAAGACATTTGGGGCATTGATAATTCCTTGTGTTAGTCCTATGCGGATGGTAAAAGTGCTGAAATTTTCGCCATCATAGTGTACATCGTCTTTCGTGATGTCTTGAAAGAACTGGATCAGGTTCATAAGTCTAGGTGGGCAACCAATTTTTGCCAGAATGAAGATTTGTCCATAGAATAAGTAATAAGGTCAAATGCATTAGTCAAGCCTATGAACGTGATGTGTATATATATATATATATATATATGTTGTACGCCCACTGTATTAAGCGTATACCAGATATATGTATTATATATATATGTTGTACGCCCACTGTACAGAGCTTATACCAGATGTTTTTACGCGACATTACAAAAGTTCGACAGAGAAGGCCTAAATGGTTTTACACTTTCCTATTATTTATCCGAATATTTCATCCAAACACGGGCGACCCCTTATTTGATTTAAAGAGCTCTAATAGAAGAAGAACTATCTGTATCTCAGCTTATTGTAGACTAAGGCGATATCTGGGTACTTCTCCGTATTTCAGTTTATCTGTATTGTTATGGCCCTTTTTAGATGATGATTATTATTACGACTCGTTAAATCGGATTCAATGAATATAGTTGTATCTTTATTAGAAGTCTCTAGATTCTGCTAATCTGTAGCCCAAGCTAGGGGTTCCTTGACTGACAGGTCTATGCAGTAATGTAGTTATATTCGTGATAATTATCTTCAACACATTTCTCAACAATGATAGATCAAACAACTCCAGTTGTTGAATAAACAATTTTATTTAAATTGTAGACTCAATATAAACGATCAATAAACTTTATCAACTGATGGCAACATAAGTTTCAATAAAATGACATTTATATGTACAAGTATTAATATAGCGACTTCACTCTACACACGTTTAAACTGAACTAACTTTAAAGAGGTCGGAACTTTACAAAGAAAACTATCATCGAAGATTCTACAGGGTCTTAATACGCATTTTAACCTCTTTCTCTATAATTACTACGATCCAGAATTATCCTACAATTTCCACGGGGTTGGACGAATTATTTTATTTAAACTGCCCTCAGGGCACAAAGGTCAAACCTTGGTCGCCTTGGACTCTGATACGCACTTGGTAAGAGGTCAATGCCTTACTACGTCATTCATTTATGACCGATATTCGTAACAGTAATATTTTAGACCGACATTTACGTTGATACATGCAATTGAAAAATATTATTTTGGCAAAAAAACTTGTTGAAATTCTACGATAATTTGTTGAAGTAATAAGAAATGCCGTTTGGCTAATAAATGTTTAGGTCTCTACAGGAGTTTCGGCTGTAATATTACTATTATTATTTTGATACCCAAATAACAATTTTTAAAATATGTCACAATTTATTGTCTAATAGTTTCGTTTTTTAAAATTACCGAATCTACATTAGGCCTGCGTAATTTATGGTCGGTTTCTATCACCTTTAATTATATAATACTTTTAAACCACAGTTTTTAGGTCTTAATATACATATAGATATATGTAGATACATATACATATAAATCGTCGTCGTCGGCATCCGTCCGTCTCGAGATATATTATATATGTATATATATATATATTTATAAATGTATATATATATTGTTACATTATCATGTATACCAATATTTGTTTAAAACATCCTTCCCATCTACATCGTACATGTTTTTCTTTACATTATGTGTTAATACTATTTGGGTCACCCTACTTAATTTTCTCCTTTTAACTTGGGCAAACAAAGGTCAAGGCTATATAAAATTACTAGGGTTAATTGTAAAACCAGTTAATTCCGCCGTAGACCCAGACAGACAGGCTATCCAATAGATGAGTTATAATATTCGCGCTGCATATTAATATTCCTGGGTAAAGGTCACCGCGGGAAGAATGCACGTTTTTCATTGGGTCTGCCACCACGTTTTTGGTGACGTACTACTAATTATCCCCTCCCACTTTTGTCAGCTGCCGGCGAACGACCGTGCAAGCTCAGTTCTGTTTCAGACTCCCTTGGGGCAGGCCGGATAATTTTTGTCTACCACCCATTGTACAAATTCTTCATTTTAAAACATTGTAAACTTGCTGCTTCGTTGATCTGAATTAAACATTCATCTTGTTTTACTACGGACTTTGTTTTAATTGTTGAAACTACAAGCTAGGTTGGAAATTGATGCTTTTTGGTTACACTGACAGAGAGCCGCTGGTATAATAAATAAAAACTATCGTCATGAGACATAAGGGATTGGGCGACCTCAATAGAATTATACCTAGACACCGGACTAACGCTGTCAAACTTGAAGGGCTATCTACAAGCAGATAGTTCTAATGTAACAATTTATATATATTTGTATATGTATATATATATATATATATATATAGTTGCATCGAATTACTTTATCTGTTATACATGCACGTTAGGCGTCAGGATACAGTTAACGGTCTTAAAGTACGATTTTTAACAAGTGACATGTTTTATGGATGCAAATAATAAAAATTCTAGTTTATCTAGTGTTTTTAAAATGCATCTTGATTTCTTAATTTCCAAATCACCT